>CM053785.1:641705009-642305009 GCA_028749045.1 Cupressus sempervirens | reverse complement strand
ACCATAGGTTATCACTTGCTCATCCAACTGATGGCACCACCAAACATAGTGAGCACATAAGCACTGGTGGATCTCCTGTGGTCAATATCACTTACCCTATCTGAATCCAAAAATGCATGAACACAAACTAAATGTGGAGATCCAGAAGAGTTACCATGATAACATATGGAGTAATCTAATGTACCCCTCAAATATCTGAATACTCACTTAACTGCATCCCAATGTACTCGTCCAGGATTAGCCATAAACTAACTCAGGACTCCCACTACTTGGGCAATGTATGGTCTAGTACAGACCATAGCATACATAAGACTACCAACTGCACTAGTATAAGGTACTCTATTCATCTCCTCCATCTCACTAGGAGATTTTGGACAATCATCTATAGATAAATTTGTTCCCATAGGAATAGGAACACATAGTGGTCTACAATTTTCCATGCTAAACCTGTCCAACACAGACTTCACATACTTACTCTGACTCAACCAAAGTTTTCTGTTAGACCTATCTCTATTGATTTCCATACCCAAGATGTACCTAGCTGCCCCAAGATCTTTCATCTCAAACTGTGCTGAAAACTGAGATTTAAAATAAAAAATCATACCCTTACCCTTCCCAAAAAACAACATATCATCAACATATAATGCAAAAATAAGAAGGCGATCATTTTCAACTCTGAAATAAACACAATGATCTAATTTCGATCTTACAAATCCAATTGACAACACAAAGGCATGAAACTTAAGGTACCACATCCTAGGAGATTGCTTCAAACCATATAGAGATTTCTTTAATCTACAAACTAAGGATTCTTTACCTTTAACAATGTAGTGCTCAGGTTGTGACATATAAATCTCTTCCTCCAAATCACCATGAAGGAAAGCTATCTTCACATCCATCTGTTCTATCTCTAAATCATATGATGCAGCAAGAGATAACAAAAATCTAATGGATGTCAACTTTGCAATAGGAGAGAATATTTCACCATAATCTATTCCCTTTACCTATGAATACCCCTTTGCAACCAATCTAGCTTTGTACCTTTCAACACTACCATCTGCACAGAATTTCTTCTTGAAGACCCATGTACAGCCAATAGATTTTCTCCCTTTAGGAAAAGGTACAAGGTCCCATGTTTTTTTTTCCTCTAATGAAGCCATCTCATCATCCATAGCCTCAATCCAGGAACCTGCATCTTCCATGCCCAAAGCCTCTTTCACAGATCTAGGCTCATTAGTGTTAGTAATCAAAGCAAAAGCACAACTGGAATCTAACATAGAATAACCAAACCTTTCAGGTTGCTTTCTTTCTCTCGTGGATCTCCTCAAGGGCTATGGTTGAGGTTGTTCTTCCTCTTCTTCTGAACTATCAGAGCTACTAGAGCTCTCCTCATCATTAGACCCAACATGGTCTCTTTGTTCAATTTTCTTAGGGGTAGGAGGCAACTGAACAACATCTTTTTCCTATTGTTTTTTATCTAGTTGTAGCACAATAGGAGAAGATGTTAGCTCTCTAAAAATAACATTTCTACTATACAACACCTTACTAGTCACAGGATCCCAAAGCTTGTATCCTTTCACACCAGCACTATACCCGATGAAAATACATTTAACAACTTTATTTTCCAACTTAGATCTTTTCTCCTTTGGAACATGTGCATAAGCTTCACAACCAAAAACATGAAGATGTCTAATTGAAGGCTTCTTACCAAACCAGACCTCCATGGGTGTCTTACCAACAAGGGCTGATGTAGGAGATCTGTTAACCAGATAGCAAGCAGTGGCCATAGCTTCGGCCCAAAACGTTTGTTCTAAACTAGCTCCACTAAGCATACTCCTAGCCTTCTCCATCAGTGTCCTGTTCATTCTCTCTGCAACTCCATTTTTCTTTGGGGTATAAGGAGTTGTCTTATGCCTCTCAATACCTTATTCTTTATAGAATTGTTCAAACTCTACTGAGCAAAACTCACCACCATTGTCAGTTCTCACACACTTAATCTTCTTACTAGTTTGATTCTCTACAAGGGCTTTAAATTCCTTGAATCAACTAAAGACTTGTGTCTTACTTTTAAGGAAATAAATCCATGTCCTTCTACTGTAATCATCTATGAAAGATACAAAAAATACAAACTTGGAGATTGAAGGAACTTTTACAAGACCAAATACATCAGAATGAATAAGATCCAAAACATCAGAAGATTTGTGAGAACTAGAATAAAACTGAACATGATTTTGTTTACCATAGACATAGTGTTCATAGAAGTTGAACTTGAGATTGCAATCATTTAACCCCTCAATGAGATTTTTATTTTTTAGGGTTCTGAGACCCTTTTCACCAATGTGACCAAATCTCAAATGCCACAACATTGTCTTTTCTATAGGAAGCTTACCTTCCAAAGTGTTTGCATTGCCATCAGAACCAATAACCATAGTATTCTTTACTGCTCATTCAGATGGTGAGGATGAAGAACTATTACATAGAGGAATACATGCATCTAGCTGAAATAAGGTACCTCTCCTAGTACCCCTTGCAAGCACTATCGATCCTCTCAACATCTTGCATCCTTCTTTCGAAAAAACAACTTGGACACCTACATCATTCAACATATTTACAGATAATAGGTTTCGTGCCAAACCTGGAATGTGCATAACTCCATTGATTCCCTTTCCTCATCCATAAGTAAATTTGATAGTGACCCTTCCGCATCCAACTATCTTTAGGTGAGAATCATCACCTAAGTACACCTTTCCACCATCAAACTCTTCATATTTTGAGAACCAATTTCGATGAGAGGTCATGTGAAAAGATGCACCCGAGCCAACCAACTACACATCATTAGATGCATGGGCTACCAAAGCTACGATGAATGCATCGCCATCTTCTTGAGATCTTTCTGAAGCTGAATCTGAACCTTTCTTCTTCTTCTTCGGCCCTTTGCAATTTTTACGAAAGTGCCTAGGTTTATCACAGTTCCAATATTTTTCCTTGGACTTATTGGAAGTCTTTGACTTCCCACAAGATTTGGATCTACCCTTATTGTTAGACTTATTGTCATTTTTCTTTCCTCTTTCCATGGATCTCCCATGAACAACAAGGGCTTCTTTTTCTAAAATGGAAGCCTTTCTCCGCATCTCCTCTGATAGCAGCGAAGACACCACATCATGCATTTTGAAGGTGACTAATGTGCTTCCAAGAGCCATCACAAGATGGTCCCATGAATCCAGTAAAGAACACAAAAGTGTATAACAACGATCCTCCTCCTCTAACTTGACACCAACCGATGTCAACTATGCAGCCAACAGATTAAATGCATTTAAATGATCCATTAAGGATCCACCTTCCTCCATTTGCAAAGAGTATAATTTCTTCCTTAGGAACAAAATTTTCACCAAAGATTTGGCCTAATACATGGCCCCAAGTCTTTCCCACAAACTATATGTGATTTTCTCATCTAGAACATTCAGAAGAACTGCATCGGTTAAACAGAGTCTTATGAGACCCTTAGCTTTACGGTCTTTGATATCCAAATCTGCTTGAGCTAAAGTTGTTGGTCTTGTAGCATTTGAAGTCGCTTCCCATAGGTCACGATCTTCCAACATGTCTTCCATCTTGAGTTTCCACAACTCGAAATTAGTGCCATTAAATTTCTCCACCTCCATTCTTCCATATGATGAACTCGCCATCTCAATTTACAAATAAGATTTAGGATGCTCTGCACAAGACTCCCACTCAACTTGAGATTAGCTCAAAAAATCATACCCAACAACTAGGATCAAAAGTTGATCAGGCTCTAATACCACTTGTAAGGAAACTCAGGTGCGGAAATAGCTTCCTACACTAATCTCATAAGAGAAGTATGGTGCAAATCCTATTAAAATCTTTTACACTTACAGATTCAATATCATGTAAACAACAATATTTCAGCCAAGCAAGCATAAAGAAAATAGACAGAGAAAGAAACACATAACACAAAGATTTGTTGATGGGGAAAAACCTTTTGGTAAAACAACCCCACCCCTCTAGAACCTGCACAATGTATTATCTTCAACACAAGGTTACAATACGCTTGCAATGCAAGTTCAACAGTGACAAAAAAAGACTCCAGTAGCAACTCACAATACCAACAACACACTTTCTCACATCCACCTCTTCGTAACCCTAAAAATTCTTATAACATGCACTTCACTTTTAGGGCTACTCCCAAAGGTATCCGTACAGTACTCAAATTTATCAGTTGCCACATGTCTTCACCTATCATTGAATCTTCCTAACATAGCTCTTACATGTCATAGGAATCCGTCATAACCGTGTTAGCAATGATCTCCTTCTACACAATTCAAGATGCCGACACATCAACATTATTTGCAAGAAATACATTTTACAAAACAAATAATAAGAATAGGAATTATTCAAGGTTGAGACACCTTATTCCTAACAATAGCTTGATTACCTTATACGTGCACCATTAAAATTTAGATGTCAATATTTATCAAGTTCATATTTAAATAAGATGAATTTATCTAGTTCATATTTAAATAATAAACAAGTGCTCAATCCAATATCTTCACTAGTTGTAGAATGAAATTCATGAACAAATCAGAATGATCCACCTTAAAGCTTCTTTGAATAAATATGAACTTATATATCATCTTGATGATTACTCATCACTCCATTTTGTTGTTGCAAGATGAGCAGATGGAGTTAATGGAACTCAAAAATGGATGCAAACAAAATTATTGTTCAGTTGAAGATTATTCATAAAGGAAGCAGGATGATCCAAACAATACAATCCTATGGCTCTCCATTCCTAAGATATGCACAATCCTGATAGTCATACTACTAAAAAAGCAACTTGACATTCACCAAAATGTTGGAAACTAGCAGCCATTAACATGCAACCCACAATAGGCATTGAGTCTAAAACATGCTCCAAACAATATATGGCCTCTTCTAGTCATATCAATTAGTTACTGCTTGTGTGCATAATAATATTTATGTAAAGAGATTACAAATATACTTCCACTGTCTAATGGGAAGGGTGAAAGATCAAGTTTCCATGCATCAACTACTTTTTTAGTTCCAAAGCACACCTTTGTTTCCACCCTTTGTCTTTGAAAGTGTGAAAATGCTAAAGTTGAAATGAAGATTTTAAAGCCCCTAGTGGTTCCCATGCTTATCACTATACAAGTTTTTTCTTCTTGACAAATTGTAGATTTACATGTTTTTTTCTTTGATTTAGTTATAGTAAATTTTGCAGTGATTAAGTACATATGACCCAAAATTATTTGCTAAGAAGCAAACTAATATGCTACATGGAAAAAATCATGAGGAAAATCAACTCCTACATTAAGAAAAAATTAAAAGCATCCATGTTAGAAACAATTTCTACTCTGCACATATCATCAACTGATTTTCCAAAATAAGCCAAATAGATACAAAATAAAGACCAACCCACATTCAAAACATCAGGCACCAAATTCAAAACTCACAAACTCAAATCTAAATCTAGAATTTGAAATAAAAATGTTTACAAACAACAAAAAATCTACAACATCTTCACAAACTATTACAGAAAGATGTCTAGTCCATCAAACCGGGTTTTGAATTGATATAGTCATCAAACCAAAAACAAAAAATCTAAAAGTTGTCAAAATCACAGCCCTGAAAGTAACTTAACTAAAAATTAGAAAAATACCAAGGAGAATGCATCCTCTATTTTTAAAACAAACAATGAACCACATGAAAATGAAAATAAAAGGGTAGCTAAGTTAAACTTATTACCACTCCAACAATGATAACAACTGTCATTAGATTCCTCTTATCTTATACTATATACAAATAATATAAACTTGGGATTTTTAAATAGTTGAAATATTTTTATAATTGATATTCCACTAAAAATTGCATGATAATATTTACACTAACATCGCAACAAAGAAATCAATAACACAAAAGCAACATAGATAATGAAACTTCAAAAACATATTCTTTGTATTGTACTATAGTAAGAGCACTACTATTCATGTTAAATTATCTTCCATGGTCTCATAACAAATTGGGATTTAGGAAACATATCTAATTGAGGATGTGAAATAAAATTTGAACAGACCACCAAAGTGCTTGAGATAAACAAAACATAATAAAAACACTTGTTCATGATTGTAGCATCATCCACAACACACAGATTGTAGCTTTGTGATTACATGAGCATCAAAGCATAAATGATTTTGTCAGATGGTGTAGATGAAGTAGTAGCATTTGTCTTGGGAGACATGCTTGAAAAATGGAAGCATAGATAAGTAATGTAAACTATTTGATAGGATGCCTAAACATAATGTGGTCATCAAAAGCCATGGTTGCTAGATATGCATAAAATAGATATATTGAGAGGATATATTTGTTTAAGTTGCAACTACCTTAGCAGACATGCATGCAAAATTTGGAATCATAGGTAAGGCATTTGAACAATTTTATTGACTGCCTCCATGAAATGTCATCTAATGGCAAGCCAATATTGCAGGATATGCATATTGATTTTTTGAATATATCTACACGTGCGCGCGCGCACACACACACACACAGACACACACACACACACACACACACACACATGTATGCACATATGCGTGTGTATATTTATATCAGAGAAAATGAGTTAAATATATGTGCTTTGCCAACATCTCTCATTTGTGCCAAAATGGAACCTTTGAAATGGATTATAGACATCTCTTAAAGCATAAATGATAGAGAACTATAGTTGGATGTTTTTGCCATTAGCTTGGTAGATATACATGCAAAATGTGGAATCATAGTCTACCTCTGCATAGTATAGCATGGTATAGTTAGTATTGTTACTACTACTACCACTACTACTAACTGACCTAGCCTCCTCCTACTCCTACTGACAACTAAAGTATTGTATGTAAGCCACTTCTACTACATAGTGTATACAAGACCCTTCCTTTTCCTTTTCCCTTTCTTCCTTCTCTACTGAAAAAGATTGCTGTAGAAACATAGATCACAAGGGCACAACAAAAGACAAAATATATATCCACTCTTGAATCATAAATGAATGAATGAAGGGAAAAACTAGGTCGCAACATAAGTTATAACACAATTAATCAAAATTTAATGACGTTTAATCCCCATTCCATTCCCCCAACTCAACAAAAGCTTCCATTATGTAGCCTCCTACTTTTTCTTTATCATCGATTTGTGTTTATGCATAAAGGAGAGATAGAAGAGCCTACGGTTAGAACAACACATCAAATCCATGTACAACAAAAAAATGCACTATTTAATGCTTAGTCATTCATGACTTTATATTCTTACCTAGCTCGAAAAAATCCTAACTATTTCTCATCAAATCCCACCTAGCTTTATACATCAAAACCTCACAAACTAGGAAAACAAAAACCATAATCAGTGTCAGCAAATATACTAAATGAATATATGAATGCCATGGGAATTTTGTATAGTTGGGGTAGGTGGTTGCAATTGTGCTACAACTTAGTGCTGATAGGAAGTTAATACCAAAAATATTGGTGCCACAAATTGTGTTGCTCAAATGCGATAAGGGTTACAGTGTTCTTAGGGAGTAATTTATGGTGTTTTTGCACATATTTTTTACAGCTTCAACCAATTTCATTTTCAAGTAAAAGTATATTTCAAACAATTTCATTTTCAAATCATATAAACTAGGTTTCAAGAAATTACATTTTCAAATCACATAAACTTGAAGCAGTACACATTCTTACCTAGGTAGTATAGATCATATGTGGGCTTGCAGTGTTGATATTGGTGGCAGAGATTGTGGAATTTAGCTTCGCATAAATTGGAAGAATGCAAGCAAAGATTGTGGAATTTAGCTTTGCATAAACTAGAAGAATGCTAGCAGAGATTGTGGAATTAAGCTTCACATCTACCAATTGCATTTGCTTGAATATAATTATAAACACAAAAATTCTATATATTTATATATATATATATATATATATATATATATATATATATATATATATATATATATATATATATATATATACATGCATACATATACATATATATTTATGTGTGTATTTATGCACATATGTATAAATAGATGCAACACACATGCCCATACAAATCTACATACATACATGTGATTGTAGTGCATGCATGTATCCACATATATATCCCAATTTGTGCATATCCTACAATTATGGAATGCTATAAAACCACATTTCTTTGAGGCATTCCATTAAAAATGGTGTCCATCCTTGTACACACACAACTATATACATACATATAGATATTATGTATGTACATACATAAAAAAAACATGCATACATACACACGCATACATGCCATGTGTATTCTTCCACAAATTGCATACATGTCCACCAGGCTAGTGGCAGCTGCAACATGCAACAAAATATTTATTATTTATGCTTTGAGGGACATCCATACTCAAACTAAAGCTTGAATTTTGGCACAAATAGTGAGGATGCTACCAAATGTTGTGAAATATTTAGACCTCCCAACTCATTTTCTCCAATATAAATCTAACTTGGTTGCATAGGTACGCATACCAAAGTACTAGGTACATTTACCCTGAGTACCAAGTACTCATTGGAGAGCATCATAGATAAGGACCTTGATTAAGATTTTTGATTTTGTTTTAGTTTCTTGTTTTCACATCATCCTATTGTTTATCAAGCTTAATTCAATACGTAATCAGTTTGAAACTTTGATACAATACTAATTAATAGAAAAGTCTACCACTCGAAGAACTTGTAGAGTGCAAGTACCCAAGTATCCGTACACAAGTACCAGGTATGAGTACCCAAAGTACCAAGTACTCATAGGAGAGTATCATATCTAAGGACCTTGATTAAGATTTTTGATTTTATTTCAATTTTTTATTATCGCATCAGCCTTTTGTTTATCAAGCTTAATTTAATACATAATTAGTTTGAAAAATCGATACAATACTGATTAACAGTAAACTTTATCACTCGTAGAACTCATAGAGTGTGAGGTGGTCTACAAGTGTCATTTTAAAATATTTAATATTTGAGAATGTTTAATAGTAATCTTTTATAGGACAACTTCCCATCAGTTCAAATCTACTTGTGTACACAATTGTTTGATATATGCTTATGTATGTGATCAAGGTACTGTGCAATTCTCCACTTTTCTCTCTCTTAAAGATGATTAGGAGAAGTGTGCATAGAAAATGCATATAGTTAATGAAAAATCCTCTATATTTCATGTTTTCTTCAATCTACCAAGTGTTTTCCAAAGCAAGGTGCTAACTCCAAGTCTCGATTCAAACTCAACATGCCACATTTGTTCTACAGTCAAATCTAGCAAGTATGATCATGACTAATTTTTTGTAGGGATTACACATGTTTCAAACTTGTATCTAAACTTTAATTTTATTATAGAAAATATTTATTTCCTTTTTTCATTTAGTTTAGGATGGGAGAATAAAGTGCTAGTTGTTGGAGGGGGATAATGCTTGGTCACATAACTTAATTCTTATTCTCTTGTACAGACCATTCCTGTGCATAGAAAGTGAGTTCTACCATTTTCACTTTAAAAGAACCATAAAGAAGTTACTAATATTTTCATCAACCCACCTGGCTAAATGAAAATCAAAGCTAAACAGTGAAATGATAATTAATATATTTAATGTAAAGCATCGTAGTTGAAATCACCATATCCAATTTGTATAGAAGTTATTACTACTCTTTGATAATTATAAATATAGTTCAATAGGCTTCTTTATGATCAAAATTATATGATTCTTAGGTTTAGAAATAGTTTTAGGCTAGTGCTTATAGTCAAAATGATGAAGACAAATTTTAGTGTGTCTCTATTAGATTACTCTAATAGAATAAATTAATCTATGTAATAAAGTTAACAAGATAGAATGCAAAACAAGTATTATTTAGACAACAACACACAAGAAGGTAAGTATGAGTTCTCCTTTTAGCAGTCTACTGATGAATCAAACAATCAAGAAAAATATTACAAAAAGCTAGTCCACAAAGCTAGCTTGAGCATCTCTTACAAGTACAATCTTGAATTTATAAAGGAAACATAAGCAAAAAAATTAATGTCAGTTAAAGCCTCAATCACATACATATACAAAAAATAATTTTATAATATGGTAATGTAATTTTTGGCACATAGAAGTATATACCTATATGTAAAAGTAGACATTGGATAAGAATAACCACAGAAATAAAATGCATAACAAAAAAAGTTATTTTGCAAAAGGTGATGAATTCCAGGATTATTTAAAAAGACATAAAGTACACATATGCGGAGCTTCAATACCTCTAGTATTATCTCTACTTTCTTTCCAACTTCCATTTCAAAGGCATAGACCTTCATGATAGCAATGAAAACATAACCCTATGGTCAATTGACAAAGATAAATCAAAATGCATTAAATATCATTGTCAAAATTTGGAAAACATGAGAACATTTGTATGGTTCTCTACTAGAGATATTCTTTTATTAATCTCAGAGCTTACACACATAAATTTTATTAAACAACAACCACCTGGTGATTGCCTTGAGCTTGTTATAACACATAGCAAGCTTGTCCAAGTGTAAGGCCAAAACCTCTAAATCAACACCATCATCTACCAAATCTAGGAAGGAGCGAAGGGGAGTCCAAATGAGGAATTTCAAGGTCCCCAAGTTAACCCAATTTGGTTTTAGGGGATGGGGGAAACAAAGGAATATTTGGGGAATTAGGAGCAAAGAAATGGGTAGAGCAATCTAGAGTCTAGGTATATTCTGTCTCTTAAGAAGACCCTCTTGTAGAATCATCAAAGACCTCAATAGTTTCATCAGCCAACTTTGGCTAGTCTTTATTCTTATGTTTCACTCTATGGTCAGAAAGAATTCTGGTACTCAAAATAGGGGAGTCTCTAGCACTCAATATACATGTTCATATCTTTAACTTGGTATTTACCTAGTAATTGAATGAATATAAACATTACATAATTATTATGACCATTTTCATGCACTATTTATAAATTAATTTAGATAACTATAAAATGAAAAAATACATGGCACAATCATTGACAACATTATGTGCTCCCTCTTTATGGACATCCAAGGAGGAATTTTATTGTTAATAAGAAGAATAGGCCACACTGAGTAAATAGATCTCATATCTCCATATGGATTGACACCGTCTGCTACCAATGAAAGCTTTAAATTATGAGGTTCTTCTTTAAAGTGTGACCATGTTTCTTCTATCTCTTTAAATGCAGAACCATTGATAGACATTCACATAATGTTATCTTGACTTCTATTGCGTGCAGGGTAATCCATAAATTGTGCCAAGCTAGCACACCTGAATAATCATTGAAGATGTGGAATAATGGGAATGTATCGAAGAACCTTGTGAGGCACCTTTTTTGTTATTTGATTTGACCGATATCTACTAATATGACGATCAGGGCATTTTGTTGCAAATTCATGTTATTTATGATATAGAATGTGATCATTGGGACATGCATGTATTGTTTGATGCTTCATTCCAATCTGGTTCATAATGTTAGATAATTCTCAGTAAGAATGAGGCAAAATGTTTGATGGTGGTAACAAAAACTCACTAATCAACCTACAAGAAAAAATATGTATTGTTAATATAATGAATAATAATTGTATGCTAACATTGAAGATGACAAAAATGGCTACCTTAGCATACTTGATATTGCTACATTGGATATACCATTCATAACTTTTAAGTTCACCAACAACACTCTAGATGAGAGTAGAGTTGTTTGGGAGCATTTGTATAAGGGCTTATGTGCCTTCTCAAGTAAAGGTATATCAAGACCATCTTCATCATCATTATCAGATTTGCTACTAGTACCATCATTGTGAGCCTCTTCATCACCTACCCCAATACCATCTTCTTCAATCATGTCCTCTGGCAAATTATCATCTTCTTCCATGGGAGTGTTATCCTCAGCTTGGATATTCACACCTCCATGTTCCTCCAATAGGAAATCCACATTCAACAATGGACAAAAATTGTGGCCCCCTTCAATGTGACCATGTTGCCTACAATGACTTTGGGCTATTGTGATTAGAATTCTTTGATTCTTTAATCCCTTATACTTTTTGCAAGGACAATAACATTTATCAAGTTTTCTTCAAAACTGTGCACACAATGCAGCCATTGTCTCATTATTTTGTTTTGGGTTCATATTGTCAAGTGTGGTATTTCTTCATAGGAGAATATATCTGAAAATAAATTAGACATGTTGTAGTTAATGTTTATATCTGCACATATGGAAATTTTTGATTAATGTTTTCAAATGTAACTAAAATGATCCTAATTTTTTAGAAAGCCTAGATTTTTGCAAAATGTGGAGTTATAGACAATGTATCTTAATTAGTAGCATGCCTTGACTAATATTGATAGCAATGACTAATGTGATTAATTCATCAACTTATGAAGATGACTAAAAGATTGAAACATATTAATGTATAGCAATGTTTTTCTCAAGGAAATATATGCTCTTCAATAAGATATAAAAGGAAATATGAATTAGATGTGATCTATGTGTGCTCTAGGCAGATGGACATTACCTTTTGAAAATCGTTCAATAGGGGAAAGTGTGTTCTTAATAGGTATATGTATTCTTTATATGGCTCTACTCTCTGATTATAAATAATATGCTTCTTTTCTCAAGCAATACATCAAATTTACAAGGGCTGGTATATTACATAGCAGTAGTCAGCATTGCATGGTGGTCATATTGGTGGAATAATTTTTGTAAATATTAGAAATTCAAAGCTATAGTACAAAAATTGTTTGTTATTTAGTTTCAAAATTACTCCATGCTTTATTTTAAAATAATCAAATGCTTTTCACAAAGAACCTGTGCAAGTAACCAACCCAGTATGACTTCTAACTCTCATGTGGCAAAGGACAGAGCTTGTGCAAACTACAGAGGCTAATCCTTAGATTTTATTTGAAGGAAAAATTAGTTAGGTTTTTACAGCGGTAAAATAGAGCAAACAGTTTGAAAAAATTTCTTAGAGTTCAGGTTACACAAATTTCAATATGAAATAGTGCAACATCCTACAGTGGTATCAAAGCACAAAACATCCTGCTAACTTGTGTTTAGTGATTTGGTATTGGAGATGGCTAATGCGGGAATAAGTCTTTTAAATAATTAAGTGCAATAAATTGTTTAGAGATGTTAAATCTATACCTTCAAATGAGGTTCTTGAAGAGAGTATTATGCTCTTCCATTTGGAAATTTAGCTTATGAGTCCTCTTCATCTTTCCTTTACCCTTGAATTGTGAATCAATGCAAGAAACTTTGAAGATACATCAAGTTGACATGTTTTCTTATTGTCTAGTCAATCTATCACATTTTTCAAATTAAGGTATTACAAATGATGCTCTTGAACTATCCATGATAGAGTAAAAGGAAGTAGAGGAGCATGAAAAAAAAATTACTCGAAAAAAATAGAAATATGTATTACTTGTTAGTTTTCTATTTCTAATAACCAACTCAATGAGATCTCAATATTCTAAACATAGCCAAACAATATTTAATGGTAAGAAAAACATGAGTAAAAAGGGATGCAATTTATTCTTATAATAACACAAATCTTACCCTTTTAACTAATAAAAAGAGATTTGTGTACTCATTTCACACCCTTCATGGATTAATAAACTCCTCAATATTAAAGAATGATCTATCTAAAACATGCACTTCGATCAAGCCTATAGCCTCATCAAGTTTATTTCCATTTGAAAATATTTGATATTATTTGGTGTAAATTAAAGAGAAATATGGTTCAAGGATAGAATATTAGAAGAGGATGGAGAGGTGACCCACTTTTTTTAAATCATACAATCAAAAGGATGATGGCCCAATAAGTTCAAATATGACTTAATCAATAAGTTACTAAACTTGTTAGTTTTCTATTTCTAATAACTAGCTCAATGAGATCTCAATATTCTAAACATAGCCCAATAATATTTAACGGTAAGAAAAACATGAGTAAAAAGGGATGCAATTTATTCTTATAATAACACAACTCTTACCCTTTTAACTAATAAAAAGATATTTTTGTACTCATTTCACACCCTTCATGGATTAATAAACTCCTCAATATTAAAGAATGATCTATCTGAAACATGCACTTCAATCAAGCCTATAGCCTCATCAACTTTATTTCCATTTGAAATTATTTGATATTATTTGGTGTAAATTAAAGAGAAATATGGTTCAAGGATAGAATATTAGAAGAGGAGGGAGAGGTGACCCACTTTTTTTTAATTATACAATCAAAAGGATGATGGCCCAATAGGTTCAAATATGACTTAAACAATAAGTTACTAAACTTGTTAGTTTTCTATTTCTAATAACTAGCTCAATGAGATCTCAATATTCTAAACATAGCCAAATAATATTTAATGGTAAGAAAAACACAAGTAAAAAGGGATGCAATTTATTCTTATAATAACACAACTCTTACCCTTTTAACTAATAAAAATAGATTTGTGTACTCATTTCAGACCCTTCATGGATTAATAAACTCCTCAATATTAAAGAATGATCTATTTGAAACATGCAGTTCAATCAAGCCTATAGCCTCATCAAGTTTATTTCCATTTGAAAATATTTGATATTATTTGGTGTAAATTAAAGAGAAATATGGTTCAAGGATAGAATATTAGAAGAGGAGGGAGAGGTGACCCACTTTTTTTTAATTATACAATCAAAAGGATGATGGCCCAATAGGTTCAAATATGACTTAAGCAATAAGTTACTAAATGATCCTTTGATGATAATGAATTGGAATAAGTTGTTTTTAAGGAGATACAACAAATTGATGTAAGATCAAAGCCTAATTATGCTAAATGAAAACTTATAACATAATTAAAAAGACAAAAATTAGACATGAAATTGTAATGAGTGGAAATAGAAACCACTTTTCATCACTAAAATAGGATTTAATTTGAAGTTATTTTGGAGAGTATAGAAAATCTAGATGTCATATACCTGGTAATAGGATGCTTTCTCACTATATACCTTATACTTTCTCCCAAAAAATTCAAAGATCATTCATTTGATCCTATACTTTCTAGATTTGTAATAGTAGGTTTGCCAATTATTCTTGCACATGAATTTTTTTTATTTAATTTGAAAACCATAAGTATTCTATACACATGCAATTTCATGTAAACAAACATGTAGGAAACCCCAAATCAAACCAATTGCAAAAAAATGTGATAAGTACAAAAGAAGCCATAAGTTGGGGAAACCATAAACCCTAGAGATAGAGAGAGGTAGTTAGATTGCAAACCATAATATTAAAATACCTAGAGAATGCATACATGATGCCCTTAATCTTCTGCGATGCTCACTCTATAGTCTCCTTAGCCAACTATTAGTGCCATTTGTGTTGATGAGAACATATATGTCCTCTGTAAAATAGTTGGTGGTTTTTATCATCCCACAAGAATAGAGGACCCAAGATGTTAGTATGTAGAAAAAGTCTAAAATAATCCCAATTGCATTGCTTTAGTTTGAAGAATATTAAATTTGGGTTGAGAAATCTACCTAGCCCTTGTGCCAATATGACAAAACCTTGAGAACTTTTGTGTAACCATCCTTTGAGAGGCCTTGTGAGGACAAATCATTTTAACTATCATTCATATGTAAGTGGTAACATATGTGCTCCTCGCAGCTATAAGATCAAGGCCTCTTTGAAATGCAATAAATGCAACCCTCCTAAAAAAAGATGCTTCAAATCATTGTGTAAGAAATAGTTGTAAATCATTAAACTTTAATATATTTTCTTGGTCATCATACTTGCATAAAAGAGACTGTGTTCCTAGCAATGTAGGAAGGACTTTGTAGCTTACACTGAAGTCTACTTTCAAGAGTTTGGAGATAGAGTGAAACACTGGATCACTTTAAATGAACCTTATGCCTACGCGGATATAGGATATGATATGGGCATAATCCCATCGACTCATCATTCAGAAACATATTTATATGATTGAGTCCTTTACAATCATCAAGCTTTATCTTTTGGGTTCATAATAAAACTAGAAAATAGATCTTTTATCAAAAGAGTTTTGAAGATACCAATAAAGAAGATAAAGTTGACTTTCCACATTCACTTGTACCACGAACCAAAATAGTCATTGATTCCTTTACTACTCTGTAGAAACCATTGAGACCATTAAAGTTTGACAGTGAGTTATACTATTTAAACCATACTAAGCCACTATACAAGAAAAAATGAATACAAAGTCACATTCAAAAAACATTATCAGTAATAAGTATTAACTCTTGGGAAGGTAAAAGCTAATTTACATAATATAGCTTCTATTTTTTTAAAAAAAAAGACAGGAGCACATTTAATGATCCCCAAAGAGGTGTAATAGAAAAGGATTAGGTTTAACTAGCTTTCTGAAGTTAGGCACAGTTCAAGAGGCAATTACAATATTCCTCTAGTTTGATTCTTCCTACTTTCAAATGCATTGCATGGGATGAATTTCAGAGACTTGAATTTATATGTTTTAGTTGCTTTGCTATCTAAAAACATACCTATGTAGATGACTAGTATCAACGTTAGGAAATTTGGCAGGCTATAATGATACAATATAGAACATATGATAGGCTATAACAATAAAATATAAAGCATACTTTCATTGTTTGTAATTTTTCCTTAATGAGGTCCTAAAAAATGCATATTAAGGCACAATTGATAAGGTATAGGCCCAATCAAGATTGTAATAGTCTGGTTTAGGAGATAGTCTTGTTCAAGAGATAACTATTGAATACTACTATTACTTGTTCATAAAGGTCACTCTTGATTATTTTCTTATTCTCTTTTTATTTTATATTTAAGGTTTTCTTTTAACAATCAAGATTAAATAGAAAAGGGATAAGACATTCATCTATATTGCTTTTCCCCACTAATCATGTTTAGGCTTGAATTTTTTGAATACTGAGGATCATTTATATTTTCTATAGCCAGATAATTCTTCAATTGGAAGAAAAGACACTTAGGATTTACAATATGTAGGTATTCAAAAATCATTAATCTTAGTTTGTGTTTAAAAATATTGATTACCAACAAGTTATCCTTACAATATCCTTCTTTTTGTATTGGCATAGCCGGGTTAGTTGAGGAACCTGATTGAGTTGTAGGATAAATATTAGGCAAAGACCATAAGTGACCAAGGCTAGTAGCTAAAAGCTTTCATCTCTCAAATAAAGCTAAAATAAATCTGTATTTTTAGGAATTTACTATTCTTGTTGATTGTAAAGTTTTGAACATTTGGCTAATGAATGAAAAAGCTATCTGATTCCTATTTAAATTATACTCTTGTAATTTTCTTTTGAAAATGATTAAGATGGTTTTCTAGCTGCATAGTGTTTAAAGTGTTTAACATCTTTCAGTAATTTTGGATATGGCATGGATATCCTGATTCATGACAATGTTGTATCTACACGAAAAGGGCACTGTTAAAAAAGAAATATTTTTGGGGTACAACTGCACATAATATCCAAGCCATATCTTAGTTGTATCATGTCCACATCCATATCTAGTACAATAGAGAGGGGGTTGGAATATCATTTAACCTTGTTATTATCTCAACCTCAATTTAAATAGAGAAGATAATTTTTTGAAACAATCTTTGAAATGAATATGAAATGTCTATCTATTTAGCCAATTTCATATCTCTAATAATTTGGGATACTTTAGCATATATGATAAATTTTGCCACAACTTCTTCCATTTCTTTGTGTATGGTATTATATTGCTGCATAGCTTTTTAATTACATCTTGTTTATTTATTGCACCCTTTGTAACCAAAAAATGGAAATGTCTATAGAAATAGAAATAGCAAATTCCCTAGTGACCTTCAAGAAACAAAGAAGCGTAATAATGTCTTTACAAAAAGTATAATATATTTGCATTGCCAAGAATATTTGTACAAAAAGTATAGAATACTTGCATAAAGAATTAAGTTTTTATGCAAAGAATGACTAAAAATACCTTGGAAGATCTAAAAAATATCAAGAAATGTCAAATAATGACTTCAACAAATTTTTTAGGTGCAACGACAAGTAACACATCAACACATGCAAATACACTTAAAAATGCTATTAGGTTGTTCAAAACCTAAATCAGAGTGGGCTTTTGATAGCCTAATCTTTTGCATGCCCTCAATAATGGACGTGAAAGATTCAATTCAACAAATAAATTTGTACTAAAAGAGGCCCCTTCTAACGACACAAAAAAATCATTCAAGCCTTTCTTATGACTTCAAGTTTCTGTAGCTTTAGTTTCAATATTCTCCTAACATGAAAAAGAAATAAAAAATTCAAAAAATTTATCCTCAATTAAAAGATTTCTTAGTAGAGAAAAAAATAATCAGCACATTTCTAGAGAAAAGAAAAGATTTGGAAATCATAAAAAAATAGTAAACAAGACCTTCCTCTAAATTTCAAGTTATCAAATTGAAATATTTTGTGTATAATTACAAAAAATAGTACATAAAAGGAAACAAAACTAGAACACAAGAAAGACCTTTAAGATGCAAAGAAACACAACAATAATGAAAGGGAAATGATTACTTCACAGAAAAGCAACAAAATATTTTGCCCAAAAATTAAGATAAACAACAATAACCAAAATAAGAACTTTAAGACACAAAGAAACACAACAATTTATCCTTGGAAACCCCTCAAGCTTGAGGGATAAAACCCAGCCACACAAAAAAATATCTCTTTTATTAAATAGAAGAAGTTTGAGTACAATAATTTTAATTGAATACATGATTATCACACATGAGTACAATGCTATGAACTGAATACATGAGTACCACTTGCTTAAAAAGCTTATTCTAGAGCCAAACTCTTTCCTTACCTAACAGTTTAATCTTCATGTTTTCATATTTTTCCTATTCTTGGCATTATGAAGCCAATATTCCAAATACATTTTCTTTGTGAGACTCTTATGCCTGTAATTGTATGCATTCAGATTATTTGAAATGGTGCAGAATTGGCAACATCAAGCCAACTTTGTAAAAAACATATAGAAGGATGGCAATACAGAGTCTCCCCATATTACTACATCTATTGCAACATTTGAAGGATTATATAAAGCTACTCCTAAATTTAGTGTACTTTTCAGCTAGTAAACCAAACAAACCTTACTTGTGCAACAACTTTAGTGACAATAAAAAGCTTTTAAATGATAAGCCAACAATGAGCTACATTTTACAGTAAAGTATCAACTAGGAGCTCAAGGTCAATGGCATCCTACACACTCCATTTAAGAAACTTGGTAGATTACTGGAAAGGTTATAATATCATATTGCAAACTCAATAATTTGGTCCTTGAAGCATCAATTGTTCATCTATTCCATCACTATGCAAAATATAAACTGGAAGATATTGAGAAGTGCCTTGAAAAGTATTAGACGATGGGGATGATGTTTCATTTGCTTGGAACTAAAAAATAAATTAGAATATCTTAAAAACTATAGGTAATGTCCAATCGATCAATGAGAAGCTCCATCTAGATGAGCATAAGTCCTTTTCCTTATGTTTCTAGAATATTTGCCCCTGATTTCATTATGGACATTGATTTTTAATGTGGTCATGTGCACTATTACATGAAGTACTATTTCCAGGCATCCATAAGGCATATATCCTACTTTATAATGAGAGATGCTTCCCTAGGTGTGTCATCTCTTACATTGCATTTCGTGGTCTGACAATGCAAAAAAGGCATTGGCATGACCAGGCTCTAAGATCTCTTAGCTCCCCTTTAGCAAACCTCCACAAGCTTTCCCTTTCACACATACCACTTGATACCTCCCAGTATACTTCACTTTCCCTCCCACCCTGCCATCTACATGTTTGACCATGGTTAAACACATCACAACCTCTATTTTCACACCGAGAAGATGCAGCATAGGAGATGACAAAATAAAGGAATTAAGTCAATATTTATCTTCATCAAGCAATAGGCATACACATGCTAATTTCTAAACTATAAATAATGTTGTCTTCAATCAGAGGTTGATGTGGATTTTGTTTATGGATGCTTAAAAATAATTACAACTACCAACAAGAGGAAAGGAGGAGATCAAGTAGTTCATATATAAGCTTTCATAGCAAAAGTTCAGTGTTAGATCCTTAGAGAGAAATATTCGTTGAAAATAAATGGTAAATGATTGAGCTTTTTAAGCAAGAATCCAACTCTAAAAACAAGATCCAATCCTAGACACAATGAAGCCAAAACAAAAGGGACCAAATAAATTTGGTGCAATAGGCAACCCTTAATTATGGCAACAAAGCCAAGGGTGTGCTGCTTTTGTGGTCAAAAGAAGATCAATTCAATTTTTTTAAAAAGAAAAACACATCTTCAAAATATCAATCTCTCAAGCACGATTTTAGGGTTCAAATCCCCAAGTTAATATGGTAGCATCCTCCATGAATAAAGGTTGATTGCATCGTGTGATCAAAAGATAAGTACATTTCCACCTAGTTCATTTTAACTCTCATGAGATGATTATGTTTCTTTTCCCATCTATTTTAAAAACCTCACATTTTAGTTCTCTAAAGGCAATTAGATTGATCCTCCTTATTCTAAACTAGTTCACTTTCTAGTTCCACTCATTGCTTTGGCTGTCTGTGGACATTATAATTTTGGAATTGTGAGTCTTGTCAACAGTTGCTAAGTCCCTAATCAAGAAATCCCTACTGAATGCAACTGACTCAACTCCCTTGACCATTGAAGAAATACCTGAAGCATGAGTACTAGTAAAAGAAAAACTCCAACACCGAACATAAAACAACTATAACAGCGAGAATCTTCTAATATCGATACCTTGAATATTCAATACTACATCACCAAAGATGTCGATCCTTCTTTCATTTCCCATCCTGGTGTAGGTGATTGCACCATCCAACCTTCCATGTTGTTCTCCCACCCCAGTGCTCTTCTCTTCCGTCAATTGACTGTTGGGAAAACCCTTAACTCTCTTGATAGTAATTATAGCTCTTGCGCTCATGTGTTAAACAAAATAATGAAATAGGTCAAAACCCTTTTTAATTTTAACATGTTAAGCTTGTGTTGGTTGAAATTTTGACCAACACAGGCATGGATTTAAAAAATAACATATTTTTCCTTCCATATTCCAATCAATCTAAAACATTTTAATAGATTGTCAAAAATTTTGGTCTAGGAATGGGGTCAAATGTACTAGTGAATCTTTGACTGTAGCTATAGATATATAGATATGTTAATTTGATATTTTTTGATATTAAAGAAGGGGGTAGGTTAGATTGTTGGCAATGAATTTTAGTGGAATTTCACCTAAAAATTGTCATTGGGTCAACCCTTATTTTAGCAAATTTTTAATATCAAAAACCATAAGTTATGTGTGACAACTTATATTCTTATAGTAGTTATTGTATTGGAATAATGGCATTGTATAGCAAAAGCACAGACTGGATAAATGGACATTGCATCCCCTCAAAATAATGCTATCAGATAGTGCACGTCATACTTAAAAGCTCAAAGACATAAGAAACACTGAAAGGCAACAATATCAGATTATATATTATATGAGGACGTGCAGAAAATCTAAAGAGAGTACAGTATAGAGCATAATTATATGGGAAGTTTTAAGAAAACTACCATAAGACGAATAAAAGGAGAAGAGGTAGATGAAGAGAAGGTAGATTAAGAGGATGATTCACTATTCAAAGAGAATCACATTTAGCGGGCATGAAGGAGAGAGTGTTCTGAGCATTGTCCTACAGGATGTGGAAGTTCAGCTGTTGTACATTTCCAAAGATGGAAATTTTGCTGGAGCCACCTATGGCGAGGCACAAGAGATCGGACTCCTGAAAAAAAAGATTTTCGCCTGGAAGCTCGTAATCCACCCCACCTTGGAAATTGAAGACTACGGTTGGCAATGTGACATCACTAGATGTCTGGTAGCATAGATCCAATCCTAGGGAAGAGGGCACTGGCTATGGTGCAACATATTTGCACCAGTGGCCGGATGCCTTCCCTATACCCATATATGCGCATGTAACATAATATACCATATCAATCAAATCACTACCATATCAATCAAATTGTGCAGCAACTAATATGAGTTTTGTAGCAAAAATGTGTAAAATGTAGTGTATATTGTTTTGATTTTTTTAAAATTTTTTTTATGAATATTTTTTAGATATTATAATTGCATTTAACACAAAAATATGTACTAATTAAACATATTTTAAATGACTTTAAAAGAATTATATTTATATTTTCATAATTTCTAAGTTTAAATTGTAAATTGATAAATTTGATTTTTTTTAATTTCTAGATTAAATTATTTTTTAAAATAAAATTAATATGTAATCTCATTTTATGTAATAATATAGGTTGTTTTAGGGAGAAATATGATTCAAATTTAAAATACTCTTTTTAAATTTATGTTTTAATAGTTTTAAATTTGAAAATTAATATTTGCTAAAGTACTTTACTAATTTGTATATTTTTTATATTATAATTTTTTAAATCAATTGTTTATATTAATTCTTAATTGAATAATTTGAGAGAATATATATGAATAAATTAATTATTTTTAAGTTTCTTTAATTTTTTACTTAAACGTTTCATAAGCAAAAATAAGATATAAGTCTTCAAAAAAATATTTCACTTTTTATTCTACTAATAAAACTATTATTAAAAAATATTGTTAACTAAATTTAGTAATTAGTAACTAAAATGACAAATTACCACCACATGATATAATCTCATAAGATATCATTTACAAATTTATTTATTATTACTAATTACAAGCCCTATTCTAACATGATGATTTCCATTTTTACTAAAGTAATGGATTGTAAAAAATAAGCTTTTTAAAATACTTCTTTGCAAAAAGAATAGTTTTTTAAAATTTATTATTTCAATTATTAGTATGAAAAATAAAAATATATTATTGTATAAAAGTACTTATGTAAAAATCATATTACATATTTATTTTATTAAAAAATTTATTCAATTCAATCTCATAAGATATCATTTATAAATTTATTTATAATTACTAATTACAAGCCTTATTCTAACATGATGATTTTCATTTTTACTCAATGGATTGTAAAAAAGTTTTTAAAAATACTAGCTTGTAAAAAGAATAGTTTTTAAGAATTTATTATTTCAATTATTAATAAGAAAAATAAAAATATATTATTGTATAAAAGTACTTTTGTAAAAATCAGATTACATATTTATTTTATTTTAAAAAATCATTTAATTGAGAAATTAAAAAAACCAAATTTATCAATTTACAATTTAAATTTAGAAATTATAAAAATTTAAATTTAATTTAAAAAAAATCATTTAAAATAATTAATTTTTTTAAATATGTTAAATTATTACAGAATTTGTATTATTTTGTTAAATACAATTATAATATCTAATTTTCCCTAAAAACTTAATAATTATTTCTTTAAAAAAAATCAATAAAACAATATACACTACACTTTACACATTAATATACACTACACTTTACACATTTTTGCTACAAAACTGCTGCACGATTTAATTGATACAGCAGTGATTTGATTGATACGGTACATTATGCTTCATGCGTATATATGGGTATAGGGGAGGCATCTGGCCGCCGGTGCAAATAT
This sequence comes from Cupressus sempervirens, assembly GCA_028749045.1. Taxonomy (NCBI): domain Eukaryota; kingdom Viridiplantae; phylum Streptophyta; class Pinopsida; order Cupressales; family Cupressaceae; genus Cupressus; species Cupressus sempervirens. The sequence goes on along the minus strand of CM053785.1, from coordinate 642,281,295 downwards.
TTTGCACCATAGCCAATGCCAGGGAAGAGCCGTCTGTTGGAGTTAGACTAATGGCAGACTGAAATCCTAAGTCGATGATCATGCCTCTGCTACCGTCCGATCTCAGATCAAATGTTCTGGCCAGAATATCGATGGCATTGCCATTGATGGTAATTCCTATAAGAGGAATATACTAGAAAGAAGAACTCCCGTTCTTAATGAAAGGGATTATCTTAGCTCCATTCAAGGAAGTGCTGTCACCAAAAATAAGAGGGCTTCTTTGCGAAGCCAAGTCAGTTTTAGAGACGAGACAGTAGCAGAATTTGTTATTTACCTTGGAGCCCAACTGAGAGATGAGCAAGAGATCACCTCTTCCAAGCTTCAGAAGACCACTGTAGCGAGAGATTGAACCTTGGTTGTCATGGCCACATCTGAAAACAATGCCCGCAAACATGTCGTTGGTGGCGCTGCCAATGTAAACCAACTCCTTTGCTAGGTCACTGATTATTTGAGAACCATCGCCGTAGTTGTACCTAAAAGCACAGTCTGAATTGCATGCAGTTTTGAAAGTACCAAGAGCATCACAGAGAGAGTCAGTGAATGAAACAGTGGAGATTGGCATAGATTGAGAGCAGTCCTGGCAACCAAACAAGATCACTCCCCATGTCAACAATTGCTTCGAAGCTCAAAGGGGGTGTTTCCACAACAATGCTCATCAGAAATTCTCCAGTCCCAGCTTGAACAGGCATTTTAGCGTCTAATTGCGCCCCAGCTATTTGCTGCTTTACAAAAGCCTCAATCACATTCATCCGTTTCTTGCTTCGATCGACAGTCGAGCGTAATCCCTTGGTAGAATTGAAGCCCCCCTATGTTCTGTGAGTCAGATTGACTCTAAATCTGGACTCTCCTAGAGAAGGAGATGCCACCGTAAGGAATACTTAAACATATCAAAGCCACAACGCTCATTTAGCTTAGAACACTCCATTTCTCTTTTTCACTAAATTGCGTTGTCTCCTAGAGGACAACAAGTGACTTTATATAGGCACATTGTAACACTAAAGAACTCTGTAGTCTACCATTTTTAAGTCTTTAAGAGTGTGAACAGTATGAAAATGTGTGACAGATTAGGCAAGCCGAATTCCTCATGTAATTGAAGTGATACTTTAACGATTTAGACAGAGGAGCCTACAAATATTGTAAGTTACAAATTTCTGCCTTCATCGGCCATAATTCCAATTCGATGCTGGTTCAGCTTAACATCACTTTCGTTGGTTGCAGCATAAACATGCCCCATTATTTGTGAGACCAGCCGATTATGTTGCATATTCACAATCATGGTTTGGCAATTCGACTTATGAGCCTACAAATTTTGTCAAGTCAATCGTGGGTCATTATTCTTCCTTAGAGTCTCTCATTTTCCATAAACTTTTGGAAATACAAATATCTCCCTACGTGGAGTATGATTTTCCCACTTGAAGGAAGGTGGATAGAGTAGATCAAAGACAAACATGAATGCAATGATAAACATTCAAATCAATAAGCAAAACACAAAGACTATCACAATGTGCTATAGCACTTCATGCTCATTGACATAACTAAAATCTATTACAAGTCCTTAGAATGCTACAACATTCTATCCACTCATGATCCACAATGAGAAACCCAAAATGGGCTCTGCTGATTATAGGCCTAACTTATTCTATTTATAAGCAAATGCATATTAAATGTTGTAGGAAAGAGTTGATAATATAATTAATGTTGGATGGCACTGAGGCTGGTGTATTGGCCGGTGCTTGGATGGTTGCACATAAAAAATGTGTGGTCTATTTCTCTGTAGCTGTGGATGGCTATTTGTCAGTGATGGATAGCCAGTAGGTGGAGAAATTACTCTTCCAACACTCCCCTTTAATTTCTTCCACTAATGCTACTGCATTTATATTGTTTTCCCTCATCATAATCACTTTGGGTTTTATGGCTTACCCCTAACCAATGTAATACAAATGGTTTCTAGCTTACCAAAAACTTTACATTTGAATGGTTTTGGCTAACCACGAACCTCACATAATAGAGGTTACAATAGACAACTAAAAGTTACAAATGGTTTCATATTACCACGAACTCACATGATGTGGAAAACTATCCTTACTTTGGCTTTTCTCCTTCATGACCTGCATCAAACTGGTAATTGAGTCCATATAAAAAGAAATCCATTTACCGAGATACATGGGTGCCTAGCCGCTGTACTCGCCAATTCTATAGGAATCCTTTTCACATACATGGTTCATCAATATATTAAACCAAACTCTAGGGTGTCAGGTACAATCGATAATGCACACCATACATTCACATAGCCCATTAACAATCATTACTAATTTAATTTTCATCACTTGGTTTGGGGATATCAATGCAACCAACCTCTATTACATGGCCACTATCAAGAACATCATATCCTTCACAATTAGAAAAAGAAATTCTCACTTCCAATCCCAACACTTTTATCTAATCAGCACATACACAGACCTTTGAATCATGAGAACCAACTCACCACCAATACAACCTACTTTCATGTACTACAACCACAACTAATAACTATTCTATAACATCAAATACACATACTTCAAACATAGGCATAATAAAATTTTTTGTGATCAATAAATTACATGCCATGTGTATGCATTCTTTGGCACTCCCACTTGCACAAAGATGCTCCACATGCTTCTAATCTATGAATGACAGTGTCACACAATGCAAACTCAAACACTTTTTTAACTTTAGCTTCATTCTTTTCATGACTTCTCTGCTTCTCATAGTAGTCTCTTGATTTGTTCTTCTCTTTATTCTTGTAGAAGATAACTTCAAATGCCATTGCCTATTGGGCTACGATGCCACAACACTCTTCACCAATTCTAAACTCGTCGACCTCTCCATGATCTTGAGGATCATCTCCCATTAGCTCTGATAGCACTTGAAGGAAGGTGGATAGAGTGGATCAAAGACAAACATGAATGCAATGATAAACATTCAAGTCAATAAGCAAAACACAAAGACTATCACAATGTGCTACAACACTTCAAGCTCATTGAAATAACTAAAATCTATTACAAGTCCTTAGAATGCTACAACATTCTATCCACTCATGATCCACAATGAGAAACCCAAAATGGGCTCTGTTGATTATAGGCCTAGCCTATTCTAATTATCAGCAAATGCATATTAAATGTTGTAGGAAAGAGTTGATAATATAATTAATGCTGGATGGCACTGAGGCTAGTGTATTGGTCAGTGCTTGGACAACTACACATGGAAAATGTGTGGTCTATTTCTCTGTAGCTATGGATGGCTATTTGTAAGTGATGGATAGTTGGTAGGTGGAGAAATTACTCTTCCAACACCACTTTCGAGGGCATAACTTTCCCTTACTCGTTTCTTCTCATCTCTAAATTTCCATTTCATGGTTATACTCAAATAAGAGCTCTTTTCTATTTACATGTTATGTTCTATCATTTCAATTTTTTTTTACTAAAGTAGATAAAAAATAAATCTTTTTTAGTTTACATGGTGATGGATCGATATGAGATCCATGGTACAATATAATTAGCTAAACACAATATTTTGAGTATGACTACTCGCCTGGAAAGCACCATGTCTCATCTACCAATAGCTTTGTTGCGGCTACCTAGCCGACTCATTTCTTTCCCAACGTGTCCCATATATCATAGCATTTCCATATGCCATCCCCTATTGCATTCAAGTTGCTATTTCTTTGTCCTACTTATTATTGAGTCTATTCCAAGTTTACTCATAGTAAACTTAGTATCATTTTTGTGAGTTGATTTTTAATGAACTAAAACACTATATTAAACACTATATGATAAATTTAAAACTATGAGCTTACAATCCTCAAAATTAAATAAAGAGATAATAATAAAGTTATTTTAGGCTAAAGATTTAAATCAAATATTAAATAGAATGACAAAATTAAATTAAGAAATTAAAAATAAATATTAATGACCAATATAAAATTAAGTTATTTTATTCATTTATTTATAAAAATTTACTAAAATAATAATAGTGTCACATTCATAATGTTAGCAATAAGATTTACTCTAACCAAAATAAATAAATCAAAAGCTAGGAAATTTAACTATTCGATGATAGATGTTCATGAACTATTTTAGTTAAAATAAATAGAAATAATTTAAAATATTTAAAAAATAATTAAAAAAGTAATTTCCATACATAAGTTAATTTATTTTATTTTATTTCAAATATTGGTAAATGAAAAAAGAGATATTATACATTCTATTTTTAATTTGTTTTAAAATTTATTATATATATTTTTATAAATAAGATAATAAATAAATATATTTTTTGAACATACTGCTTATCACATTTTAATATATAACAAATCAAAAGATATTTATGTTAATATGGTAATTTAGAACATTATTTTATTGATGTAACTAAGTCAAATTCAATTTACAAAACTATTATAATAAATTATTTCACTAAGAATTTAATATACAATTTAGTGGCTCCCATGCTTACAACTATACAAGTTTGTCATTCTAATTTAATTTTTGATTTCTTAATTTAATTTTGTCATTCTATTTAATATTTGATCAAATAATTTCTTAATAGATTTATTTTTAATTTCTTAATTTAATTTTGTCATTCTATTTAATATTTGATTTAAATATTTAGCCTAAAATAACTTTATTATTATCTCTTTATTTAATTTTGAGGATTGTAAGCTCATAGTTTTAAATTTATCATATAGTGTTTAATATAGTGTTTTAGTTCATTAAAAATCAACTCACAAAAATGATACTAAGTTTACCATGAGTAAACTTGGAATAGACTCGATAATAAGCACGACAAAGAAATAGCAACTTGAATGCGATGGGGGATGGCATATGGAAATGCTATGATATATGGGACATTTTGGGAAAGAAATGAGTCGGCTAGGTAGCCGCAACAAAGCTATTGGTAGATGAGACATGGTGCTTTCCAGGCAAGTAGTCATACTCAAAATATCGTGTTTAGCTAATTATATTGTACCATGGATCTCATATCGATCCATCACCATGTGGCTCCCATGCTAAAGTTGAAACGAAGATTTTAAAGCCCCTATTGGCTCCCATGCTTACAACTATACAAGTTTGTTCTTCTCGACAAATTGTAGATTTACATACTTTTTTCTTCTATTTAGTTATAGTAAATTTTGCAATTAAGTACATGGGTATGTGCAGGATCATGGTGTGCCAAAAAATGGCAATGTGAAAAAAATAGAGTTTGAACACGTCTAAAAGTGCTTCAAAATCTGCTTTGACTTTTTTTCCACCTATCTAGGTACCAAACCTGGAAAGTAAGGCCCAAGCCTTATTGGATATCCGATTTGAGATCGGATATCCGATATGAAATCGAATATCGGATCTCATATCGGATATCGGATCTCATATCGGATATCGGATATGAGATCCGATATCCGATATCGGCGGCATAAAAATTGGAGGGAAAAGGCACAAAAATTAGAGGGAAAAACAAATTTGTAAGTGATATAACTAATTTGAGTTATGAAATATGTAAAGATATAATATATAACCTATAAATATATAATATAATAACATAACTATTATATATAAAATAATATATAATCTATTTATTATATAATAATATAATATATTATTATATATATAATGTAATGTAAAGATATAATATATAATCTATTAATATATAATAATATATTATGTTATTATTATTATTATTATTATTATCTATAAATATAATATATATTATTATAATATATTATTATTATTTTTACTATATTTTTATTAAATATAATAACGTAATATATTATATATGTTATTAATACATATTATTATTATTATCATATATAAATTATAATCTATAATATATTATTATTATTATTATCATATGTAAATTATAATATATAATATATTATGTTATTATTATTATAATCTATAAATTATATATATATATGATTGTTATACTATATTATTATTATTTTTACAATATTATTTCTAGTGGAGTCATTTATATGGGTCAAAAGGGCTCACAGGATGACCTATGACCCCTTTCGACACATTTCATGACGACATATGCCCCTAAGGGATCTTAGGACCCCTAGGGACATATTAGAATAGTTTATATGGGTCGAAGCGGGTCACAGGATGACCTATGAACCTGTTCAACATATTAAAAGATGATATTTGTCCCTAGGGGTCCTAGGACACTTAGGGACATATTAGAATCATTCATATTGGTCGAAGGGGGTCATAGGGTGACCAATGGCCACCTTCGACACATTTCACGATGACATATGTCCTTAGGGGTCCTAAGATCCCTAGGGAGATATTAGAATCATTCATATGGGTCGAAAAGGATCATAGGGTAACATATGACCCCCTTCGACACATTCCACGATGACATATGTCCCTAAGGGTCCTAAGACCCCTAGGGACATATTAGAATCTTTCATATGGTTTGAAGGGGGTCATAGGGTGAACTATGACCCCCTTCAACATATTACATGACGACACATGTCCCAAGGGGTCCTAGGACACCTAGAGACATATTAGAATGCTTCATATGGGTCAAAGGGCATCATAGGTTGACCTATGACCTCCTTTGACCCATTAAATGATGGCATATGTCTCTAGGGGTCCCTAGGGACATATTAGAATCATTCTTATCAGTCAAAAGGGCTCATAGGGTGACCTATGACCCCCTTCGACCCATTAGATGACGACATATGTCCCTAGGGGTCCTAAGACCCCTAAGAACATATTAGAATTGTTCTTATGGGTCAAAGGGGGTCATAGGTTGACTTATGACCCTCTTCGACACATTACATGATGACATATTTCCCTAGGGGTCCTAGGACACCTAGGGACATTAGAATGCTTTATATGGGTCAAACGATGTCATAGGTTGACCTATGACCCCCTTCGACCCATTAAATGATGATATATATAGCTAGGGGTCCTAGGACCCCTAGGGACATATTACAATCGTTCTTATGGGTCAAAGGGGGTCATAAGTTGACCTATAACCCCCTCTGACCCATTATATGACGACATATGTCCTTAGGGGTCCTAAGAACCCTAGGGACATTTTAGAATGTTTAATATGGGTCAAAGGGGATCATAGGTTGACCTATGACCCCCTTCGAACCATTAAATGACAACATATATCTCTAGGTGTCTTAGGAGCCCTAGGGAAATATTAGAATCTTCGACCCATTACATGACGATATATGTCCCTGGGGGTCCTAAGATCTCTAGGGACATATTATAATCATTCATATGGGTTAAAGGGGGTCATAGATTGACCTATGACCCCATTCGACCCATTACATGATGAAATATGTCCCCAAGGGTCCTAGGATCCCTCGGAACATATTAGAATAATTCATATGGGTCAAAGGGGGTCATAGGTTTACTAATGACCCCCTTTGACCCATTAAATGATGACATATGTCCCTACCAATTCTAGGACCCCTAGGGACATATTAGAATTGCTCTTATGGATCAACAAGGGTCATAGGTTGACCTATGACCCCCTTCAACCCATTAAATGATGACATTTGTCCCTAGGGGTGCTAGGACCCCTAAGGACATATTAGAATCGTTCTTATGGGTCAAAGGGGGTCATAGGTTGACCTATAACCCCCTTCGATCTATTACATGACGAAATATGTCCGTAGGGGTCCTAAGACCCCTAAGGACATATTAGAATCCTTATAATCGGTCAAAGGGGGTCATAAGGTGACCTATGACCCCCTTCGACCCATTACCTGATGACATATGTCCATAGGGGTCCTAGGACCCCTAGGGACATATTAGAATGCTTCATATGGGTTAAAGAAGGTCATAGTTTGACATATGACCCCCTTCAACCCATCAAATGACGACATATCTCCCTAGGGGTCCTAGGACCCCTAGGGACATATTAGAATCATTTTTATGGCTCAAAGGGGGTCACAGGTTAACCTCTAACCCACTTCGACATATTACATGATGGCATATGTGCCTAGGGGTCCTAGGACCCCTAGGAACATATTAGATTCGTTCAGATGGGTCAAAGGGGGTTAGAGGTTGACCTATGACCCCCTTCGACCCATTAAATGATGACATTTGTCCCTAGGGGTCCTAGGAGCCCTAGGGACATATTAGAATCATTCTTATGGGTCAAAGGGGGTCATAGGTTGACCTATGACCCCCTTTGACCAATTACATGATGACATATTTCCCTAGGGGTTCTAGGACCCCTAGGAATGTCTTAAAATTGTTCATGACCCATTACATGATGACATATGTCCGTAGGGGTCCTAGGACCCCTAGGGACATATTGAAATCTTTCATATGGGTCTAAGGGGGTTATAGGTCAACCTATGAGCCCTTTCGACACATTATACGATGACATATGTCCTTAGGGGTCCTAGGACCCATAGGGACATATTAGAATCGTTTATATGGATCAAAGGGGGTCATAGGTTGACCTAGTTCTTAGGGGTCTTAGGACCCCTAAGGACATATTAGAATCGTTCATATGGGTCAAAGGGAGTCATAGGTTGACCTATGACCACCTTCAACACATTACATGATGACATATGTCCCTAGGGGTCCTAGGACCCTTAGGGACATATTAGAATGCTTCATATGTGTCAAACGGGGTCATATGATGACCTATGACTCCCTTTTACCCATTAAATGACAAGATATGTCCCTAGGGGTCCTAGGACCCCTAGGGACATATTAGAATTGTTCTTATGGGTCAAAGGGGGTCATAGGGTGACCTATGACCCCCTTCGAACCATTACATGATGACATATGTCCTTAGAGATCTTAGGACCCCTATAGACATATTAGAATGCTTTGTATGGGTAAAAAGGGTTCATAGGTTGACCTATGATCCCTTTCAACCCATTAAATGATGACATATGTCCTTAGGTGTCATAGGACACCTAGGGACATATTAATATGCTTCATATGGGTCAAACGGTGTTATAGGTTGACCTATGACCCCCTTCGACCCATTAAATGATGACATATATCCCTAGTGGTCCTAGGACCCCTAGGGACATATTAGAATAATTCTTATGGGTCAAAGGGGGTCATAGGTTGACCTATGACCCCCTTGACCTATTACATGATGATATATGTCTCTAGGGGACCTAGGACCCCTAGGGACATATTAGAATCGTTCTTATGGGTCAAAGGGGGTTATAAGGTGGCGTATGACCCCATTTGACTCATTAAATGATGACATATGTCCCTAGGTGTCCTAAGACCCCTAGAGACATATTATAATCATTCTTATGGGTCAAAGGGCGTCATAAATTGACCTATGACCCCCTTCGACCCATTAAATGATGACATATATCCCTAGGGGTCCTAGGACCCCTAGGGACATATTAGAATTATTCTTATGGGTCAAAGGGGGTCATAGGTTGACCTATGATCCCCTTCAACTCATTACATGATGACATATGTCCCTAGGGGTCCTAAGACCCCAAGGGACATATTAGAATCCTTTTAATAGGTCAAAAGGGGTCATAGGATGACCTATGACCCCCTTCGACCCATTATGTAACGACATATGTCCATAGGGGTCTTAGGACCCTTAGGGATATATTAGAATACTTCATATGGGTCAAAGGGGGTCATAAGTTGATCTATGACATCCTTCAACCCATTAAATGATGACATAGGACCCCTAGGGACATATTAGAATCATTCTTATGGCTCAAAGGAGGTCATATGTTAACTTATGACACCCTTCGACATATTACATGATGACATATTTCCATAGGGGTCCTAGGACCCCTAGCAACATATTAGATTCATTCATATGGGTCTAAGGGGGTCATAGGTTGACCTATGACCTTTTCGACCCATTATATGATGACATATGTCCCTAGGGGTCCTACAACCTATAGGGACATATTAGAATCATTCTTATGGGTCAAAGGAGGTCATAGGTTGACTTATGACTCAGTTCAACACATTACATGACGACATATGTCCCTAGGGGTCCTAGGACACTTAGGGACATATTAGAATGCTTCATATGGGTCAAAGGGTGTCATAGGTTAACCTATGACCCCCTTCGACCCATTAAATGATGACATATATAGCTAGGGGTCCTAGGACCCCTAAGGACATATTACAATCATTCTTATGGGTCAAAGGGGGTCATAGGTTGACCTATAACCCCCTCTAACCCATTACATGATGACATATGTCCCTAGGGGTCCTAGGACCCCTAGGGACATATTAGAATGCTTCATATGGGTCAAAGGGGGTCATAGGTTAACCTATGACCCCTTCAACCCATTAAATGACAACATATATCCCTAGGGGTCCTAGGACCGTTAGAGACATATTAGAATATTTGACCTATTACATGACGACATATGTCCCCGGGGGTTCTAGGATCTCTCGGGACATATTACAATCATTCATATGGGTTAAAATGGGTCATAGGTTGACCTATGACCCCGTTCGACCCATTACATGATGCATGATGACATATGTCCCTAGGGGTCCTAAGTTCCCTAGGGACATATTAGAATCCTATATATGGGTCAAAGGGGGTCCTAAGGACTTATGTCCCTAAGGGTCCTAGGGACTTATTAGAATCATTCTTATGGGTCAAAGGGGGTCATAGCTTGACCTATGACCCCCTTGGACATATTACATGACGACATATTTCCCTAGGGGTCCTAGAACCCCTAGGGACATATTATAATAGTTCTTATGGGTCAAAGGGGCTAATAGGGTGACCTATGACCCCCTTCAACCCATTACATGATGACATATGTCCTAGGGATATATTAGAATCGTTCTTATGGGTGTAAGGGGGTCATAGGTTGATTTATGACCCACTTCGACACATTACATGATGAAATATATCCCTAGGAGCCCTAAGACCCTTAGGGACATATTAGAATGCTTCATATGTCCTAGGACCCCTAGGGACATATGTCATCATTAAATAGGTCGAAGGGGGTCATAGGTCAACCTATGACCCCCTTTGATCCATATGAACAATTCTAATATGTCCCCAGGGGTCTTAGGACCCCTAGGGACATATGTTATCATTTAATAGGTTGAAGGGGTTCATAGGTCAACCTATGATCTCCTTTGATCCATATGAACAATTCTAATATGTCCCTACGGGTCTTAGGACCCCTAGGGACATATGTCATTGTTTAATGGGTCGAAGGGGGTCCTAGGTCACCCTATGACTCCCTTTGACCCATATGAATGATTCTAATATGTCCCTAGGGGTCCTAGGACCCCTAGGGACAAATGTCTTCATGTAATGGGTCGAAGGGTGTCATAGGTCACCCTATGACCCCCTTTGACCCATATGAACGATTCTAATATGTCCCTAGGAGTCCCAAGACCCCTAAGGACATATGTCATCATGTAATGTATCAAAGGGGGTCATAGGTCAACCTATGACCCCCTTCGACCCATAAGAATGATTCTAATATGTCCCTAGGGGTCCTAGGACCTCTAGGGACATATGTCATTATGTAATGGGTCGAAGGGGATCATAAGTCAACCTATGAGCCCCTTCGACTCATATGAATGATTCTAATATGTCCCTATGGGTGCTAGGACCCCTAGGGACATATGTCGTCATGTAATGGGTCAAAGGGGGTCATAGGTCAACCTATGACCCCCTTTGACCCATAAGAACGATTCTAATATGTCCTTATGGGTCCTAGACCCCTAGGGACATATGTCATCATTTAATGGGTTGAATGGGGTCATAGGTCAACCTATGACCCCCTTTGACCATAAGAACGATTCTAATATGTCTTTAGGGGTCCTGGGATCCCTAGGGACATATGTCATCATGTAATGCGTCGAAGGGGGTTATAGGTCAACCTATGACCTCCTTCGACCCATAAGAACGATTATAATATGTCACTAGGGGTCCTAGAACCCCTAGGTACATATGTTGTTATGTAATGGGTCGAAGGGACCTATGACCCCCTTTGACTCATATATATTAATAATATACATATATATTAATAATATACATATATATTAATAACATACATATTAATATAATAATATATATTAATAACACACACACACACACACACACACACACACACACACACACATATATGGTTATTATATTTAATAATAATATTACATTATTATATATATTAATAACATACTTATATATATATTACGTTATTATATTTATAGATTATAATGAGAATAACATAATATATTATTATACATTATTATATTATATGTTATATCTTTACATTACGTTATTATATATATATATATAATATTATAATACATATTTATATAATAATATAACAAAAATAATTTATAAATCATAAGCTATCAAATATTATTTTATAATATATATTACGTTATTATATATATTAATAACATATATACATATATATTACTTTATTATATTTAATAAAAATATTACGTTATTATATATATATATTAATAACATACTGATATTATATATATATATATATATATATATATATATATATATATATATATATATATATATATATATATATATATATATATATATATATTACGTTATTATATATATTAATAACATATATATAAGGTTATTATATTTAATAAAAATATTACGTTATAATATATATATATATATATATATATATATATATATATTACTTTATTATATTTAATAAAAATAATACGCTATTATATAAAAATTAATAACATACTTATATATATATATATTACGTTATTATAATTAGTAATTATAATAATAATATAAATTATATTTATAGATTATAATGAGAATAACATAATATATTATTATATATTAATATATTATATGTTATATCTTTACATTACGTTATTATTTATATTTAATATATTATAATACATATTTACATAGTAATATAACAAAAATAATTTATAAATCATAAGCTATAAGTCTTAAATCCGGTTTTCCCTCCAAAATGGGTCGGGATTTCAAAATTTTCACCAAAATTTACCTAGCCATATCGGGTATCCGATTTGAAATCCGATATCTGATTAGGCTTGGTATTTACCAAGCCTACCCGGTCAACCCAAAAGACGTGTTTGAAGAGGGTTTTAGTGATACTCAGATTTCGGGTAGTCGTCTGACAATGTTATTTTCATTGAAATTGAATGAAACGAAAAGGGTTTTTTAATATTGCTCTCGAGATTCCATCAATATAATTTCTGTCAAATTCTGAGATCAATAAGTATTTATTAGTTAATTATCAATGAAGATTATTGTAAAGTGCTGATTGACATACTGATCGAAAAATAGTTATAATTTTCAAACGGTATAACATTTTTAAAATCTAAAAGTTGCGTCACATTCTATGCTTCACATAGTATAAGAAAAAATAAATTAAATTAAATTTTATAAAATTTTCTATTAGTTAAGGTGGTCAGACACAGGACTTTTTTTTTTCGAAAAAGTTTCGGTAGAAAATTCATATTTAATTATTTATTTGGAATAAAAATACCAAAAAATATGCGTCACATCTAGGCATGAGTCTACTTTTCATATCTATAATTATATTAAAAAAATATTATCATTTGATTTTGATTAAGGTGGTCAGACATACACCTACTTTTTATTTTTGCCCTGAAATTTTTGTAGTACTGCATTAAAATTCAAACTTTTGACCAATCAATTATTTTTTTCTCTTGATAAGGCCTTGTAGTTTAAAAACTACATTCAATTTCCTACAGATTATTTTCATACAACTTTTTGATATAAAGTACATAACCACTTTAAAATTATGTGTCAAATTGACATAACTCTGATTTTCTGATTTTTCACTGCCACTTAAGGCCATAGTTTGGTACACCATGATCTTGCACATACCCACATATGACCCAAAATTATTTGCTAAGAAGAAAACTAATATGCTACACGAACAAAATCATGAGGAAACTCAACTCTTACATTAAGAACAAATTAAAAGAATCCATGTTAGAAAAAAATTCCACTCTCCACATATCATCAACTGATTTTCTAAAATAAGCCAAATAGTTACAAAATATAGACCAACCCACATTCAAAAGATCAAGTACCAAATTCAAAACCCACCAACTCAAATCTAAATCTAGAAATTGAAATAAAAAAATTTACAGAAAACAAAAAATCTACAACATGTTCACAAACTATTACAAAAAGATGTCCAGTCCATCAAACTAGGTTTTGAATTGATATAGTCATAAAAAAAAAAAAACAAAAATCTAAAATTTGACAAAATCACAGCCTAGAAAGTAACTTAACTAAAAATTAGAAAATTACCAGGGAGAATGCATCCTCTATTTTTAAAACAAACAATGAACCACATGAAAATGAAAATAAAAGGGCAGCTAAGCTAAACTTATTACCACTCCAACAATGATAACAATTGTCATTAGATTCCTATTATCTTAGACTGTATACAAATAATATAAACTCAGGATTTTTAAATACTCAAAATATTTTTATAACTGATATTCCACTAAAAATTGCATGATAATATTTACACTAACATCGCAACAAAGAAATCAATAACACAAAAGAAACATAGATAATGAAACTTCAAAAACATACTCTTTGTACTGTACTATAGTAAGAGAATTGATATTCATGTTAAATTATCTTCCAGGGTCTCATAACAAATTAGGATTTAGGAAACATATCTAATTGAGGATGTGAAATAAAATTTGAATAGACCACCAAAGTGCCTGAGATAAACAAAACATAATAAAACAACTTGTTCACGATTGTAGCTCCATCCACAACACATAGATTGTAGCTTTGTGATTACATGAGCATCAAAGCTTAAAGGATTTTGTCAGATGGTGTAGATGAAGTAGTAGCATTTGGCTTGGGAGACATGCTTGCAAAATGGAAGCATAGATAAGCAATGTAAACTGTTTGATAGGATGCCTAAATGTAATGTGGTCATCAAAAGCCATGGTTGTTGGATATGCACAAAATAGATATATCGAGAGAATATATTTGTTTAAGTTGGCACTGCCTTAGTAGAAATGCATGCAAAATGTAGAATCATAGGTAAGGCATTTGAACTATTTTATTGATTGCTTCCATGAAATGTTGTCTAATGGCAAGACAATATTTTAGGATATGCATATTGATTTGTTGAATATATTTACACACACACACACACACACACACACACACACACACACACACACACACACACACACACACACACACACACACACACACACACACACACACACACACACACACACACACACACACACACACACACACACACACACACATGTATGCAATATGTGTGTGTATATTTATATCAGAGAAAATGAGTTAAATATATGTGCTTTGCCAACATTTCTCGTCTGTGCCAAAATGGAGCCTTTGAAATGGGTTATAGACATCTTTGAAAGAATAAATGATAGAGAACTATTGTTGGATGTTGTTGAAATTAGCTTGGTAGACATACATGCAAAATGTGGAATCATAGTCTGCCTCTGCACAATATAGCATGGTATAGTTAGTATTGTTACTACTACTACCACTACTACTGACTGACCTAGCCTCCTGCTACTCCTACTGGCAACTAAAGTATTATATGTAAGCCACTTCTACTACATAGTGTATACAAGACCCTTCCTTTTCCTTTTCCCTTTCTTCCTTTACACTAAAAAAGATCATTGCAGAAACATAGATCACAAGGGCACAACAAAAGATAAAATGTATATCCACTCTTGAATCATAAATGAATGAATGAAGGGAAAAACTAGGTAATGGCATAAGTTATAAGACAATTAATCAAAATTTAATGACTTTTAATTCCCGTTCCATTCCTCCAACTCAACAAAAGCTTCCATGATGAAGCCCCCTAGTTTCTCTTTATCATTGATTCGAGTTTATGCAAAAAGGAGAGATAGAAGAGCCTACAGTAAAAACAACACATCAAATCCATGTACAACAACGAACTGCACTATTTAGTGCCTGGTCGTTCATGGCTTTATGTTCTTACCTAGCTTGGAAAAATCCTAGCTATTTCTCATCAAATCTCACCTAGCTTTATACATCAAAACTTCACAAACTAGGAAAACAAAAACCATAATCAGTGTCAGCAAATATACTAAATGAATATATCAATGCCATGGGAATGCTGTATAGTTGGGGTAGGGGGTCGCAATTGTGCTACAACTTAGTGCTGATAGGAAGTCAATACCAAAAATATTGGTGCCACAAATTGTGTTGGTCAAATGCGACAATGGTTATAGTGCTCTTAGGGTGTAATTTATGGTGTTTTTGCATAGATTTTTTACGATTTCAATCAATTTAATTTTTCAATAAAATTAGGTTTCAAAAAATTTCATTTTCAAATCATATAAACCAAGTTTCAAGCAATTACATTTTCAAATCACATAAACTTGAATTAGTACACATCCTTACCTAGGTAGTATAGATCATATGTGGGCTTGCAGTGTTGATATTGCTAGTAGAGATTGTGGAATTTAGCTTTGCATAAACTGGAAGAATGCAAGAAAAGATTGTGGAATTTAGCTTCGTATAAACTAGAAGTATGCTCGTAGAGGTTGTGAAATTAAGCTTCACATCTACCAATTGCATTTTCTTGAATATAATTATAAACACAAAAATTCTATATATATGTACATGCATACATATATGTATATATTTATGTGTGTTTGTATGCACGTATGCATACATAGATACAACACACATACCCATATAAATCTACATACGTACATGTGATTGTAGTGCATGCATGTATACACATATATATCCCAATTTGTTCATATCCTACAATTATGGAATTCTATAAAACCACATTTCTTTGAGGCATTCCATTAAAAATGGTATACATCCATGTACACACACAACTATATACATACATATAGATATTATGTATGTACATACATAAAAAAACATGCAAACATACACACACGCATACATGCCATGTGTATTCTTCCACAAGTTGCATATATGTCCACCAAGTTAGTGGCAGCTACAACATGCAACAAAATCATTATTATTTATCCTTTGACGGACATCCATACTCAAACTAAAGCTCACATTTTGGCACAAATAGCAAGGATGCTACCAAATGTTGTGAAATATTTAGACCTCCCAACTCATTTTGTCCAATATAAATCTAACTTGATTGCATGGGTACACATACCCAAGTACTGGGTACATGTACCCCGAGTACCAAGTACTCATTTGAGAGCATCCTAGCTAAGGAACTTAATTAAGATTTCTGATTCTTTTTTAGTTTCTTGTTTTCACATCATCCTATTGTTTATCAAGCTTAATTCAATAGGTAATCAGTTTGAAACTTTGATACAATACTAATTAACAGAAAAGTCTACCACTCGTAGAACTTGTAGAGTGCAAGTACCCAAGTATCCATACATAAGTACTAGGTATGAGTACCCCAAGTACCAAGTACTCATAGGAGAGTATCATATCTAAGGACCTTGATTAAGATTTCTAATTTTATTTCAATTTTTTATTTTCGCATCAGCGTGTTGTTTATCAAGCTTAATTCAATACGTAATCAGTTTGAAACATTGATACAATACTGATTAACAGTAAACTTTATCACTCGTAGAACTCATAGAGTGCAAGGTGGTCTACAAGTGTCATTTTAAAATATTTAATATTTGAGAATGTTTAATAGTAATATTTTATAGAACAACTTTCCATCAGTTCAAATCTACTTTTGTACAAAATTTTCTGACATATGCTTGTGTATGTGATCAAGGTAGCATGTAATTCTCCACTTTTTTCTCTCTTAAAGATGATTAGAAGAAGTGTGCACAAAAAATACATTTAGTTCACAAAATATCGTCTATATTTCACAATTTTTCCAATCTTCCAAGTGTTTGCCAAATTAAGGTGCTGACTCCAAGTCTTGGTTCAAACTCAACATGCCACATCTATTCTATAGTCAAATCTAGCAAGTATGATAAGACTATTTTTTCGTAGGGATTACACATGTAGGGATTCCATTTCTCTTTTTCACTAAATTGCACTATCTCCTAGAGGACAACAAGTGACTTTATATAGGCACACTGTAACACTGAAGAACTCTGCAGTTTTCCATGTTTAAGTCTTTAAGAGTGTGAACACTATGAAAATGCATAATAAATTAGACAAGCCGAATTCCTCACATAATTGAAGTGATACTTTAAGCTCGTGGCTATAATGCCGTGAAAACACACTTCCTTTACATTGCTTTTTCTAATGCTTTATAAAATTAACTAAGTCCTCTCCTTCGTATGGAAGTCCATTTTCGTGGCTGTATAGATGTTTCCATACTTTAACAATTTAGACAGACGAGGCTACAAATATTATAAGTTACAAATATCTGCCTTCATTGGCCATAATTCCAATTTGATGCTGGTTCAGCCTTAACATCACTTTCGTTGGTTGTGGTATAAATACGCCTTGTGATTGGTGAGACCAGTCGATTATGTCGCATATTCGCAATCATGGTTTGGCTATTCGATGTATGAGCCCACAAATTTTCTCAACTCAATTGTGGGTGATTATTCTTCCTTAGAGTCTCTCATTTTCCACAAACTTTTGGAAATACAAATATCTCCCTTCGTGGAGTATGATTTTCCCACTTTCGAGACCATAACTTTCCCTCACTCATTTCTTCTCATCTCTGAATTTCCATTTCATGGTTATACTGAAGTAAGAGCTCTTTTTGATTTACATGCTATGTTCTATCATTTCAATTTTTCTTACTAAAGTAGATCAAAAATAAATCTTTTTCAGTTTTCATGGTGATGGATCGATATGAGATCCATGGTACAATATAATTAGCTAAACACAATATTTTGAGTATGACTACTCGCCTGGAAAGCACCATGTCTCATCTACCAATAGTTTTGTTGCGGCTACCTAGCTGACTCATTTCTTTCCCAACGTGTCCCATATATCATAGCATTTCCATATGCCATCCCCCATCGCATTCAAGTTGCTATTTCTTTGTCGTGCTTATTATCGAGTCTATTCCAAGTTTACTCATGGTAAACTTAGTATCATTTTTGTGAGTTGATTTTTAATGAACTAAAACACTATATTAAACACTATATGATAAATTTAAAACTATGAGCTTACAATCCTCAAAATTAAATAAAGAGATAATAATAAAGTTATTTTAGGCTAAAGATTTAAATCAAATATTAAATAGAATGACAAAATTAAATTAAGAAATTAAAAATAAATATTAATGACCAATATAAAATTAAGTTATTTTATTCATTTATTTATAAAAATTTAATAAAATAATAATAGTGTCACATTCATAATGTTAGCAATAAGATTTACTCGAACCAAAATAAATAAATCAAAAGTTAAGAAATTTAACTATTCGATGATAGATGTTCATGAACTATTTTAGTTAAAATAAATATAAATAATTTAAAATATTTAAAAAATAATTAAAAAAGTAATTTCCATACATAAGTTAACTTATTTTATGTTATTTCAAATATTGGTAAATGAAAAAAGAGATATTATACATTCTATTTTTAATTTGTTTTAAAATTTATTATATATATTTTTATAAATAAGATAATAAATAAATATATTTTTTGAACATTATTACGCCAAGAGGCATTCTATACAATGGTAGCACAAATGCCCAAGACCGAAATATGCCAAGATTCCTTGTCAATAAAGAAGAAAAGGCAGGAGTTACAAACTTCTAAATTAAATATTAAATTATTAAATCATAAAATAAAAAATAATCCCAAAATAATAGCTGGCCGAAATAATAGGATGCCAAATGGAGGCCAAAATAATAGGCCCGAAAAAATAGGGCCCGAAAAAGTAGGACCCGAAAAAATAGGGCCCAAAAAATATGCCCCTAAAAAATAGGGCCCGAAAAAATAGGGGCAAAACAATTTCAATATGATTAATTTTTTTGTTAAATATAATATTGCATGCAGATTCATGCTTATTTTTTGTGGGGAGTGGGGGAATTTGAAATAAATTCATGGAATGTGAAGAGACGTCTGTTGGGGGAGATGAGGAGTTTCTCACAAGCTATAAAACAAAGGCTCCTCATTTTATTTTCATTTTATGTTTTTGTAGGAAGGAACAGGTGGAGATTATTGGAGGACTAGATTGGAGTTTTTGAACAGGAATAGATTGAAGTTTTGGAGTAATTTTTTTGCTGGTGAGATTTCTATTTTCTATTTAGATTTAGATGTAGACGTAGATTCAGATTCAAAATTATTTATAATATTCTACTTTGATTTAGATTTCAATTTCAATTAGTTCCATTTAGATTTCTAGAATTATATTCGAAATTGTTTACGCTTACTTTTAATAGTTTAGTCTTGCATGTTTGATTTAGATTTAGATTTGCATTCAAAATCTTTTGAGTTATATATTTTATAATACTTTTCATTTGCATATTTTAAAAGTGCATGTTTCAAATTAGTTTTAGATTTTCATGTTTCATATTAGTTTTATATTTGAATATTTCAAAATAGTTTTAGTTTTCATGTTTTAGATTTGAATGTTTCATAATAGTTTTACATTTGCATGTTTCAAAGTATTTATATTTTCATGTTTCAAAGTATAATTTTATCATTTATGTGGATGACAATGTCACCATATCAATACAATTTAAATATTTTATTAAAGTCAATGAATTATTTAAAGTACATGAATCATATATTTAGTATATATTTTATCATTATTAGATTGTAAAATATAGAAAAAATCTCCAAATAATAGCCAGCCAAAATCATATGAAGCCAAATGGATGCTGAAATAATAAGGCTTGACAAAAGGGGTCAAAAATAGGATCCGAAAAAATAAGGCCAAAAAAATAGAACCCAAAAAAATAGGGCTGAAATAATTTCATTAAATTTTTAAATATAAAATATTTCTTTTTGTTAAATTTATTTTTGCATGCACATTCATGCTTATTTTTTGTGGGGAGTGGGGGAATTTGAAACAAATCCATGGAATGTCAAAAGACATCAATTGGGGGATATGAGGAGTCTCTCATAGGTTATAAAACAAATGCTCCACATTTCATTTTCATTTTGTGTTTTTACAAGGAGGAAGAGGTGGAGATTATTGGAGTGGATTAGATTTTTTGAAGAGGAGTAGATTAAAGTTTTGGAGTAATTTTTTGCATGTGAGATCTCTATTTTTAATTTAGTTTTGCATTTAGATTTAGATTTAGTTATGTATTTAGATTTAAATGTAGATTTAATTTCAAAATTAGTTATAGTTTAGCCTTGCATGGTTTATTTAGATTTAGAATTCAAATTGAATCAAAATCTATTTGATTTAGATATTTGATAATACATTTCATTTGCACATTTTTAATGTGCATGTCTCAATTTAGAATAATAGTTGCATGTTTCATATTAGTTTTAGATTTTCATATTTCAAAATGCTTTTGGTTTTTATGTTTTAGATTTGTATATTTCATAATAGTTTTATATTTGCATGTTTCAAAATATTTATATTTTTCATGTTTCATAATTAAATTTTATCATTAATGTGGATGGCAAGGTCACCTTATCAATAAAATTTATATTTTATCAAATTTAATGATTAATTTAAAATAAACAAATCATATACTTAGTTTATATTTTATCATTATTTAATTAGATTAATTATGTGTTTTATTTAAATATTTTTCACAGTATATATACTTTTTTATTAATATTTATGTTTGTAATGTTTGAAAAGTGGAAGACAATGCCACCATATTTCAAGCATTACAATCTAACTATTTCATTTGAAATAGTTTTGATTTTTATTTATCTTATTTTAAAAATTATTTATTTGAAAGAATTTGTGTTAATTATGAATACTTTTTTATTCTGATAATTTCTATATGTTGATGTTTGTTTATAAGTTTGCAGGTTACTATTTGAGTTATGGATGCCTCGAATAAAGAATCAAACATTATTTGATACTAGCCTGACTAATTCAATAACCTCAAATGATTTCTTTGAGACCAAGTTTGACAAATGTCTACAAATAATTAAAGAGATGTGCACAACTATAATTAAAGTTGTGGAGAGCGCAATATTTCCAATTGACTATGTTGAGGAAATAGAAGTAATGCATATGAAAGATGCATAAAAATTCATATGTGACACATCTACAAAAGTGGATGGGTTTTCCTCAATGATGAAAGAAGTCTTTCATGATCATTGTTCAAACAAAGGTCACAAAAGAATCCTAATCATTGAAGAATGTGACATGTATTTACGACATTACAAAGATTTTCATTTTTTGTATATGGTTGATTCTTGTCTCCAATTTTAGAATTTTACTTCTAATTAGTTGTATTGGCAGTTTTGTTTCCCCATTGTTCTATGTAACTTTCATGAAGAAGAGAACCAAAAAAAATAAATTTATTATTGCACAAAATAATTCTTTAATGGATGTTGCTACTAAATATGTTAATTAAACAAGAAAATCATAAGTCTAAATAGATGTCCTTAATGATAAGTATATTTATTGATTACAATTCTTAATCATTGCAATAAAAATTGCATTAGCATTATTTAAAATTCAACAATATATAATGTTCTCACATTATCGTGGAGAAATAATTTCCATAAAATTGATTCTTATATATTATTTCACACTTTTTACATCATCTAAATAGTTCTGTTGGGACTTATAATTTCCCTTTCATGAATTTAAAGGTTTGGACTATTTGAGTTATTTTTCTAACATATATCCCAAATTTGACCATAGTTGTACTCCAAATGCTCCAACACTACACCTAAATCTCATACTTCCCTTAACCATGTCCCTTATTTTAGCGTAACATTTAACCACTTACTAACCTTAACCATAACATTGAGTGTCATATAAATGAAATTGTAAACCTTGGATCCTAACTCTAACTCTTACTCTATATATGACTATTCTCAGCATTTAGTAAATTATATACCTTAACCTAACCTTATATGTACTAGAAACTAGAAATAATATTATATTTTTTATAAGTGGAAAAATAAATAAATAAATAAATAAATAAATAAATAAATAAATAAATAAATAAATATTTATATATATATATATATATATATATATATATAGAGAGAGAGAGAGAGAGAGAGAGAGAGAGAGCCATATGATGGCGTATCTAGAGAGAGAGATAGTCATATGATGGCATATCTAGAGAGAGAGATTAGGGGGTTTATATAGAGAGAGAGATTAGGGGGTGTATTGAGAGAGAGAGAGAGAGAGAGATTAGGAGGTGTATCTAGAGAGCAGGGAGAGAGAGAGGGAGAAAGAGATTAGGAGGTGTATCTGGAGAGCAGGGAGAGAGAGAGAGAGTGAGAGAGATTAGGAGGTGTATCTGGAGAGCATAGAGGGAGAGAGATATTAGGAGGTATATCTAGAGAGCAAGATGAGAGAGATAAGGGGTGTATCTAGAGATCACAGAGAGGGATTAGGGGGCGTATCTAGAGACTAGAGACAAAGAGAGATTAGAGGGTGTATTTAGATAGGGGGAGATATTAATAGCTGACGTTAGAGAGTAGGGAGAGAGAGAGAGGAAAGGAGGTAGAGAGAGAGAGAGAGAGAGAGAGAGAGAGAGAGAGAGAGAGGATGGGAGAGGGAGGGCTTACATTATTAAAAAGATTAATAACTTGTATCACAATAGCACTAATCATGAGAGAGAGAGAGAGAGAGAGAGAGAGAGAGAGAGAGAGAGAGAGAGAGAGGATGGGAGAGGGAGGGCTTACATTATTAAAAATATTAATAACTTGTATCACATTAACCACAATAATAACACAAATCCTAACTCTAACTCTAATTCTAACTCTAACTCTAACTCTAACTCTGAATCTAACCCTAACCCTAACCCTAACCCTGACTCTAACTCTAATTTTACCCTTGACCCTAACCTTAACTCTTTATAACCCTAACTCTATACCTAATTCCAACCCTAACCCTAAGCCTTACTATAACCCTAATCCTAACTATTATTCTAACTCTAACACTAATTCTAACCCTAAACCTAACCCTAATTTTAACCCATATTCAAACTCTAACTCCAACTCTATCTCTAACCCTAACCCTACCCCTAATTCTAATCCAACACTAACTCTAACTCTAACCCTAACTATAACTATAACTCTGACTGTAATTGTAACCCTAACCCTAACACTAACCCTAACCCCAACCCTAACCATAACCCTAACCCTACCCCTCATCCTAACCCTAACACTATATATAATGCTAATCCTTACCCTAACACTATATATAACTCTAACTCTAACCCTAACACTAATTCTAATCCTAACCCCAACCCCAATTCTAACCCTAAATCTAACCCTAACTCTAACCCTAAATCTAACCCTAACTCCAACTCTATCTTCAATTTTAATTGTAACTCTAACTTGATCCCTAACTCTAACTCTAATTCTAACCCTAACCCTAACCCTAACCCTAGCCTCAATTCTAACCCAAATTCTAACACTAACACTAATGCTAACACTAACATTAATTATAACTCTAACCCTAATGCTAACCCTAACTCTAACTGTAACCCTAACCCTAATTCTGACCCTAACTCTATCTCTAACCCTTCTTCTAACTCTAATTCTAACTCTAACTCTAGCTCAAACCCTAACTCTAAATTTAACCCTAACCCTAACCCTAACCCTAATTCTAACCCTAGCTTTATTTGTAACTTTAATTCTAGCCCTAACACTAATTCTTACCCTTACCCTAATGCTAACTCTAACTCAATCTCTAACCCTAATTATATTTGTATCCCTAACCCTAATCCTAACCCTAACTCTAGCTATAGCTCTAGTTCTACTCCTAACCCTAACCTATATATCCCTAACTCTAATCCTAATTCTAACCCTAATCCCAATTCTAGCCCTAACCCTAACCTAATTTTAACCCTCACTATAAGTCTAATCCCAACTCTAACTCTAACAATAACTCTAATTCTCACCCTAACCCTAACCCTAACGCTAATTCTAACCCTAACTCTAACTCTAACTCTAATGCTCATTCTAATCCTAACCCTAATTCTAACCCTAAATCTATCTCTATCTCTTACCCTAACTCTAACTCTAACTTTATCTCTAATTCTAACCCTAACTATACCTGTAACTCTAACTCTAATTGTACCCCTAACCCTAACATTAACCCTAACCCTAACTCTAACTCTAAACCTACCCCTAATCCTAACCTTAACAATATATATAACTCTAACTCCAACCCTGACCTTAATTAAATCCTAATCTCAACCCTAAGTATAACCCTAACCCTAAATCTAACTAGGTAACTCTAACCCTAACCCTAACTCCAACTCTATCTCTAACTTTAACTCTAACTTGAACTGGAACTCTAACTCTAATTCTAACTCTAACCCTAATCTTGTCCCCAATTCTAACCCTAAATCTAACTCTAAGTATAACTCTTATACTAACACTAACACTATCACTACCTCTAATTTTAACTCTAACTCTAATTGGAACCCTAACCCTAATGCTAACCCTAATGCTAACCATAACCCTAACACTAACCCTAACCCTAACCTTATTTCTAACCCTAAATATAACCCTAACCCTGACTCTAACCCTAAGTGTTTTTATAACCCTAACTCTAACCCTAACCCTAACTATATTTGTAACCCTAATTCTAACCCTTGCCCTAATTCTTACCCTAACCCTAACTCTAACTCTAATCCTAACTATATCTATAACCCTAATTCTAACCCTAACCCTAATCCTAATTCTAACTCTAATTCTCAACCTAACCCTAACTCTAACCCTGAACCCAAGTCTAGCCCTCACCCTGACTCTAGCTCTAATTGTAACCTTAACCCTAACAATAACCCTAAATCTAATCCTAACTCTAAGTCAAACCCTATCCCTCACCCTAATTTTAATCCTTAATCTAACTCTAACCCTAAACCTAACCTTTACACTATCCCTAACCCTAATTCTAACCTTAACCCTGACCTTAACTCTAACTCTAACCCTAACCCTAACCCTAACCCTAACACTAACCTTAACCATAAACATAACTCTACCCCTAACTCTAACCCTAAATCTAACTCTACCATAAGTGGACTCTAACCATAACCCTAACTCTAACTTTAATCCTATCTCAAACCTTAACCTTAACCATAACTCTAACCTTAACCTTGACTCATACCCTAATCCTAACGCTAACCCTATCCCCACTATAACCCTAACCAAAACCATAACGATAACTCTAACCCTAACCTTAACCATGAGCATTACTCTAACCCTAACCTTGACCATAAACATAACTCTACTCCTAACTCTAACCCTAATTCTAACTCTACCATAATTGGACTCTAACCCTAACCCTAACCCTAACTATAAGCATAAATCTAACCCTAACCTTAACCATGAGCATAACTCTAACTCTAGATCTAACTCTACCATAATTGGACTCTAACCCTAACCCTAACCTTAATTTTAATCTTGACTCAAACCCTAACCCTAACCCTAACCCTAGCCTTACTATAACCTTAACCCTAATCATAACCATAACCATAACTCTAACCCTAACATTAACCATGACCATAACTCTAACCCTAACCTTAACCATAAACATAACTCTAATCCGAAACTTAACCATAACTCTAACAATAACCATAACCATAACTCTATCCCTAACCTTAACCATAGCTCAAACCCTAACCCTAACTTCAACCCTAACCCTAATGCTAACCCTAACCCTAATTCTATCCCTAAGGTTAACATTAAATGTAATGGTAACTTTGTCCCTAACTATATATCTACCTATGACTATAACGTTTTACATTACAATATCCCAAAAATAAAATATATTTTTAAATCTAAATTAAACTCCTTATATTAAATTTAAAAAAATATTTGACTCAAACCCTAACTTAACCCTATCCCCACTATAACCCTAACCATAACCATCATGATAACTCTAACCCTAACCTTAACCATCAGCATTACTCTAACCCTAACATTAAGCATAAACATAACTCTACCCGTAACTCTAACCCTAATTCTAACTTTTCCATAATTGGAATCTAACCCTATCCCTAACCCTAACTATAAGCATAACTCTAACCCTAGCCTTAACCATGAGCATAACTCTAACTCTAGATCTGACTCTACCATAATTGGACTCTAACCCTAACCCTAACCTTAATTTTGATCCTAACTCTAACCCTAACCCTATCTCTAACCTTAACCTTGATTCAAACCTTAACCCTAACCCTAACCCTAGCCTTACTATAACCCTAACCCTAATAATAACCCTAACCATAACTCTAACCCTAACCTTAACCATGACCATAACTCTCACCCTAACCTTAACCATAAACATAACTCTAATCCGAACCTTAACCATAACTCTAACAATAACCATAACCATTACTCTTTCCCTAACCTTAACCATAGCTTAAACCCTAACCCTAACTCCAACTGTAACCCTAATGCTAACCCTTACTCTAATTCTATGCCTAAGGTTAACATTAACTATAATGGTAACTTTGTCCCTAACCATATATCTACATATGACTATAACATTTTACATTACAATATCCCAAAAATAAAAATAAAAATAAATCTAAATTAAAATCCTTATATTAAATTAAATTTTTTTTTGACTCAAACCCTAACCCTAACCCTAACCCTAACCCTAGCCCTATCCCCACTATAACCCTAACCATAACCATAATGATAACTCTAACCCTAACCTTAACCATGAGCATTACTTTAATCCTAACCTTAACCATAAACATAACTCTACCCCTAAAATAATATATATATTTTTGTCTAAATTAAACTCCTTATAATATTAAATTTAAAAAAATATTTTGAAGCATAATTTTATAGTAACTCCATACAACTCTAATAAAACAGAATATATATATGAGAGTCAGTATGTATATATGGGGAGAAACACTTAATATGTATCTTGTATGGGGGAGAATCATGCAAAGAAAAGGAAAGGAAAGTATATACTTATAAAGAAATTTTTTGAAAAATCTCAAAAATAGCATACTAGTACCGAGCCAGTATCACACTGTAATGTATATAAGTTTTGGTTGATAAGTATTTTTGTCACTAATGCCAAAGGGGGAGATTTTTGACATTAAGTCAAGTTTGTTATCAGTGACAACACTTATTCGGATTCTATATAGTTATCGAGCTTATTAAATAGTCTACAATGTTTGTCATATAATTTATTAGCCACCAAGCTTCACAATTCCTACCGAGCATTCTAGTGGTTACCAAGTAAATTTAGGCAGTGTGAAGTCCTACAGTTCTTACTGAGTAGTTCAGTGGTTACCAAGCTTTGCAGTTTCTACAGAGTCATCAGTTCATGTGAAGTGAAGTCAATGTTAATCGAGTGATGACATGATTAGTGTTTACTAAGTTTAGTTATGGTAAACGTGGAATTCAGTTTCTACCAAGTTATAAAGCATCTACCAAGTTGCCAGTGTAGACTGAATTCAAGACTACTCTGAGCCATTTAGTATGGACTAAGCTTCTATTTCTACTAAATGCATGATGATGCTGAGTAATGACAGTGAACACCGTGTATTAGAACTTCACCAAGTTAGTCTTCAGAACTTGAGTGTCTTCATTTGAGCCGACTTTGTAATATTGGTGTTAACTTGTATATTGGTCGAATTTGTAATTTTGTAAATTGGATATATATATATATATATATATATATATATATATATATATATATATATATATATATATATATATATATATATATATATATATATATATATATATATATATATATATATATATATATATAAAATGTATTGTATCATATCCATCTAGATGTGTGTATGCATGAATGAAAAGCAAGAGTGAAGAATATGTAAGAAGAATGCGAATGTGAATCAACAACAAGTGTATTGTAAGGCCATATCAACAAAGGAGCAGTAGAGTCATATTTATCACATAAAGGTGATTAGTACTTCAAAGAATCTCTATCAGAAAATTAATTGTAAGTCACAGATCTACTATTTCATTCTATCAGGTGAACTAATCCAAAATCCTCTAACAAGGTAGACTTAATAGTCTTTTGTCAATTCTCTTTACCGAGTGCATATTTCATTGTATGTTTGTAAATCCTCTAACAAGGTGGACCTAGCAGTCCTAATTGCTCCTAACAGGGCAAATAATTAGAAGTGATCATTGTAAGCCTTAATAGGCCAACCTTATGCTACAGTATTGAAGTTTTATGGGTATCATCCGCACCCTAGTTTTACTTTCTATTTGGAAGGTTTCTAGGTCACCAAATTATTGTGTTCATGTGTAATGAATTTTTATATTTTCAGTTTCTCATGCATGTATTTAGATCTGATTTAATGAGTTAAATGATTATTAGATTATTGAAATTAATATCTAGATTTGATAATTTTTTTAGGATACTGATTCACCCCTCCCCTCTCAGTAACCTAGCATAGTCTTTAATATTTTCGACGATTTGTATCAAAGCTTTGTGGTTCTCAGGACAATGGAGATTTTTGGACTTGATAAAGAAATTGATAGTGAAAAGCTATATCTAGAAATGGCCATTTCAAAACTCAAGAAAGCTAAGGAACAACTTTCCCAATCCCTAAAGAGAAGGAAGGAACTTCCAAATCAGATGAATGATCACCAATACATTGAAGATATTTTCTCTTCAAGCAGTTCAGATGAAACAAATGATGCAATCAAAGAACTCCTAGAGGAGAATGGTTTCCTAAATGAAGAAGTGAGAAAAATCAAAAGAGAACAAGAAATTTGGTCAGTAAGGCTATGTGAAATCTTGGAGCAAAGGAACAAGATGAAAGAAGAAATGGATGAAAGAAACAATAAGATCCAAAATCAATCCCTTTAGCATGAAGATCTTATAGATCAAATCTCCAATGCAAATGAAGGAATCATGAGTCAAAGATAGATCAATGAGAGATTAAGGAATGATCTAAATTCAGAAAGACAAATCAATGAAAGAAGAAGAAGTGAGTTGAGATCTAAAAAGAAAATTAGTGAAATATTGAAAAATGACCTAAACACTAAAAAGTAAGTTAATGAGAGAATGATGAAATCTCAAGCAGACATGAATCAATTGAATCAACCAAATGATTAAAATCTCTATAGACAAAAGGGTAAAGAAAGAATTGGATACAAAGAAGAAGGTGAATCCTCCAAACAAGTTGCTCAAAGGAATCAAAGACCTACTTGCAATCATTGTGGTAAGATAGGTCATACATCAAATAAATGTTGGAATAATGGAAAAGAATAATTCAATGGTAAATGTTACAATTGCAATTATCGTGGTCATAAGGATAATGAATGCAAAGAGAAACCAAAATTTCAAGGCAAATGTCACAAATGCAAGAAACAAGGTCACAAGGCATCAAACTATAGAACCAAGTTATTCAATCCAACAGAGTAAGTTGTGAAATCATTATTTGGTTGGGACTATAACACCTAGTGCAGATATCATTACTATGGAGAGTATAAACACATTGGCATGAATTGTGTTAAGCATCACACAAGGAAGAGAGATACCACCATAAGATGTTTCACTTGTATAGAACTTGGTCATCTAGACAAAAATTGCATGAATACAAGTAGAATTGAAGATGAAATGAAGGCAAAAGTAGATAACATTAGAAGGCAAATGAGGTAGTAATGGATTCCTAAATCCACCGAGGAAGCTAGTCCAAGCAATAATGGTCATGTGTCACTCAAGAGGTGGGTGATTCCACCATTTCCAACTAAGTTCTTAAGTAAGAACCAGAACTGTGTTATCATGGTCACATCTAAATAGTTCCAAAATTGAAAAGAAGTAACGATCCAAATCAGTATTTGAGATATAAGGGGATCACATAAGATCATTATCAGTTATCATTGAGTAAGGTTGGGTCATGGACTCTATCGAGCAAGGTCGAGAATAACTAGTCACACATGTTTGTTTACCAAGTTATGAAGTATTCACTGAGTGATCCAAATAGAAAATGGATGACAGCCTGTTGTGCATAATGATGTCACATAGCTACTTCTGTACCAATCATTAATGGAAAAATGTTATCAAAAGGTAGGAAATTGAATTCATTTTCACCAAAATCTTAAACTATTATTGTGATCAAGCAAATTGTAGAGCGATCAAGTGATTTCAAGCAGAATTTGCAATTATTTTTTTGAAGTTTTCTATAACCTACCGAGTAGCCATGATAAGATCAACAAGTAGCAACAAGAAAAAGAAATGGTCAGAAATGTTGGTCTGAAGAGTCGAATGGAAACCACCAAATTTCAAACTTGTACCCGCAATTGCGAAAACCCTCAATCCAAATGGAGCACAATCACAAATCCCTCCTAAGGTACTACTCATTAATGATATCCAAACTCATTTTAAGTGTGCAATTCAAGAAATTGGAACATAAGAGATGGATGATTCCCTAGGTGAATTATGTGTAAATGGTGTTCTTAAACCTGAGCATAAGCACTTGGAAGATAAGGGTTTAACCCACATTCCTCACCTGCCCCAAAGTTTCAAAATCAAATGGATCAGATACATCCTAAATCGAGTCCACAGTGGTCAATTATGGATTGAGAAACTGATTTTGATCACTAAGAAGATGGTTTATTGCATGTAGACCAAGCTTGAAGATGATTGAGACTATTATTAACTTAAAAATTACTGCATTGGTAGCATAATTTGCATATTATACATCTCAAGCTGGGGAAGCCTTTTGGAGTATTTTTAAAATTTTACTCTCCAAAGCCAAAACTACTAAAACCCTTGGTCAGGTGGAGTTACAGAAGAAAACCCTAGCTAAGGGGGATGGCATAGGCATGAAGATTAGTAGTGTAATAGATACAAAACTAAAATTTGGCATACATGTGATAGCACACAAGATTTATAGTTCAAGTTGTCTAAATAGTGTGTTGTATGAAGTAGTAGACTTGGCATTCAAACTCGTGAAAAAAAATCTGTCATATGATCTTACAGATTTATTGTTGAAATAGTTCAATAAAAGCATGCAAAGCATAAGGACATCTAAGAAAAATCCTTGTAAATTTGATTCATTATTGAAAGGTCTATTTTTCTATGTTCAAAAGTTTTTTCCTTCTAAAGGTACAGTCATATGGAGAAATGATGTGCTAGTTTTGTATCAGATTAATGAGTACATTGCAAAAATGGGTGAGAATTTTGTCAACATAATGGATAACTACTTTGATGTCTTCAAGGAGAAAATGAATAATAGATATTGAATTCCTAAGAAATTGGTTGAAGATTACAAAGATGATGTTTTTTTCATGGTAGATAGTGACAAAGTCTACATTTAGGCAGTGATTCCAAGAGTTGTATGGGTAAAACCTCTTCCCTATGAGGTGAACATTGATGAAGCAAAAGACATAATTGAGGCTTTGATAAATGAACCTACAGATCCAAAGGCACCACACTTTGGAACATATGATGAGGCCAATGCATGAGTAGAGCTTGAAATCAATCTTCCACACACAATTAACAAAGGCAAGAGGAGAATAGTAAAACTCAAAACCAACACACCTCTTTTGTTGACTGAAGGTAAATGAGAAGATGATGATGATAAAACAGAGGCTTTGATAAAGAAAAAGAAATAATTGAGGCTTTGATAAATGAACCTACGGATCCAAAGGCACCACACTTTGGAACATATGATGAGGCCAATGCATGAGTAGAGCTTGAAATCAATCTTCCACACACAATTAACAAAGGCAAGAGGAGAATAGTAAAACTGATGAAGCAAAAGACATAATTGAGGCTTTGATAAATGAACCTATGGATCCAAAGGCACCACACTTTGGAACATATGATGAGGCCAATGCATGAGTAGAGCTTGAAATTAATCTTCCACACACAATTAACAAAGGCAAGAGGAGAATAGTAAAACTCAAAACCAACACACCTCTTTTGTTGACTGAAGGTAAAGGAGAAGATGATGATGATAAAATAGAGGATGAAGATGAGTTAGAAAAGGAAGAACCAGTGAAGAAGAAAGGCAAGGTGATCATTACCAAGCCACCAAAGATATCCACTATAGTGTTTACTAGAAGATCTAGGAAGAAAGGTAGTGAAGTTGTGTTTAGCAAGCCTCCTCTTACATTATAGGAAAGAATAAAACAAATGGTAGAAGGTGTAGGTGTAACCAACTTCAAATCATTAAAGTATGAGACCAAGATAGAGGCTGAGAAGAAGTAGATTGAGGAATTGGTGCTAACCAAGATTAGTAAATGGAAGTATTCCCCTGATTAGATAGCCCCTTAGATTTCTAATGATCTATTAGAGAGATTGAAGCCAAAATGAGAATCAGCCTTATAGACAACAAAAGATATCTATGGACAAACCCTGAGGCAGTTGTTATTGAGCTTTACCAATGTTGAGGTAAAAGAGTCTACAAAGGAAAATGAAGACAAAATGACTCTTAGATTCAATACTTGTTTAACCTTGTTAAAAGATATAGAGCATGTAGTCAAGAATGCTACAGGCATGTGGAAGAATATTTATCACTTGCAGAAACAAAGTGACTCTCTAGTAGAAGTCAAGGATGATGACAATGATGATGAGGAAGAAGGAACAAATTTTGAAACATTACAATTTGACAACAAAGAAGTTGAAGAAGATAAAGAGGAAGAAGCCACTAAGGAATTCAAAGAAGATGATAAGGAGATTGATCCTATGAAGATAGCTATAGTAGTCATTGCCTCACTTCCTCATTGTCCAACCAAATTAGTAGCTACATCAAGTTCGGAGTCAACTTCAACAAGTTTGATTGTGACCACAATAGATACATCAAATGTCCAATCACTCTTTGCTCCCTTATATCTTAGCACAGCACTAATTGATGTGCCTACCACTTCATCTACCAAGCTGCAAAATCCCTCTTCTTCAATTATCAAGCTAGGTTCATTAGTAGTGAGTACAACATATTCTATGATTTTGTGTTCTTTAGCAGTAAGTGTAGTTTTGAGTTCTATAATTTTGGATTCTACAATTTTGTTTTCTATAACTTTGGATACTTCTGTAAGTATATTAGTTTTGGATTCAGTAAGCATACCAGTCAGTATTCCATCTGTTAGTACTACATCAATTTTTACTACTATTCCTTCTATCTCTACTATTGTTTCCATTCTGGATTCTAAGGTAGAATGTACAAAGACAATTGAACCCAAGGCTCAACCATGTACAAGACTTTTGAGTGGAAAAGAGATAGAGGAGGATATTGATTTAGATGAGGAGATTGAGATTCCAAAGTGGGATTTTGATAATGCCATTGTAGATCAAATGCAAATAGCTAGTCAACTCCTCCAAAATAAAGAAAAATAGAAGAAATTAAGAGAGGAAAGAGATAGAGATATAAGATCATAGAAAGTGCTAAGAATATTTTGACTAAGGTAATAAAGTTTGAAGTTGATACTTCTCAACATATATATTTTTAATTAGAAGAAGCACTCCAAAAGTTTAATGAGGACTCCAATGGTCAAAACTTATTTACACAAAGACACCAATATAAGAAAGAAAATCAACATGTACCTTAAGTATGAGTGTTAAAGTCTTATCCCAATTTTCTTTCAAAACTTTGCACATATATAGATGAAATTGAAATTCTACAAAGAGTTCTATCATGTGATCTATAATTGAGAAATTATTGTCATGGGTCAATGTTTTGGAATAGACAATGTGCTTCTACATTATGTCCATGATGGGAAGGATCATATTTTAAATATCTACCAGTGAAGACTAGATCCTTGCTTCCTCTCTCAACAATTATGCCTGCATATCTGAGAGTCAGTATGTATACAATGGGAGAAACACTTAATGTGTATATCATATTGGGGAGAATCATGCAAAGAAAAGGAAAGGAAAGTATATACTTACAAAGACAAATTTTGAAAAATCTCAAAAATAGCATACCACTACCGAGCCAGTATCACACTCTAATGTATATAAGTTTTTGCTGATAAGTGTTTTTTTCACTAATGCCAAAGAGGGAGATTGTTGACATTAATTCAAGTTTGTTATTAGTGACAACACTTATTCCGATTCTATATAGCTACCAAGCTCATTAAATAGTCTACAGTGTTTTCCATGTAATTTAGTAGCCACCAAGCTTCATAGTTCCTATCGAGCATTCTAGTGGTTACCAAGTAAATTCAAGCAATGTGAAGTCCTATAGTTCTTATTGAATAGTTTAGTCATTACGAAGCTTCGTAGTTCCTACTAAGTTTAAACAGTCTACAATGTTTCTACATTCATTTTTGTGATTGGTAAAGAGAGAATGGTGCTATTCTATAAGAAAGGCTAGTCTAATACTCCATTATATACAATACTATTTTCTATAGAGAATGAAAGTCACATGACTCTAATAATCAACATAATAGAGAAAACAAATAGATGAGAAAGAAGATTGATGCGCGTAAAGATCTAGTAAAGGAAATTAATAAAAACTTTCTTCTAGCTACAAGGTTTGATGCAATAGAGGCAAAAGCACTTTTTCCATCCTAAGATAGCTTCTTGTTGAGTGATGCTTATTTTCTAAGAAGCAACTAGTTTTGTCCCTATAAAGTTGCAACTTGGCAGATTCTTCTTTGAAAAGAAAAGGAGGATTGGCACCATGATTGTCCTTCTAAGGTGTGGAAAGGAGGGGAGGGGGAGGAGGGGAAGGTGCATTTTGAAAATGATCTATTGAACACATAAGGAGGTGTTAGACACACTCAAAGGTCATGTGTCTTTTGAGAGGAAATATGTCTCATGTGAAGATATATTAGTGATGATTGTTTCCATAGAAATTGAGGATGCATTAGATATACTCAAAGGTGATGTGGAATTTTGGAGGAAAGACATCTCTTGTGAAACATTAGAGGAGGCATTAGACACATTAAGAAAAGGCATGAAATTTTGGAGAAAATGTGCCTCATTATGCAAGGAAGGTGGGAGTACTTATATTATGAAGATAGCTTTAGTTTTTATAGTGAGTATATCCACTAATGTGGTCAATTCATTATTTTTTAAGCCAAAAAAAGAGGATTAGTGAAGGCGCTTCATCAAAGTCTCTAGAGGGATAATTAAAAACCATTCCTATTTACACTCTGTTTTGGATTAATGTAATAAGGGGGTGAATGTTGTAGTTTTTACATTAATTAGTTAGATTATATTAATAACATAAATTAGGTATGGGAATTTATATTCTCATACTTGTGTTTTCTGCTAAAATAATGACTTTATATAGTCATCTATGAGCAATTTAATACTCACCAAAGCATTGCATTTTGATTCTCAATTCAGTTTGAATATAATCAATGCATTTCTCTTTGCATTCACAATTCATGCCCAAGAATATAGTGCATTGATGCTTGATTTTGGTGGTATTTACCTATGCATTAAAATTGATATCAAGATATTCCTTACTATGGTCCAATATTTATGGTTCTGGCACTCACATCAATACTTGTATCTATGATACCAATCATAGAAGATGATGATAATAGATAATATTAATTTGGTCACAAATTTAACCACATACAAAACAACCATTGATTTATTTGAGCAATAATAGAAGAGACCCACAATAGAGATGTGTTTAGAAACTCACAATGCATAATATATTCCTTCCCCTATTTAGTGCATATGTATCAGAATCACTATTTTGTTTGGTTTGTGAACCAAGCATGGCATTCAAATTAAAAAAAAAAACTTTTAATCCTTCTTGAAAAAGCCCTTTAATCATTTCTTTCACACATTGTTTTGAAGTGAGAAAATGCATTTTCTATTTTTTTACATTTATATTAAATTTTTATTTAAGATAATTAAAAAATATAATTTTGAATTCAAACAATTAAAATATTAAAATATATGATGGATTTTAATTTATTTTCTTAAAAAAGGTTTAAAAGTGACTTCTTATGCAATAGCGATTGTAGGAAACCTCGACTAGATGGGTAATTGTGGTTCCATGGTTGATGATCATGTCTCCACTACCATCGACTTCTTGCATGTCAAATGTTCTAGTAGGACTATGTATGGCCTCACTATTCATGTGATTCCTATAATAGGAGTATACCAAACAAAAAATATCACACTATTCAAATAAGGTGCCATCATGGGCATACTACAAACATATTAAAGTCACTACTCCCAACAGCTTAGAGCAATCCATTTCTTTGTTATACTCAAATGCTATATCTCTATACAGAGAGCTTGGTGAATTTATATAGGCAGTTTAAAACTCTACAAAAAAATACCCATGGAAATTTGGACAAGTCTATGTTCATGACATGGCTTTATTAAACACTATTAAAATGTGTAATACCAAGAGACATAATGCGTCATAGTTCCTGCGTAATGCATAATGGTTGTAGAGGTGTAGATGAGTGAAAAAAATGTTAAATAGTTCCAAATTAACACTGTAAATGCATTAATTTTTGCCTAGAAATGCACTTGTGATTTGATAGGATGGCTCATATTTTGTTGTTAAATTCTCGTCCTAGAAATACACTTGTGATCTGATAGGACGGCTCATATTTTGTTGTTAAGTTCTCGTGTTATATTATTATATCAATACATATGCTTTAGAAGAATTTGCACCTTCTACATTGACAACTTAAAATATGCGCAATGAGGAAAGATATCCATGCCAATATTTGAATTATAGAACTTGAAAAAGTGATGAAGCATTTGGAGTATCACATTATATGTTTAAGCATGTTATGCATTCTACTAGAGAACCATAAGTAGTTGGAAAAACTCCCCCAACTATGTATTATTCTTATCTTGATTATCAAATGGAAGTCACACTATTTTTAATCATTAGATAGAGATAAATAGCATTATAGAACAATAACAACATAAACATATATGCAAAGGAAAAAAGGATAGATAATATAGAGGAGAAAGATGAAGAGAGATAAAATAGTAAGATAGAGTGATACAAACATAACTTGTGCGTGTGTGTGTGAGAGACAGAGAGAGAATTAAATATAATTATTTTTCTTAATAAAATAAATAGTTAAAATAAAATCATGGTTATAATAAAATATTAAAATATATTATATTTTAATTAATGAAACTAAGAATTTAATTTTTATATTAAAACTCACATTTGTATAAGGAAAAATGAAATGTATTGAAATATAAAAGTATTTTATAAATAAAACTAATTGTTTGATTTTACACAATTAGAGAAGGTTCACTATTTAATGTTTTGTATTTCCAATTTTTATATAAAATTAAGTAATTTTTAAATATGAAATAATATCTATATAATTTAATATGTACATTTGTAAATAATAAATAGATGTAATACATATAAATTTGATGTTGATGAATAAATATGATGTAATAAATAAGAAATATAATATAACTATTTAATTTTAATACATAGTTTATAAAAACTTAATAATAATTTATATATCTTTTAGAATTGAATTATTTCTTTTTTGCGGTTATTTTCTTAAGTATTTTTTTGATGTAAAATATAATTATTAATTTAATATTAAAATATATATTTAAGTTTTAAATATATTTAAACTAAATGATAAATTGTTATGATAAAAAATATTACTAATAATAAATGATATAATTTCTAAATTGTAACACTTATCAATTATACATATTACAAACACTATAATAAAATATAATTAGAAAATAATATTGTTTAATTTATTTTTATAAAAGTAAAATAATAGCAATAATTTAACTACTTTTATTAAAAAATCAAAGTTCAAAAAAAAATAAAAAATTCAAATACAAAGATATAACATATTGAAATTATATTTCTATTGAGAATTAATATTGATTAGACATATTGTGTGGGGTGGAAGATAAAATGATTGAAAAAAAACATCTTATCAACTTGTTATAAATGTGGAAAAGATAAAGTTGTAATTAATGCATACATTAATGGTTAGAAAATATTTGTAATTTTGTTGAAGAAAATTAATTTTCTCCCCCACCAAAAATAGTATGGACCAATAGAATGAATGAAAAATATGATTTATAAAAGAATAAAAAATTAAAAAAAGATATAAACATTTGAGATTTCATATAATCTTTTAAATTCTTTGATTTGATTGGTTAGTATTAATGTGATATTAACACTTACATGAATGCATAAGTATTCTTTCCATGGGCAGGAACTAACAAGACTAGGGCGGATATCAGGAATAGTTTCAATTAAAAAATATCTGCCATCGTCAGACATAGTTATTCTTTGGTTCCATTTTAAATTTCCATTGAAGCACATAATCAGTTTAGGCAAGTCAATGTCATTCAACTTAAGCGTCGTGCAATTAATTGTGATATTGCTATCGGATTAGACAATTCAATGTCGTTCAACTTAAGCATCACGTAATTAATTATGATATTGCTATTAGATTAGACAAGTCAATGTCGTTCAACTTAACCATCACATAATTAATTGTGATATTACTATCAGAATTTAATTGTGTGATTTTGAGTCAAACTTATTGCATTCAACTTAAGCATCACATAATTGTTAACACCAATCGAACGAATAGAATAATAAACTACGATTATTCGTCTTATGGGACATATTTTTTGCTTCTCCATTTCTTCACTAGTTACGAAATTTTTCGTAACTACGATTATTTGTCTTTTGGATCATACTAAAGTAGAAAGGTATTTTCATTTTAGATGTCCTCTACTATCATTTCTTACGTTCATGAAATTTTATATCGCACTAAAGTAACAGATAGTTCCACTAGCGAAAAAAATTATATTACCTTCCGTTCACATGGCAGCATTGGCATAACAAAGATAAAATTATACGATGTATAGATTCTTCTAATTGAATATTAATATTACTTTACTTATATTAAATATATTTATGGCATCTTCGAGAGTCAGAAAGAAAGTTATGTGAATCTTGTTTCTTTTATTTAACAATATAATTTTTGGTCAAATTTTTTTTTTCACTGGTACATTAATTTTTTAAATCTATAATTTAAATGTATTAATTTATTTACATGCTATATGTTTAAAAGAATTATGTTTATTGTTAAAGAATTCTGTCCATTAATGTTTGGAAGTATTCTACAATAGTATCAAAAGGTGAAGTCTAATTATATAAGTTTACTCATAATTATTATTATTCACTTTAGATTCAATAGAAAAAAAATTGTGTTTTGCAAATTGCAAAAGCAGTTTCCTTCTACTCCCCCAGACTGGATAAATGGACATTAGATGGCAACGTCTATACAACCACGAAAATGCACTTTCATATGAAGGAGAGGACTTAGGGGAGAGGACCCAGTACTTGAACACCCTAACTTTGCGCTTATCAAAACCCCACGTAAAAATTTCAAATCGCTCCCAATTTTTTACAGTAGCTTACTTGGTGAGTCACCTACTTATAACTAAGG
Source organism: Cupressus sempervirens (assembly GCA_028749045.1). Lineage (NCBI taxonomy): Eukaryota > Viridiplantae > Streptophyta > Pinopsida > Cupressales > Cupressaceae > Cupressus > Cupressus sempervirens. Next base: position 642,240,838 of record CM053785.1, on the reverse strand, counting down.
TTTCAAGTCCACATCCCCTGTTATGATGCCACATCAGCATGCTTTTTGCCAAGTTGTCCAAAATAGCCCAAAAAAAAAGTGAGACCAATCGTCGTGCATAAAGGGTACCCATAGTTGAACAGCTGATGTGGCATCACATCATTGGTTAATTTTTATAACTAAAGGTACATTTTATTCAATTTTAGGTAGTTAGCATTGTACTAACAACTTTAAAGTCACAAGTATTGGTATAATGTTGTCAAAAAAATTGGACATTAAGTCAACAAGTGTAGGTATCAAGTGAACAACTCCATTCACAACTATTGGAACGCGTTCAAGTACTGGGTCCTCTCCCCTAGTCAATTTTTTTAAAAGTTAGAAAAAGAAATGTAAATGAAGTGCATTTTCATGGCTGTATAGCCACGGGGCATCCCCTTAAGATGCTGAATCTAAAATGCAGTAACGCTCTCAGATAGTGCACGTGATATTTAAAAGCTGAAAGACATAAGAAACATTGAAATGCAACAATATCAGATTATATATTATATGAGGCCGTGCAAAAAATCTAAAGAGAGTACGATACAGAGCATAATTATATTGGAAGTTTTAAGAAAACTACCATTAGACGAATAAAAGGAGAAGAGGCAGACGAAGAGAAGGCAGATTAAGAGGATGATTCACTATTCAAAGAGAATCACATTTGGTGGGCATGAAGGAGAGAGTGTTCTGAGCATTGTCGTACAGGATGTGGAAGTTCTACTGCTGTACATTTCCAAAGATGGACATTTGGCTGGAGCCACCCATGGCGAGGCACAAGAGACCGTTTACCTGAACGAAAAGATTGTCGCCTGGAAGCTCGTAATCCACACCGCCTTCAAAATTGAAGACTACAGTTGGCAGCGTGATGTCACTGGATGTCTGGTAACACAGATCAAGCCCCACGGAAGAGCCGTCAGTTGGAGTCAGACTAATGGCCGACTGAATCGCTTCCTCCACTGGGTCATACGCAGCCTGGACTAGATAGGTATAGGTGGTTCCCGAGTCGATGATCACGCCTCCGCTACCGTCCGATCCCAGATCAAATGTTCCAGCCGGAATGTCGATGGCGTTGCCATTGATGGTAATTCTTGTAAGAGGAATACACCAAGAAGAACTCGCGTTGTTCGTAATGAAAGAGATCGTCTTAGCTCCGTTCAAGGAAGCACTGTCACCGAAAATTAGAGGTCTTGTTTGCGAAGGCGAGTCAGTTCTGGAGACGAGACAGTAGGAGAATTTGTTATTTACCTCGAAGCCCAACTGAGAGATGAGCGAGAGATCACCTCTTCCGAGCCCCACAAGACCGTCCGCGTAGCGAGAGAGGAAACCTTGGTTTGTGAAAACTACTGATTAGAAGGCAAATCATCAAAATGGGGATTTATTGTAAAAGATAATGGTGATATTGGATTGATCACCTCCAATGCCCCTCCAAATTTTGAGTATGTTCTTGATAAAGAGTGCCTCCCCATTGGAGTATTGCTAAAAACAAATACCATTTGTGCTATGGTGATGAGTTTGAATTGTATCAACCAGCCAACCTCATCCAGCTTGTATACCATGTAACAACCAAATTGACTTCTCCACCTACACCCTTCCTGAGTGCTACTAGACATTCTAATAAATGCAATAATGTCTCTAAAAATGAATACACAAACTTTGAAGTTTGGGAGTGTCCATGTAAGTGAACGTTGAAAACCATAAATGTGCCTAGCAAACTATACTTTCAAAATGTAGTTTTCAGTAGTTTCTCCGAAACTTTGTAACTGATGTAAATGCTTTCTCTAGAATTGAGCCGTAGGGCACACAGAGGAGAGTAAAGGAGTCTTCAAGATTGGTCGACGTTCCAATCTTTGGAGAACATACTCAAAATTTGGAGGGGCATTGGAGGTGATCAATCCAATATCACCATTATCTTTTACAATAAATCCCCATTTTGGTGATTTGCCTTCTGATCAGTAGTTTTCTGAAAACAATGCCATCAAACACGCCGTCGCTGGCGCTACCAATGGAACCGACTCCTTTGCCAGGTCACTGATTGTTTGAGATCCATCGGCGTAGCCGTACGTAAAAGCACAGTCTGGGTTGCATCCTATTTTGTAAGTACTAAGAGAATCACAGAGAGAGTTAGTGCATGAAACAGTGGAGTAGGAAGACGATTTGGAGGGGTCAAAGATTGGCGTAGATTGAGAGCAGTCTTGGCAAGGCTCGCACTTGGTCCAAACAAGATCACTCCCCGTGTCAACAATCGCTTCGAAGCTCACAGGGGGTGTTCCCACAACAATGCTCATCAGAAATTCTCCAGTTCTAGCTTGAACGGGTGTTTCAGCGTCTAATTGTGCCCTGGTTATGTGCTGCTTTACAAACGCCTCAATCGCATTCATCCGTTTCTTGCTTCGATCGACAGCCGAGCGTAATCCCTCGGTAGAATTGAAGCCCCCCTCTGTTCTGTGAGTCAGATTGACTCTAAATCCGGACTCTCCTAGAGAAGAATATGCCACCATGGGAATACTTAAACATATCAAAGCCACAACGCTCATTAGCTTAGAACACTCCATTTCTCTTTTTCACTTAATTGCTGTGTCTCCTAGAGGAGAACAAAGTGAGTTTGGCAGATGTACACAATAGTAATTAGTGTTGGGTCAAGATCCTAAGATCAAAGTACTTGGATATCATGGAGGATGAGAGAATACAAAAATTTGTAGACCCCTCTCATGGATCAGTAATATGGAACTTTATGTTGAGTTGTACGGAGTTGATCACTAATCACCTAACATGGAAGATTGGTGATGGAAAAAAGGCTAAATTTTAGAAGGATTCTTGGGATGGAGGATAGAAATTTGATAGTACTACAGTGTCTCAAAGCTTGAATGAATCAAAACAACAACAACGGGGCTCTAAAGTTAGTAATCTCAATGGGTGGAGTACAACAAATGGTTTCCCCAGGCAGTAGAAAAAGACCTCTTCACTCACTTTAAATAGTGAGGATTTGGAATAGTTGAAAGAAATATTGGAAGATATGGCTTTAGTCTATTCAAACTTGATGGATTAGCTACTTTGGTGTGGATCCAAAAGTGGTTGGTAATCAATTAAAATTCGTTATCTGCTATTGGAAGGGGTGCATAATAATGTGACCTAGGAACAACATCTTTGTTAAGATCAAGCCTGTTTACCAAAAGCAGGTTCCTTCACTTAGCTAACAAGAAATGGGAAAATATTAACTAGAGAAAGACGAATGAGAATGGGGTTCCAAGGACCATTTAGGTTCCCTTTATATAGGGAATTTGAAGAGATATTTTATGATCTCCTTTTACACTGTAGTTTTGCCCAAAAGGCATGAGCTCTTGTGAGGTCAATAATTCGCCTTGTTTAAGAGTGTGAACACTATGAAAACTCGTAACAGATTAGACAAGCCAAATTCCTCACGTAATTGAAGTGATACTTTAACGATTTAGACATTCGATGCTTGTTTACCCTAAACATCACTTTCGTTGGTTGCGGTCTAAGCACGCCCCGTGATTGGTGAGACCAGCCGATTATGTCGTATATTCGCAATCATGGTTTAGCGATTTGAGGTATGAGCCCACAAATTTTGTCAAGTCCATCGTGGGTCATTAGTCTTCCTTAGAGTCTCTCATTTTCCACAAACTTTTGGAAATACAAAGATTTCCCTTCGTGGGATATGATTTTCCACAAACTTTTGGAAATGCAAAAATTTCCCTTCATGGGGTATGATTTTCCCACTTTCTAGGGCATAACTTTCCCTTACTTGTTTCTTCTCATCTCTGAATTTCCATTTCATGGTTATACTGAAGTAAGAGCTCTTTTCAATTTACATGTTATGTTCTATCGTTTCAGATTTTTTAACTAAAGTAGATGAAAAATAAATCTTTTTCAGTTTACATGGTGATGGATCGGTATGAGATCCATGGTACAATATAATTAGCTAAACACGTTATTTTGAGTATGACTGCTTGCCTGGAAAGCACCACGTCTCATCCACCAATAGTTTTGCCGCCGCCCAAAGGACCCCTGAAAAAACACCCAAATCATTCTTGGAATGTGTTAGAAAAAACAACACAAGCTATAGTTTATATAAGATCTTCCCAAATAAATAAGTGCCACTAAGTGGCTAAGTACTTGCCTAAGTATTTGCCTTTTAGTTAAGTGAATAAGTGCAGTTATTAGAATTAAACACAATATTATAGACTAGCAGTTGTGCATTTATGTACACTCAATAATTAGCCAATAGGAGTCATTTGTTTATATGAATGTGAAAGAAGAAGATTCCTATTGAGACCCTTTAAATTTTATATAGCAATAATTAATATATTTAAATATCTTTAATTGTTTAGTCTTGGAAAAATTATATAATAGTTTGCAAATTCAATTAATAAGCAATATATGATCAAAATTATATAATAGTTTGCAAATTCAATTAATAAGCAATATATGATCAAATCCTACATTGGAAACATAATGTAAATAAATGAAGTTCTTTTAAAAGAAGGAGGCAAATAAAATAATTTCTATTTTCAAAATAGAGTATTTTTTTTGTGAATAGATATTGTTTTTTTAATTGTAGATAATAAAATAAAATTTAATATTTATTTATTTTAAAAGAGTCAAATATGATAGAAATATTTTTTCATAGGCATGGTTGATAGAATTGATTTTTTTCAATAAAGTTAAAATTATAATTATTTATGTTCATATATAAAATTTAGCATTTGACCTAGAAAAATAAATTTTTTTTAATTGTCACAAATAATAGCACTACAAATTCTAATATTTATACATAATTATTTAGAATAGATATTAAAAGCACAATCTAATTAAAAAATAAATAAAAAATAAAAAATATTTGTTAAACAATTTAAAAATAAACTTTCTTTCAAAAATATGTGAATAATTTTATATTTATATTAATTCTCTATCAAATACTAAAGCAACAATAGTTATTTTTGAAATTTAATTAATTGAAAAAAAAAAAAAAAAATATTAGTGTAGGTGACTGCTATTGTCTATTGTAAGAAAAAATGTATTTTGTTGATATTTTATGGTGCCTATTCTACATTACATGCATATTAAATTGAAGCAATTAATAGTGATTTACAATGTTATTTACATGTTCAAAATATCAATGAAACTGAATAAACAAATATATAAAATAGAAAATAGATGTGAATCTATAATTTACAAGATCTATAAGAAATCAAAATAAAAACTTGCCAAAATATTAAACAAAAAATTATAACTAAGATTGAAAAGCATAAAATTTCATTTTGAAAATTAAAAAAATATAACCCTAATAAAGAAAAATCAAATTTCTATATATATATATATATATATATATATATATATATATATATATATATATATATATATATATATATATATATATATATATGACAATCCATACATAAATAAAATTCTTAAAAGAAAAAGGGTTTTGTCGGATAAGAAAAACAGATCACACATAGTAATTAGAACATAATTAAATGACTTGTCAAAGCTTTAAAAATTTGATAACATATTGATAAAGAGCTTCTTTGAGAAGTATTGAATATAAAAACAAGACATATGCAAGGTTAGTATGATTATACTAAGTACATGAATGGATACACATAAGGACTTTATAAATATTGTTATTAAATACAAAATTATCATTAAACAATGAACATAAATGTGTGTTAATACAAAAATAGTAGAAAAATGTTAGCCTTAATTGAACTGTAACCTTAATTGAATTATAGCCTTAATTATATCCTAACCTTAATCAAGCATTAACCTTAACTAAAACCTAAACTAATTATATCGTTACACACATTACTTCAAACTTAATTCTATTTAATTGCAACCATGAATACAATATTTCTATTGTAACTATGATAGAAACCCAATCTTAATTGAACCCCAATCCTAACCTTACTTGAATCTTTACACTAAACCTATAGATTAAGATAGTGGTAAGGGTTGGGTTATAGTTAAATAATGATCAACTTTAGGACATACATAGCATTTAGTGTTAGGGGTTTAAGGTTTGGATTAGGTCATATTTATGATTTAGGAATAGGATTATTATTATTAGACTATCGTTAGCACTATAGCTAGATTTAAGTTTTTAATAATTATTGTGGGCTAAGGGTTAGTATTGTGATTATGTAATAGATTTAAATATATTTGTAATCATAACCCTAATCTTAATAGTACTACTAACCATAACCATAAACCAAGTACTCGATTATAATTATAATTATAGTCCAAAATCTAACACTTCCCATAAGATTATTCCTATCTCAATCTCTAACCATAACCTTTACCATAACTATTAGTCTAAGCCAACTCATAACTTGACTATAATATTATTCAACACTAACAAAACCTAACTAGAATCTTGAGAAAAAACATGTGATTATTTTAAATTTACTTGTCCAATATTATTTCTAAATATAATATTAACCCTTATCCTAAGCTTTACCTAATAATAAACATAAAGATATCCACATCTATAACTAAAAATGTAGTCCTAATCCTAAGAGCAACAATAAACCTAAGGTTAACCTTAACCCTATCTCTAGTCATAAGCATGATGCAAATTTGCTAATCATAATCCCTACCTTTGATCTTGAGCACAACCTATAACTTACGTGTAATTATCATTCTAACATAAAAGCCCTAACTACAATCTAGAGGAAAAAAAAACTATGATCTAATTTTTTTTATATTCTCTCTCTCTAATACCATTTCTAACCATAATAGTAACCCTTATCCTAAGCTTTACATAAGGATAAACATTAAGATACTCCTAATCGTTAAAGTAACAATAAACCTAATGTTAACATTTACCCTAGTTTTAGTCTTAAGTATTATGTAAATGCTAATCATAATCTTAACCCTTGATCCTAAGCATAAATCTAGCTTGACCTTAACCATAAACTTAATACTAACCCTAAACATGATGTAAACCCCAAACTTAGACACAACTTTGATCATAACCATAATTCTAGACCTTGACCCTATCCATAATCCTCCCTTTGAAAACCATAACCCAAATTGACACTGTAACCATATCTAAGTTTGGTATTTAGTTTATAAATTGTCCAATTTATATACAACACTACTTTATTTCAAATTTTAGGTAGATTCAATATATTTATATTTCTTAAAATTCATTTAGTCAAGGTTATTGAAACATAATTTTTTTATATCTATTATATTTGATAGTAAAAATATTAAATAAATAACATTGAAAAATAGAAATTATCAAATAGTAATTTAGTATTTTTTATTATATTTATTTATAATAAAAAAATTATGTTAAATTTATTTTCGTATTTTTTTTAATAAAATGAAACTTATACTATACAATGGTAGAATTTTAGCGACTTTAAATGGATATAGTATCTTTTTAGTTGTTTAATTTTAAATATGGAAATCAGTCTACATATATAAATATCTTTTTACTCTATTTTCCTTTTTGCATGTAAAATCAATTTAACTTTAAAAATTATATTACATTTTGTTTTTAAAATTTCAATTAGTCTATAAATCTAAAACTAAAATCTAGATATATGAAACATCTTTCTAAAAAAATTGTAGACATAAAATATTTCTAATTTTTTTGAAATGTATAAAGAATATTTCTATTTGATTTTTATTCAAACTTTTACATATTTCAAAATTAAAATAAATCATGATTTTTAAAAATTCTAAATGAATAATTTAATAATTGATATATAACTAAGATCTAGATAGAAATATAACATTTCTATATTTTTATATATTATCAAAATCTTGTTCTTTCCTTTTGCATGTAAATTTCTATTCAACAACCTTTTTCAACATTCTTCCAGCTAATAACCCTGGGGTCCCATGGGGGGGGGCTTGGGTTCTATATTTAAGGAGCTGGAGGTCCCATGATAATATTTTGTGGGGGCTAAAGCTTAATTTGAAATATTTTCCTATTAACTAGGAGCCCTTACTTTTTAGTTGAGTGGATGCAAAGGGGGTGGGGGGGGGGGGGGGGGGGGCGCTGGAAATAGCCCCTACTATTTAGGGAAGAATTCTGCCACTTGGCAAGAACCTACCCTTCATTTTCCCTCCAAATTGAAATCATCCTGCCAAAAATTCTAAAAAAAACAATTTATATTTTTAATATTTCCTTCAATTTAGGAGCTATTTTTTTAAAGAATGTAATGCCCATGGGACTGCTCCCCTTTAAATCTTCCTAAAAAATCTCAGCGGCATCTGCTTTATTTTTAACCAAGTGGGTGCACATGGGACCCTAGCCTAATAATAATGTTGTAAACAAAATCTAAAAAGAACCAATAAAAGTCCACACTTTTTTTATTAAATAATAATTCTACCTTATTTATTGGCATTTAAAAAGTTCCCTTTGAATTGAATGTCTGTGATGTATAATCTCATTTACATAACAATAAACAAGAATGATAAATTCAAATATGAATAAACTAACATATGGTCTATGGTCTTTAAAATCTTTTGATCAATTCTAAGTAATATTACATGTTCTTATTTTACTTATGTTTTGTACATATGCAATTTTAAACCAATAGGAATATATAAGATTTTTAAGATGACTACGATTAGGCTTTGAGGTGAATGCTATTATTCAAAATTGGCAATGTGTATCACAATAGCCATTGGTATTAGAGGAAAAAGAGAAACTATGATGATCAAAAATTTTCAAAGTGCCAAAAGGATGGAGTAAGAGAATTTGATGTAAAGGATGCAACATGTAAAACTATTTCTAATAAATGCAATGATGCATGTCAAAATACGTTGTTTCTTACTACAATAAGATGATATTATTGATAGTTATCTATTTACTCATGTAAAAAGATATAGACATTCTTAATATAATCTATTCAAACCAAATCACAATGATATAAAGTGTGTTTCTTTATTTTTAATGTGTGCAACCTATATAACCATGCTTTTGTTAATACTAAATTCCCAACATAAACTGTATTGTTTAGAGATTTTGCAAGAATGGAGCTCCACATTAACAAGTCACATCCATGACAAAGAGGATTTCATTATTTCTTATAAAGAACACAAAAATATCTAAAAACCAAAAACTATTAAAATAAATTGATCTAACCCCACTTATCCAAAATGTAAGTGGTCCAAACTCAAAATATACACAAGTCTAATAAACCCCATAGAGAATAGAAGGGAAATTTAAAGACATGAAACCTAAAATGATTATGCATAAGAAAGGAAAAAACAAGTTCAAAGGAAATGTTTTGATACTACCAATCAATACAAGAGAGAAAAATTAGAGAACCAACTAGATAAGAATAGAAAGAAATTTAAGGGAAATAAAAATAATTTATAATAATTTAAAAATAACTAGAAAGCAACTCAAAATATCCATAAATAATTTTTGACAATTGGGCTAACAATTTTCTGGGAAGGCTGACAATTTTTCAGTGAGAAATTGTAAAAATCGGGAACAAAGCTCCCACATATAAGCCTATCAGCTTAAATATTATAGCACTAGCCCACAAGTAAATATCACATAATGGTTGATTCATTAAGTAGCCAAGAATGTGTAGGGAAGAAAAGGAATTCTAAAATTTAATAGTCTGTAAAAAATAAATAACACTTTTGTCATACTTTTCTTTTTCAAGATAATATTTAACCAAGTTTTTGTTTGTTCCATGATCAATGCAATATTTGGATAAACTCCTTTAAGTTTATTTGACTCTTATTTTATCAAAACCATAATAAGTGTTTAATCATTTTTATAAAAATTCTTAGCTTCATTTATTGGTCCTAAGTGTGTCTACTTGGGTAGGTTTTAAATAAAGTGTTAATGTGGGAATGATTTCCATTTATTATTTGTATACCATTTGATCTTTTCTACTATCATCTAGAGGTGCATTGTTTTTCTCAGCTATTGAGGAATTTTCAATGGAATCAACCTCACTAATAGAATTTAAAAACTACTTTGATTCAAACACTCTCATCATTTGAAGCCATTGTTAAATAGACTACCCAAAATTTAGACCAAAAATTTGAATACAAATATAGAATGACACCAAGATTTTTCCTAGTCTATTGAAATAGTTGGAATATCCATATAGGCCACTAATTTTGGGTGGGTTTTATAATTCTAAGAAAAAATACATCAAGAATAAAACTATGGCCATCTTCATTGAATGTGATTGTGAGATATTCATATAAAATTGATTTTGGGAGGAAGCTCTTAAATTTTTTGAATAAATGATGGGCATTGGAATTGCAACCTTTGGCATGCAACCTACAAAATGTGGAACCGTAGAATTTTGGCAAACGTGGAATCTCAAAAAAAGCACCCCGATTTGTATTGAAAAATTTCCTAAAATCTATGTAATCTTTTGGAATCACAAAATTGAATTTGTAAGGAAGCTCTAAAAAATATTTGAATTGCATTGAATCATTGCTCTCTGAAAATGATTTGAAATGATGATTTCATAATTTTTTTACCAAAATATTTATCCAAACTTAGATTCAAGTATCTCACCAATTTTTTTTGAAAAAATACTAAACTACTTAAAATTATTGGTGTTAAAATAAAATATTGGGCCTTGTAGAGAGATCTGGTGTTCACATAGATGAAATGAATCGATCCTTGGATAAAACAATTCAAGAAAAAAGTTAAAGTTAAACTGAGAGAGGTGGTTGGTATGTCTATAGTTGGTCATACGTTGAGTGCAACAATAGCTATAAATATGGATGTTTGGAGATAGAAACAATGGATGCCACTAGTTCTTGGGAAGAAACAATGGATGACTATAAGTTGGGAAGAAACAATGAATGATTGTAACTCAAGAAGAAACAATGACACCAAATGTGGAAAACCTCATGCAAAGAGGAGAGTATGTGTTTGTCAATGTAAATTGACCTAAACTAAAATATAAATTAATAATCCAAAAGTAAAACCGAATTAAATTTCATTTTATTTGGAATCTCCTTTTCAAAAAATGGGATTTAAAATGTGGATTCCAAATAACAAGTACTTTGAGGGGAGTTGAAATTCTTCTTTTGGGGGTCAAATAGGAACACCAAATCCACATTTCTCCAAATCCTAATTCTAATTTTGCACACCCAAACAAGAGATTTGAAATTTTATGGGATTGGGAATGCCAATTCTTGTTTGATTCTAGCAACCAAATGAGGCCTATAGGTCTCTTTGTACTTAGAGAATTTGGTGTCTTTGGATAAGTTTCAATTGGGTTTTCCTATATTTTGTTTTTAAAAATAATAGTACAAGAGGGTGTTGGCTTGTAGTTTGATTAACATACTAGAAGCACATTAACAATATATTAACAACATTTAGGTCATTAAAATTTGAGTTCCACAACATAGACTTACCTCTATCAAAAATGAGTTTTTGAAAGATACTGAGAAATGTCTATATGCACCATTTGAACAATTAAACATTAAACACTTCACTATTCTACTTATCCTTTTGCTTCTCAGTCTTAACTATAAAATTTTCATAAACTATAACTTGCATTGCATAATGAAAACATTATAAAATATAAACATTCATCACAGTTTGACACTAGGATTTTACGTGGAAACCTAGTTTGGGAAAAATCACTAGCAACATGTCTCTCTTTTTTACTCTTTCAAAGTGAGCTCTATTATGAGCCAACCCTATTAAAGGTTACAATACACTATGTTAAATGTGACTTGGTTAGAGGATTTAATCACCCTATTAGGAGTAGCCTTGTAAGAGGACTTTGATCATTCCATTTAGAATGTCACCCAATTAAAGGATTTATAGAGACGATTAAGTCTTCAAATGACTATTAGGTCAACCTCTCTAATAATAATTTCAATACAAACTGTTTACAATGATAAGAAAGAAAATAGTAGGTTTAATCTGTGTGATTACAACTTACTTTTGTAGGTTCAAATCTCTATTTAATCCTTGTGTTGGTTCACTAATAAGCCTTTCCCTATCATATCTGATCTTGATATGCTTGGTCACCCTTCAAGCAATTAGTCCACTCTTCTCATCAGCACGTAAGCCTTCTTCTCTAATTCACTTATCAACAACAACATCATATATGCAAGCTATCTCATTGAGATTTACATTCATGCTCTTGTGTGTTTTTTATCAACCTTGCTCTATATAACTCTCTTCACATACAAACTCACTCATACACACATTGGCTAGGCTCAACTAGGCTTGAATAGACACAACACTAAATGTTCAGTGTTTTATCTCCTTAAACATGTAATTTGTGCTTTACTATTCTCTACATCCACTGTAGCTCTTAGGGTTTACAATCAGATTCAAATTGATTCAATGTGTCTATTCATCTTCTTGGTCATCCTCTGGAAACTTCTCTAGAACTCATCTGTTAGTTATTTACCTAATCACCTTCTTTAATTTAATGATCCAACTAATCAATCTTATCTTTAACACATTTAACATATCCCAAGAAATCAATTGAGTCAGTTTGATCTTACAATTTATTTGAATTTATTCTTTTATTCTCACTCATCAATCTCTAAAACTTTGATACTCAGTCAACACTGAAATACTTGGTCATTGTATAGTCTTCTAGCTCAGCATCAAATAAATTTCTCGGTCAATGCTAATTCTTAGTCAAAATTAGATTTTCTTGGCACTAACTATAACTCGGTTGACACTAGCATTACTCAACACTCCTTAGTATTTTATTCTTTTTATCAGTTGAGCTTAGCTTTCTTGACATAAAAAATTAGTTTTCTTTATCAAAGCCTATCTAATCAAATGTCCATTGTAACTTCATTTTTATAACTTCAACCCCTCCTCTAGATGCTATAGTTATGAGTAATTTCTCAAATCCTCTTCATCAATCAAATAGATATGACATTTAGATTAGGTAGCAATATGTCTCATCCATAGATTTGACATCAATGACAAAGCGAAAATTGTTCCAATTGTAAGTTTCCAATAATCTCCCTCTTTGGCATCGATGGAAAAATCTCAAACATCTGAATACTACTACCATACAATCCAAAATATTTCACTTCCATGAGTGACCAATATCCTTAGATTCATTCTAATTCTCATCAATGCATAACTTTCATGATTTTCTCCCTCCTAGGTTTATCTTTCACTCTTTTCTTAGTAATCTCTTCCTTAATACTCTAGATATTTAGATCTTAACTCTTCTTAGTAAACTCTCCCTCAGTTTTGACTTCTTAGTAATCTCTTTGACAACAATGCCAAAGATGTGTAGCTGCCTCAGTTTCAAAACTCTTCATGCATCTAAATTATGTATATTTCACATGTTTGGTTCACACTTGTCATCAGTCTATGACTAATATGTTTATGTTGTATTGAAGTATTCTACCTTAGGCATGTTCCAAAGTAGAGTTGTATTGCACCACTATGTAGAATGTTCTAATTAGCACATGTGATGCAATACATCTTATCTTCTTAAGTAGCTTAAATAGTTAGGGGAATCACCCCTAGTTTACCTCTAAGATATTCATGAGCATCTTTGGATAATGGTTTTGTGAATATGTTAGCAATTTTTTCCTTTATATTCACATATTCTAGCTTAACTTCTTTGTCTTGAACTAATTCTCTCAAGTAGTGATACTTTACAACAATGCATTTTTTCTTAACGTGCATCACTAGATTCTTTGAAATGTTGATAGCACTTGTGTTATCACAATAGATAACTACTAGATCTATAATTTCTTCTTCATACATTTCAACAAATGCTTATTCCACATTATGTTTAAACAATTCACTGCAGCTACCATGTACTTCGCTTCAAGTGTTAATTGGGAAATACAATTCTACTTCTTCCTTGTCCATGACACCAATCTTTTTCCTAGAAAGAATACACCTCCACTAGTTCTTTTTTTGTCATCAATATTTCCTACCCAATTTGAGTGAGTGAAAACATTCAGTTCAAATTTATCACTTCTCTTTAATGTAATCCATATTCTTTTGTACCTTTCATATATCTCAATATCCTTTTCACAACCATCATGTGATTCTCTTTAGGATTTTATAAAAATATAGCAACTATCCCAACTACCAAAGCAATATCTGGCTTTCCATAAACAACATAGTGCAATTTTCCTATCATGGATATGTATATGCTCTAGTTCACATTAGTAGAATTATTAGTCTAAGATAGCTTATGTCTTGTAGACATGGGTACAAGCACTAACCTTGAATCTTCCATACCAAAAGTCTTTAACATTTCCTTGATGTATTTGGATTGTGAAATGAAAATACAAAACTTCATTTGACATACTTGTAATCCAACAAAGAATTTGATTTCACCAAACATAGATATTTCAAATTCCTTTTTCATTTCATCATCAAATAATTTACATAATGCTTCTCTTTCTCAAAATATGATATCATGAAAAAATATATTATATAATAGTACTTCATTGTTCTTACCATTCCTCAAATATAAGTTGTTATCATTTGTCCTTTCAAAACTAATTTTCAATAAATAGTTATGTAGTCTTTCATACCATGCTCTTGGGGCTTGCTTCAATCCATAAATAGATTTGTTCAATTTACACACCATGTTCCTTTTGTCTAGATCTACAAATCCTTCAGGTTGTTCAATGTATACTTCTTTCTCCAATATACCATCTAAAAATGTAGATTTGACATTGATTTGGTATATATTAAAATTCTTGTAATTTGAGTATGCAAGAAGAGTTTTGACTCCTTCAAGTCTAGCAACAGGAGAAAAAGTTTCTATATAATCAACTCCTTCTTGTGGATACTAGTCTTGCCTTGTTCTTGTTACTTCACCATTTTCATTGAACTTGTTTCTAAAACCTCGCTTTGTCCCAATGACATTTTTGTCTTTAGGTCTTGGCCCTAAGGTCCAAGTATTATTTTTCTCAATCCAGTCAATTTCTTCATTCATTGCCTAAATCCATTCTTCATTGTCTATGACATCCTTTATTGACTTGGGCTCAAAATCACATAATATAAGCATGTATCACCTTTGATTCTTCTTCTTTTCATTATACTTTATTTAACATCTCAAATAATTTGCTCAGGTTTGTAATGTCTTCTCACATATTTTTGTAATGCATGTAGTTTTCTTCTTGGTTCTTCTTTAGGTTCATCTAGAAAAATAATCTCAAGTTCATTTCCTCTTCCTTGTTTAGGTTCGATTTCAGCTTTTGAATTCTCGACATTCACTATTTGATGGTCAACATTTCCTATCTTTGACTCGACATCTTTAGTTTGTTTCTTGACACCCACTCTCTACTATTTGATAATTAGTAATTCCATTCCATTATTTCCTGTCTGATGGGAACTTGTAGCTTGACTTGTTTGTTCACTTTGAGTACTAAGAGCATCATCATCCACATAGATGAATGCACTATAGTCTTCAGTTTCTTCATTATATGAAGTATCATCTCTTTCTAAAAACCCATCAACTCTCACATTTTCAATTTCCACAACTTTGTTAGTGTTAGAATTCAAACACTTATAAGCTTTGCATTTAGTGGAATAACCTAGGAATATGCCTTCATCACTTTTTGCATTAAGCTTTCCTTTCCTATTATCTTTCACTATATAGAATCTACTATCAAAGGTTTTGAAATATTTAATATTGGGAGCATAGCCACACCATAGTTCAAAAAGGTGTAGCATTTGTACCTTTCTTGACTTGAACTCTATTTAGGGTATAGAAAATAGTACTAACCACTTCTCTCCAATATTTCTATGACATGTTTTTATCCATCATTAGTGTTCTTCCATAGTCTATTATTCATCTATTTCTTCTTTTAGCTATCCCATTCTAAGGGGGGGTCCTTGGTGTTGACATATGTCTTTTGGGGTAAAAGTACAAAGTTGTGTCACCTTTTAGGCTGACTTATCAGAACAACTGAATTTGAGTATTTCTATGTAAAAACCAATTTTGTTCAAACATATGGTCTAGATAAAGTCATTCTAGATAAGTTATATATGATCTCACATTTTTCCAATTGAAAATGTCTATTAAATACATATTTTATACTAGTTTGTATCCAATTACTAAAGAAATAAAATTATTTCAAAAAATTGACATTTCAATAACTCTTACTATTTTTTATGATAATTTTAAATAACATATAAACACCATTTTATAGAGCTTAGAGTCAAGAATATTCTCATAAGATTTTACAATGTTTTAACTAAATATAGTATATTGTAATTAAAAAATTCTACAAGTATGTATTTTAACACTTGAAAAGATATCAATTTTTAAAAAGAAAAAAATATTAAATCATATTAGAAAAATTTAAAAATTATATGGCATCCTAGAGGAGAGAGTCCTCTTCTACAATCATAATTTTTCTCCTGGTTGGAATAGATTTGTCTTCAAAAATGTGGTGGGAGATGAAAACTATCAATTTAAGGTGAGTTGAAATTTGAATCATTATAAAAGAGAAAATATAGGTCTAAAGATTATTTTTATTTTTGATTGTTTTAGCTATATATGTTATCTATAACATAGTGTGAGATCAAAGGGAAATAATTTTATTTCCACATAGTTTTGTGGTAGGAACTAGACCCCTAATTTTCAATGTTTTTCAATAGCTAAAAAATTATCTATAAAAATTAGAAAAATATATCAATTCTTATTCCAAATAATTATTAAAGATTATGATCCTAAACTTCATTTATTTCTATACATTTCATTAGTTTACTTCATTTTCAAATTAAAAATGATAATACCAATTTTATGTCATTGAAGCTGAACAATTATACTTTTGTTAGCCTTTTCCTTTACAAAATGGTGACACAAGTTTGTGCTTTTACCCTTTGATTCATCTATCATTGCAAAATGTATTGAACTCATGTGAGATGAATTTACCACCTTTGTCAGATCTCAAACACTTCAGACTCTTCCTTGTTTCTTTTTCAACTCTAGCTAAATACCACTTGAATAACTAAAAAGCATTAGATTTAGCTTTAAGAAATATCAAAATCATCATTCTAGAACAATCATCTACAAATAGAATGAAATATTAATCTCCACAATAATTTTTAACACCAATGGGTCCACATAGGTTATTACAAACCATTTCCAAAATATCATTAGCAGTATATGTCTTACTCTTGAAACTAGACATTTTCATATTTCCCATTTGACATTGTTTATACATAGCATTGTCAGAATTATTTAGCTTAGGAAGAATAATTAAAAT
This sequence comes from Cupressus sempervirens, assembly GCA_028749045.1. Classification (NCBI taxonomy): domain Eukaryota; kingdom Viridiplantae; phylum Streptophyta; class Pinopsida; order Cupressales; family Cupressaceae; genus Cupressus; species Cupressus sempervirens. The sequence continues at coordinate 642,223,621 of CM053785.1, read as the reverse complement.
ATACGTACTTAAAACATTCTGATGTTTACAAGAATATTTTAACCTTGAGAGAAGTGCACCTTGGAAGACACTTGTCCAAAAAATGCAAAATTTTACCAAGTGTCAAAACTAAAATTCTAGCTTATAGGTTTTGTTCTCCTTCGTACCAGAGCTATGTCTCAATATTTGTTCTTGATTTTCTCTATAATCTCCATCACTTGGGTTGCATCTAGCAAATATAAAGCATCATATTTATCCTTTACTTTTTGTCAATAGTTTCCCACCTCTATGCGAGTCTCTGCAAAATCTCCCAATTTCCCATCTAATTCTAACAATGCCTCTTCGGTCTTAAATGCCTATCTAATATCCTCATCAGTGGAAGCTTTTTCAAAATTCTTCCAAAATTGTCCAAAAAATCCTTTCACAGTTATGATTTTATCCCTTGAATCATCTTCCAAAATGTCAAGGCAAGCATCGTTGTAATGTCTCTCTGCCTCCAAAATCTACTCTTGGGTTTGATTACCATCCACAATATTCTTTATACAATCATCTATCTTATCTAACTCATTTTCAATATATACATCTATCAACATCCAATACCTCTAACCCTTTATTGATTTTAACACTTGCAAGCCTTTACCCTAGGTATGTACTTCATTCATTAACCCAAAATCCTAGTTCAATATAGCAACCAACTTATAATCTACATTATTCTACATGTGGTGTAGTAGTTTAAGATTTCCTTGTATAATCTGCATACCTTTTTCTTCAAAACTTTCCTGCCATTGTTGACAACCCTTCAAAAATGGATTTGATTGTATAGTCTCGTTATCCCTCTTATCAAGTGTCGCACCTAAAGTCTCCTCAGGATTTTTAGGATCCAACAGACTAACTACTTCATTCAAATAACCTCTTAGAATTTCATTCTACTTCCCAAGGTTTAACAATTCAGAGTTGTCTTGTTCTACATGCCTAAACACTTCTTTGATTCCCATAGTGACCATTAATTTGGCAGTATTGATAGTAGGTTTTCCAAGAAATACCTCTTTGATTTGATAATCTTTTTGGGTCAAATTCTCAATATCTACATGTAGGGGAGGGATAAAAACATGGGCGAACAAGTCTTGATTTTGATCACTCATAACAAAGGCCAATGTTTGTGCATCACCTATGGGTGGCTCAGGTTTCTTGAAAGCTTGAATTAATTCTATCATTCCCTCTTCTTTAGTACAATACAACCACCTTTTGTGTCTAACCATCACCTCTTTTCTCAACCATCTTGGAGTATCTTCCATCAGAGATTTATCCTTAGATGAAGAAGGAGCTTGTACTGCTAGGCCTTTTCCCTTATCACTCCTCTCCCGAGTCTTATCCTTTTGTGAGAGATCCACATTAGGCATCTCTATTTCTATTGAGTCCATAGTATTCACCTCTATATCTTAGGAAGTCTATTGAGGTTCCATATATATTTGTCCCTCCTTTGATACTTCATTGGTGGGTCTTTGTTTTGGCTCTTCCATATGTTTATCTTGTACTTTTTCTTCATTAGCCAGAGGGAGAGGAGTAACTAAACCTTTATCCAAACAAGATATATCTTGACTTGGTGATGGTGGAGCAATTAAAGGTCCTTGTGATTGAGGTGGCAATTGACTCCAATCATCTTGTGGAGGTTGATTTGTTGAGGTATCCCTTATCTTATGACCTACTAGCTCAGTGCCTATAGGAATGAAATCAAAATTTGACATCTTAAAGACATCAACCCCTTGGTCCTCTTGCTCATCAATCCATTATTGTGACTCATCCTTTGAAATTATAACCTAGTTAAGTTGTGTAGGAATGGATGGTGGTGTTATAGTGGATCTTCTTCTCTATTCTACCTCTGTACCCCTAGCAAGATGAGTCCTTTGACTCAAGTGAAGCTTATCCTCTTCATCTTCGTCATCTTGTTCTTCTTCCTTTGAATAACTTCTAGGACTAATGGAAAAGGAATAACCTTTCTTATCACCTTTTGTCTCCTTGTCCTTTTAATTGGAGTTTTCATCTTTCTTTTCTTGGGAGTTGATGGAGAGGCTTCTTCCTCTTGCACAGGTGGAGACACTTCCTTTGCTTTTGCTTCAGCTCCTTTCCCTTGTTCTAGTGGTGGTACTAGTAGATTATCCTGAGTCTAGATGACTTCTACATTTTTTGCCCTTTCAACATTCTTTGTCCCTTGGATCCAAGGTGATTGAGTTGGCTATTGAGGGTAAGTTCTTTTCCTTTTATTTTTACCCTTTTGTGCCCTAAAGTATCCAACTTCTCTATCAAGCTGATGCACTATTTCCAACCTTATTGGAGACTGAGATATGAATGTTGGAACTATCACCTTCACTCCTCTACCTTTCACTATCCGAGCTATAGCTTGGAAAACTATAGTTTGTGGAATCTGATCCAGCTTGAATGGTCTCTTGATCCATTCCTTGGTTAACTGGATGACATGCCTCACCCTATGGTTGATATCTACATTCATAATAGGCCAATCATTTATCTTATCTTGGTTATACAAGGGATCTAAGACCTCATCAATATCTTGTTGCATGATCTCTAATGAGACCTTCATTTTCAAGGCACTGCCTGCAAAATAGAGAGTCATCCTATAATAATCCCTTATTTAGATTTCGTAGTCATCCACTGAATTCATCCAATGATCCTCTATCGCATCTTCATGTTGGAGCTATTTTCCTACCAAGTATTTAACTCTGCCAATGTTATCAGAGTAGGGATGAGGAGAGTTATATTCCTCCAAGGGGTATTGATACCATTCAGACTCAAAAGTCATGATATCCTACTTTTTTTTAACACCAAATGGACCTATAGTAATGGGCCATACCCAGGTCTTCTTGTGTTGCTTTTTTACTCTCTTACTTGCAGACGAGAGTTGATGTGCAATCTCTAGCAATATGAGTCTATCACACAAATACCTAGGGAGCTTCATTAGATTCACAATTGTACCCACTACCCTTAAATAGATAAATGTATTGAATTGGATGTAATAGGCACCTATTTTTATAATCTTTCTCACTGCCTCTTCTAACATCCTTTTTGCATAATCTCCCTTAATGAACTGGATGATTGCAAAAATGAAGGCATCATTCACTATTCAGTATTCCTTGCTGTGATCTAAAAGATTTTTCCTCACCAACTAGGGGTATACCACATAAGGCCATACATTAGCATCTTGCAAGTTGCCCCTTTTGAACAACCCTGGATAATTTATTGCTTTTGCAACTAACAGATACACCAAATAAAATGTCATATAGAACCATTGGTTATTTTTGACTAGCACCAATTGTTCATCTAAATTCTCACTGAGAATTGAGGTCTAGTTAGCTAGAAACTTTTCTATTCTGATGGTTTTAATGTTGTGTACCATCCATATATTCAAGTGTCCTGCTGCTAGTAATCCCATGATTCTACTTAGGAGTACTATAGAATTTTCGATATCATCTTTCATATAACCTCTCTTCATATCTACTTTTTTTGCTTTTTGTCCAAGAGGAGTCTTATCAATGAGATACAAGGATTGAATAATTTATGATGCTTCCTCTTGATGCTCTCTATACCACCTTTCTACTTGATGATATGTTAGTCTTATATACTAATCTACCCTTGGAAGGTGGAAAACTTTCTTGATGTTCTTAGGCCTTAGATCTAGGGTGATCTCTCTAGTTATGCTTTTCACAACTCTCTCCTTTGAAACATAGTTTTGAACCAGTTCCATAATCAACTTAGAAGACTATATTGAAACTGAGTGTGACACTATATTTACTAGCCCCAATTTGATGAGTGTTGATACCATTGGAGACCTCTTAGTTGGTTTGTTGCATAGGACTAAGAATGTGTTCCAGTCAATATGGCCTAGCTCAGTGTCTCAAATTTTTGAATATGCATCTTGCAAGTGTGACTTCGATGGAAGACCTTGAAATTTGAAGATCACTAGTTTTAGAGCCATCTTTATAGTGAGGGAGGATGAGGAAGCCATTAAATCTACCCAAAATAGACATCCATTAGTTTAGAAGGTGGAAAAAATAATTTAAACAAACCCTAATACTAAAAAAATGACCTATAATGTATTGTTAAAATACCTAAAAGAAACTATAAAACACCTCTACTAGAAAAATTTGGTGCACCTTTCACACTCTAAGGGTGTCCTAGGTGCACCTTTCCCCTTTAGCTCACCTTCAACACTAAGGGTGTGCACCTAGTGCAACTTGAAGGGTGTGCTAGGTGTGCACCATTAATATGTGCAAAGTATTTTGAAGTGTGAAAATAAGGAACACATAGAGTGCACCCTTACAATACTTAGGGAAATGTTTTCCTTTTGGAAGGTGTGAATGTGTGCACCTTAGATAGGTGCACACATGCGCACCTTTTAGTTAGGTGAAAGATTTTATGTTTTAAATTTTATTAAATTTTTTGTTAAGTTTGTGCAAAAAAGGTGTGCACCTTTTCCTTGGTTTCTTAACATGTTTTTGTGTTGTGTGCAGGAGATGAAGTGCACCTTACAATGCACAAAGGTGCACTCCCTAACGACTAAGAAGACATAATGAGATAGGAGGAGGAAGGGTCTCGAGCTTTTATAGGCCTGAGATGGAGCACACCTTTGGAGGTACACTCATGTGCATGTGCATAGGTGCACACTTCCAAAGGGAAGTGCTCCCACACTAGTGCACCTTAGCACACTAGTGCACACCTTTTAACTCCAAACTTACATTTCTCTTAAAATCTCTAGTTTCTAGCAACTAGGTTTTCCAGCAAAGAGCCAAACTAATCAAAAAACACCAGATAAAATGCTAAAAAAGACTTAGATCCTAGACTAGGGATATGGAAAGCTAAAAAAAATACTAGGGGTCCCCATTTTTAGGAGAAATGGGGTGTGCATTGTGAAACTACAACACAACTCTCTTTTATAGGTCCAGATCTCTCTTCCATCCTTGTGTTGGTTCACTAATAAGCCTTTCATTGTCAACTCTGATCTTGATTTGCTTGGTCATCCTTCAAGAAATCAATCCACTCTTCTCATCAACACTTAAGCCTTATGCTCTAATTCATTGATCAACAAGTACATCATTTGTACAGGATTTCTCCATTAGCTTCACATTCACATTCATAAAACATTAATCATAGTTTGACACTAGGATTTTATGTGGAAACCTAATTTGGAAAAAACCACCAACAACATGTCACTCCTTTTAACTCTTTCAAAGTGACCTCTATTAGGAGTCAACCCTGTTAACAGTTACAATACACACTGGTAAATGTGACCTAGTTAGAGCAGCTAATCACCCTATTAGGAGTGCCCTTGTAAGAGGACTTCAATCATTCAATTTAGAATGTAACCTAGTTAAACGATTTATACAAATAGTTAAGTCTTTAAATGAATGCTAGGTCAACCTTTGCCCATAGGATTTCAATACAAACTATAGGTTTGATATTTGTGATTACAACTCACTTTTTCAAGTTCAAATCTCTGTCTACTTGGTTACCCTTCAAGCAAGCAGTCCACTCTTCTCATCAACACTTAAGCCTTCTTCTCCAATTTACTTATCAACAACATTGTCATATCTGCAATATTTATCCTTTAGCTTTGCATCTACACTCTTGTATGTTTATGATCAACCTTTCTTTGTATGGCTCTCTTCACATACAAAATCTATCATACACACATTGGTTAGGCTCAACTAGGCTTGAGTAGACATGACACTAAATGTTTGGTTTTGTATCTCCTCAAATAGGCAATTTGTGCTTTACCATTTTCTACATCCACCATAGATCTTAGGGTTTATGATAAGATTTAATTTGATTTAAAGCATCTATTCATCTTCTTGCTCATCCTCTAGAAACTTTTCTAGAATTCATCTATTAGGTATTTATCTAATCACCTTCTTGAATTTGATGATCTAACTCATCAATCTTATCTTTGACACATTTTAAATCTCCCAAGAAATCAATTGAGTTGACCTGATCTTACAATTTGTTTTAATTTATTCTTTTACTATCACTTGACAATCTCTAACATTCTAATACTTGGTCAACATTGGAATACTCAGTTGTTATAAAGTCTTCTGGCTTTGCATCAACTAACTTGCTTGGTTGATGGTAATGCTTGATCAACACTAGATTTTCTCAAAAGTATTTTACACTTTTGCTCAGCTTATCTTAGCTTTCTTGACATAAACAATTACTTTGGTTTATCAAAGTCTATCTAATCAAATTTCCATTGTAACTTCCTTTTCATAACTTCAAGCTTTCCTCTAGGTGCTATAGTTATTAGCGATTTCTCAAATCCTCTTCATCAATCAAATATATATGACATTTAGATTAGGTAGAAATATGTCTCATCCATAGATTTGACATGAGTCACAAAACAACAATTATTCCAATTATAAGTTTCTAATAGTTATTGGTTTCTTTCTTAGTTAATTATTTGAGAAACTCTTTTATTTGGTTTATGAGCTTTGCATATTCTTATTTTGCATGAAATTTATTAGAGTTTGGTTGTTTTTGTAGGTTTATATTTTTTATGACCTAAAATTAAAAAGATGAATTTATTTTGTTTCTATTAATACTCATTCTAAGGTTTTAGTTTTGTCGCATTCTATACAAAAGTTTCTTATTTATGGGGTTGTGTTGTTATTTCTTCATTGTAGGATCTTTAATTTGGAATTTATTTATATGTCAAAATATAAATAATTTGTATACAAATATAAAATTTCTAAAATAAGCACATCATTTTCATAGAACATCATTTTAACTCAAAAGGTGACAAGGGAATTTGGAATTCTATTAAGGTGGGAAATATTTATCTATCAGATGGAGGATCAATGGTTTGACTCAAAATCCAAAGAAACATTATTCCCCTTGAATCTATTCCACCAAGTGATTTCCATGGGAACAACATATAGATTGGGAGAAAAATATATTGGAGGTTTTCAACAACAAAGTTAAAGGTAAACTATCAATTTTATTGATATCTCACTTTGTTGGTCAAGGTTTTTGCATTTTCCACATTGGTATTCTATATTCCTTGGTTGAGTACATAGTTTCTATAATATAATCCTCTCTCATTAGAAAATTTATGGTTCCTTAACCTAATATTAATTTTGGAAGAGAATTGGATTTTTATTAAATAACAAAAATGATCAATAGATGTTCCTAACATGGATGAAGGATTCTTCATGTCACTCTTTATGTATGAGGATGATCTATGTTTTTTTTTGGAAAGGGAGTCACAAATTATTAGTAGTTCATCACTTTCTGAAGAGATGACAAATGATCTTTTCCCATCTAGAATAGGTATATTAATTCTACTCTGATATGATTTTGTCTACCTAACCCTCCACTTGAGTATTGTAATGTACAAAATATTGATTATATTGTTGATATTTCATTTTCCCATTACTAATACTTTATTATACTTTTTAGAGTCACATATGATTTTATGGACTTATCTTTAAACTTGAAAACATTTCTAACTTCTCTATCTTGTGATTGCTACAACCTGAATCTAGAAAACAAAAATATTATGGACTCCCTTGAGAAACATTACATGCTAGAAACATATTGATTTGGTTTTGATTTTCCTAGAAAAATTTGCACTTTGTTTATTGGAATCAAATTGCCTTTTTCTGCATTCACTTGCATAATGACCATATCTTTTACAATAGTGAAATTGAACTTGATTTTTGTCATATTTGGGTATGTGCAGGATCATGGTGTGCCAAAAAGTGGTGATTTGAAAAAAAGAGAGTTTGAAGACGCCTAAAAGCGCTTCAAAATCCGCTTTGACTTTTTTTTACCTATCCAGGAACCAAACTTGGAAGGTTAAGCCGAGCCTTATCGGATATCCGATATCATATCGGATATCCGATTTGATATCGGATATCCGATTTTAAATCCAATATCTGACTAATAATTAAAATCATATAATAGTATGATATATTATTTAATATTATTATTATTGATATAAAATAATAATAATAATATTAAATAATATATCATACTATTATATTATAATAATATTATTATAATAATTATTATACTATAATATAATAATATTATTATAATAATTATTATACTATAATATAATAATATTATTATAATTATTATTATACTATAATATAATAATAATATTATTATAATAATTATTATACTATAATATAATAATATTATTATAATTATTATTATACTATAATATAATAATAATATTATTATAATAATTATTATACTATAATATAATAATAATAATATTATATTATAATCGTATAATATTATACTATAATAATAATATTATAATAACATATTATATTATAATAATATAATATAATATTTCATATATTATAATATATAGTAATGTAATATAATATATATATATATATATAATATAATATAATAATAAAAAGTAATATCTTATAATATAATATATAATAAAAAAGTATAATATATTATAAATTATAATAATATAGTATAATAATAATATTTTATATTATAATATATAGTAAATTAATATAATAAATATAAAATATAATATAAAAATATATAAAATGTAATATATATGTTATATTATATATATTATAATATCGGATATCCGATACCTGTGCATGGATTAAACACAAAATCACAGACCCGCGGCCCTTATTTTCACGCAAATTTGGGCCAGTCAGATCGGATATCAGATAATAAATCGGATATCAGATAGCAAATCGGATATCAGATATCAGGTATGTTTCCCCCCTTGACTCATTTTTAACTTAAATTTAATAGATTTTAACAAGATTTTGTTTGTTTTAGTTGAATCTAGGGTTTTTTTGACAAAAATGGTTAAAATTTAGATTTTTTTTAAATATATATTACGTCTTGCAATTCAATAGGAATGGCTGATCAAAATGATGACACTGAGGCAGGGAATAATATTCCTCGCAACCCACCACCAAACGATCTAGTATCCCCACAAAACTGTCCACCAAATGATCCTCTACCTCCTCAAAACCCTCCTCGAATCGAGGATTTGATAAATAAAAATCTCACTGAGTTGAGAGGTTTGCATAGAACATACAATAATGTACCTGCACTGGCTCCTATGTTATCCACGTTAAACACCATAGTGGATAACATTGAAACTCTTACAAACCAACAAAATGCCGCTCTTCGTTGGCGAGATGAAATGCACCAGATGTTTGATGATGGTTTGGATTATGATGAGGTCGTGGCCCTCAACATAACCAAAGACGATTTGGCAAGCCTTTTTGCTAACCCAAAAATGGGTATACCAGTTGACCCAAAAAAAACCAAACTATCGATTAAATGGTGCACAAATGACGCCATACGTGCAAATTTTTGGGACCGTTGGTGGATGGTCTTTGATATCCCTCCACATGGAAATTTAGACATACCATTTTATTTCCTTAAAAAATTATATGCAGAATTTGAGTTGAAACTTAAAGTGAACTATTGGAGCATGAAGCCCAACATGGGCTTAGGACTAGGAGCTCCTCAGGATAGACCCTCTTCCCAGTGGAAGAAACATGGCACTTTTGTCCCCCCCCTGATATCTCCCCCCCTCCTCGAGTGCAGCATCTAGATATTATGGCAGAGGCTAGCTCTCAGACCATCAGAGCCATTCATAGGCTGAGTAGCCTAATGATATCTCAGGCTAGGTCAGTCTTGCTTCCTCGTGTTGATGATGTTGGTGCCAGTTCATCATCGGCTAGCTCATCACATGTTTGTGTTCCTCACACTTGCATTACATGCAAGAATATTTGCCTGGGTCCCATAGGTGATCTTCCTAAGTATCATTTTGTATTAGACGAGGATACACCAGATGCACGTGCAGAGGCTACAGACCCTGATGCGAGAGAGGAGGGGAATGTAGAGGCATGGACTCCTTCGGTGTCGGTACGTGTATACATTTTTTTGTTATGACATATGTGATTTAAAGTTAATTTTTATAATAGAGTAATTTTAATTTTTAAGCCATATTGACTTTTACATGTATGTGATCTTCATTCATGTTTAGTTGATGACCGAGGAGGAGCTCAGACAGATAGATGATGCTACACTCTCGGCCATTTCATTTGGCCTTGAGACATCTACGGTACATTATGTTGTGTTTGAATTTCTTTTTTCTATTTGATATTGTAGCATATATGGTTGCTAATCTTTCTTTTATCTTGCAGATACCACCTGCCCCGGGGGGACAAAGTGTGGGGGGTGAGCCAGCATGCATTGACAAAGGAAAGGTAATTAGATGTTTTCTAATTGATTAAATATTGATGCATTCTTGTAAAATGTTTGTGGTAATCTCATTTAATTACATTATTTATTGTATATAGGGTGTGGCTACTAGCGATGAGCCTGTACAGATTCGGCGTCCTAGATCATCAGGGATTTTCATTCGCACAGAGAGCCCCATTGTATGTATAAGTATCATTTATTTTTAATTTTTTTAATTGATGCAGAGGAAAGTATGATTGTTGTTCTATAAAAGTTCTATGATTTTTTCCATACCAATAATGATTCATGTCTTGCATATGTTCATTACAACTTAAATAGGCTTATATGCACCTGTCCAACCCACCAAGTTGTTTACAAAGGTTTATTTAATCAAACAAATACCAAATTACTACTTTCCCTCCAAAACTAATATGACCGTTTGAATTTGAAATTCAAATTTCAAACTATAGTTTTTATGCATTCCCTAACTTTCTAAACTATTCCATTGACTCAAAATTGGTCATATGGATTTATTAAATGCAACTAAGTAAATTTCCAGAAAATTGAAGTTTTTATTATTTTTTCTCCAAACCACCGTACACTCTGATCTCCCCCTTTCAACTGAGATCACATATGACATATATAAACGATTGGAATATGTCCCCCTTTGACCCATATGAACGATTAGAATATGTCCATAGGGGTCCTAGGAACCCTAGGGACATATGACATCATTTAATGGGTCAAAGAGGGTCATAGGTCACCCTATGACCCCCTTTGACCCATATTACCCATTCGAATATGTCCCTAGAGGTCTTAGGACCCCTAGGGACATATGTCATCGTTTAATGGGTCAAAGGGGGTCATAGGTCACCCTATCACCCCCTTTGACCCATATGAATGATTCGACTATGTCCCTGGGGGTCCTAGGACCCCTAGGGACATATGTCATCATTTAATGGGTCAAAGGGGGTCATAGGTCACCTTATGACCCCCTTTGATCCATATGAACAATTCGACTATGTCCCTAGGGACATATGTCATCGTTTAATGGGTCAAAGAGGGTCATAGGTCACCCTATGACCCCCTTTGACCCATAATACCGATTCAAATATGTCCCTAGGGGTCCTAGGACCCCTAGAGACATATGTCATCGTTTAATGGGTCAAAGGGGGTCATAGGTCACCCTATGACCCCCTTTGATCGATATGAACGATTCGGCTATGTCCCTGGGGGTCCTAGGGACATAAGTCATCATTTAATGGGTCAAAGGGACCCCCTTTGACCCATTAAATGATGACATATGTCCCTAGGGGTCCTAGGACCCCTAGAGACATATGTCATCGTTTAATGGGTCAAAGGGGGTCATAGGTCACCCTATGACCCCCTTTGACCCATATGTACGATTTGAATATGTCCCTAGGGGTCCTAGGACCCCTAGAGACATATGTCATCATTTAAAGGGTCAAAGACGGTCATAGGTTACCCTATGACCCCATTTGATCCATATTACCCATTCGAATATGTCCCTAGGGGTCCTAGGACCCCTAGGGACATATGTCGTCGTTTAATGGGTCAAAGTGGGTCATAGGTCACCCTATGACCCCCTTTGACTCATATGAATGATTCAAATATGTCCCTAGGGGTCCTAGGACCCCTAGGGACATATGTCGTCGTTTAATGGGTCAAAGGGGGTCATAGGTCACCCTATGACCCCCTTTGACCCATATGAACCATTCGAATATGTCCCTAGGGTCCTAGGACCCCTAGGGACATATGTCGTTGTTTAATGGGTCAAAGGGGGTCATAGGTCACCATGTGACCCCCTTTGACTCATATGAACAATTCAAATATGTCCCTAGGGGTCCTAGGAGCCCTAGAGACATATGTCGTCGTTTAATGGGTCAAAGGACCTATGACCCCCTTTGACCCATATGAACCATTCGAATATGTCCCTAGGGTCTTAGGACCCGTAGGGACATATGTCTTCATTTAATGGGTCAAAGAGGGTTATAGGTCACCCTATGACCCCCTTTGACCCACATTACCCATTCGAATATGTCCTTAGGGGTCCTAAGACCCCTAGGGACATATGTCGTCGTTTAATGGGTCAAAGAGGGTCATAGGTCACCCTATGACCCCCTTTGACCCACATTACCCATTCGAATATGTCCTTAGGGGTCCTAGGACCCCTAGGGACATATGTCGTCGTTTAATGGGTCAAAGAGGGTCATAGGTCACCCTATGACCCCCTTTGACCCATATTACCCATTCGAATATGTCCCTAGGGGTCCTAGGACCCCTAGAGACATATATCGTCGTTTAATGGGTCAAGAGGGTCATAGGTCACCCTATGACCCCCTTTGACCCATATGAACGATTCGAATATGTCCTTAGGGGTCCTAGGACCCCGAGAGAGACATGTCATCATTTAATTGGTCAAAGAGGGTCATAGGTTACCCTATGACCCCATTTGACCCATATTACCCATTCAAATACGTCCCTAGGGTTCCTACGACCGCTAAGGACATATGTCGTCGTTTAATGGGTCAAAGGGGGTCATAGGTCACCCTGCGAACCCCTTTGACTCATATGAACGATTCAAATATGTCCCTAGGGGTCCTAGGACTCCTAGGGACATATGTCATCGTTTAATGAGTCAAAGGGGGTCATAGGTCACCCTATGACCCCTTTTGACTCATATGAACGATTCGAATATGTCCCTAGGGTCCTAGGACCCCATGGACATATGTCGTTGTTTAATGGGTCAAAGAGGGTCATAGGTCACCCTATGACCCCTTTTGACCCATATTACCCATTCGAACATGTCCCTTGGGGTTCGAGGACCCTTAGGGACATATGTCGTCGTTTAATGGGTCAAAGAGGGTCATAGGTCACCCTATTACCCTCTTTGACCCATATTACCCATTCGAATATGTCCCTAGGGGTCCTCCGACCCCTAGAGACATATATCATCGTTTAATGAGACAAGAGGGTCATAGGGTGACCTATGACCCCCTTTGACCCATATGAACGCTTCGAATATGTCCCTAGGGGTCCTAGGACCTCTAGAGACATATGTCATCGTTTAATGGGTCAAAGAGGGTCATAGGATTTGACCCATATTACCCATTCGAATATGTCCCGAGGGGTCCTAGGACCCCTAGGGACATATGTCGTCGTTTAATGGGTCAAAGGGGGTGATAGGTCACGCTATGACCCCCTTTTACCCATATGAATAATTCAAATATGTCCCTAGGTTCCTAGGACCCCTAGGGACATATGTCGTCGTTTAATGGGTCAAAGGGGGTCATAGGTCACCTTATGAGCCCCTTTGACCCATATTACCCATTCGAATATGTCTCTTGGGGTCCAAGGACCCCTAGGGACATATGTCATCGTTTAATGGGTCAAAGAGGGTCATAGGTCACCCTATGACCCCCTTTGACCCATATGTACGATTCAAATATGTCCCTAGGGGTCCTAGGACCCCTAGAGACATATGTCATCATTTAAATGGTCAAAGAGGGTCATAGGGTACCCATATTACCCATTCGAATATGTCTCTAGGGGTCCTAGCACCCCTAGGGACATATGTCATCATTTAATGCATCAAAGGGGGTCATAGGTCACCCTATGACCCCCTTTGACTCATATGAACGATTCAAATATGTCCCTAGGGGTCTTAGGACCCCTAGGGACATATGTTATCGTTTAATGGGTCAAAGGGGGTCATATGTCACCCTATGACCCCCTTTGACCCATATGAACGATTGGAATATGTCCCTAGGGTCCTAAGACCCCTAGTGACATATGTCGTCATTTAATGGATCAAAGAGGGTCATAGGTCACCCTATGACCACATTTGACCCATATTACCCATTCAAATATGTCCCTTGGGGTCCGAGGACCCCTAGGGACATATGTCGTCGTTTAATGGGTCAAAGAGGGTCATAGGTCACCCTATGACCCCCTTTGTCACATATTACCCATTCGAATATGTCCCTAGGGGTCCTAGGACCCCTAGAGATATATATCATCGTTTAATGCGTCGAGAGGGTCATAGGTCACCCTATGACCCAATTTGACCCATATAAACGATTCGAATATGTCCTTAGGGGTCCTAGGACCCCTAGAGACATATGTCATCGTTTAATGGGTCAAAGAGGGTCATAGGTTACCTTATGACCCCATTTGACCCATATTACCCATTCGAATACGTCCTTAGGGGTCTTAGGACCCTTAGGGACATATGTCATCATTTAATGGGTCAAAGAGGGTCATAGGTCACCCTATGACCCCTTTTGACCCATATTACCCATTCGAATATGTCCCTAGGGGTTCGAGGACCCCTAGAGACATATATCATCGTTTAATGGGTCAAGAGGGTCATAGGGTGACCTATGACCCCCTTTGACTCATATGAACGATTCAAATATGTCCCTAGGGGTCCTAGGACCCCTAGAGACATATGTCGTGGTTTAATGGGTGAAAGAAGGTTATAGGTTACCCTATGACCCCATTTGACCCATATTACCCATTCGAATATGTCCCTAGGGGTCCTAGGACTCCTTGGGACATATGTCATCGTTTAATGGGTCAAAGGGGGTCATAGGTCACCCTATGACCCCCTTTGACTTATATGAACGATTCAAATATGTCCCTAGGGGTCCTAGGACCCCTAGGGACATATGTCATTGTTTAATGGGTCAAAGGGGGTCATAGGTCACCCTATGACCCCCTTTGACCCATATGAACCATTCGAATATGTCCCTAGGGTCCTAGTACCCCTAGGGACATATGTCGTCATTTAATTGGTGAAAGGGTGTCATAGGTCACCATGTGACCCCCTTTGATTCATATGAATGATTTAAATATGTCCCTAGGGGTACTAGGACCCCTAGGGACATATGTCGTCGTTTAATGGGTCAAATGGGGTCACAGGTCACCCTATGACCCCCTTTGACCCATATGAACCATTCGAATATGTCCCTAGGGTCCTAGGACCCCTAGGGACATATGTCTTCGTTTAATGGGTCAAAGAGGGTCATAGGTCACCCTATGACCCCCTTTGACCCATATTACCCATTCGAATATGTCCCTAGGGGTCCTAGGACCCCTAGGGACATATGTCGTCGTATAATGGGTCAAAGAGGGTCATAGGGTGACCTATGACCCCCTTTGACCCATATTACCCATTCGAATATGTCCCCTAGAGACATATATCGTCATTTAATGGGTCAAGAGGGTCATAGGTCACCCTATGACCCCCTTTGACCCATATGAATGATTTGAATATGTCCTAAGGGGTCTTAGGACCCCTAGAGACATATGTCGTCATTTAATTGGTCAAAGAGGGTCATAGGTTACCCTATGACCCCATTTGACCCATATTACCCATTCAAATATGTCCCTAGGGTTCCTAGGACCCCTAGGGACATATGTCATCGTTTAATGGGTCAAAGGGGGTCATAGGTCACCCTGCGAACCCCTTTGACTCATATGAACGATTCAAATATGTCCCTAGGGGTCCTAGGACCCCTAGGAAAATATGTCATTGTTTAATAAGTCAAAGGGGGTCATAGGTCACCCTATGACCCCCTTTGACTCATATGAACGATTCGAATATGTCCCTAGGGTCCTAGGACCCTATGGACATATGTCGTTGTTTAATGGGTCAAAGAGGGTCATAGGTCACCCTATGACCCCCTTTGACCCATATTACCCATTCGAACATGTCCCTTGGGGTCCGAGGACCCATAGGGACATATGTCGTCGTTTAATGGGTCAAAGAGGGTCATAGGTCGCCCTATTACCCTCTTTGACCCATATTACCCATTTGAATATGTCCCTAGGGGTCCTCCGACCCCTAGAGACATATATCGTCGTTTAATGGGTCAAGAGGGTCATAGGGTGACCTATGACCCCCTTTGACCCATATGAACGATTCAAATATGTCCCAAGGTGTCCTAGGACCTCTAGAGACATATGTCATCGTTTAATGGGTCAAAGAGTGTCATAGGTTACCCTATGACCCCATTTGACCCATATTATCCATTCGAATATGTCCCTAGGTGTCCTAGGACCCCTAGGGACATATGTCGTCGTTTAATGGGTCAAAGGGGGTGATAGGTCACGCTATGACCCCCTTTGACCCATATGAACAATTCGAATATGTCCCTAGGGTCCTAGGACCCCTAGGGACATATGTCGTCGTTTAATGGGTCAAAGGGGGTCATAGGTCACCTTATGACCCCCTTTGACCCATATTACCCATTCGAATATGTCTCTTGGGGTCCAAGGACCCCTAGGGACATATGTCATCGTTTAATTGGTGACCTATGACCCCCTATGACCCATAATACCCATTCGAATATGTCCCTAGGGGTCCTACGACCCTTATAGACATATGTCGTCGTTTAATGGGTCAAAAGGGGTCATAGGTCACCCTATGACCTCCTTTGACCCATATATACGATTCAAATATGTCGCTAGGGGTCCTAGGACCCCTAAGGACATATGTTGTCGTTTAATGGGTCAAAGTGACCCATATGAATGATTCAAATATAGGGACATATGTCGTCGTTTAATGGGTCAAAGAGGGTCATAGGTCACCCTATGACCCTATTTGACCCATATGAACGATTTGAATATGTTCATAGGGGTCTGAGGACCCCTAGGGATATATGTCATCGTTTAATGGGTCAAAGAGGGTCATAGGTTACCCTATGACCCCATTTGACCCATATTACCCATTCGAATATGTCCCTAGGGGTCCTATGACCCCTAGGGACATATGTCATCGTTTAATGGGTCAAAGGGGGTTCATAGGTCACCCTATGACCCCCTTTGACCGATATGAATAATTCCAATATGTCCCTAGGGGTCCAAGGACCCCTAGAGAAATATATCATCATTGAATGAGTCAGAGAGGGTCATAGGTCACCCTATGACACCTTTTGACCCATATTACCCATTCAAATATGTCCCTAGGGGTCCTAGGACCCCTAGAGACATATATCGTCGTTTTATGGGTCAAAGAGGGTCATAGGTCACACTATGACCCCCTTTGACCCATATGAATGATTGGAATATGTCCCTAGGGGTCCTAGGACCCCTAGGGACATATGTCGTCGTTTAATGGGTCAAAGAGGGTCATAGGTCACCCTATGACCCCCTTTGACCCATATTACCCATTCGAATATGTCCCTAGAGGTCTTAGGACCCCTAGGGACATATGCTGTCATTTAATGGGTCAAAGGGGGTCATAGGTCACCCTATGACCCCCTTTGACCCATATGAATGATTAGACTATGTCCCTGGGGGTCGTAGGACCTCTAGGGACATATGTCGTCATTTAATGGGTCAAAGGGTGTCATAGGTCACCCTATGACCCCCTTTGACCCATATGAATGATTCGACTATGTCCCTAGGGACATATGTCATCGTTTAATGGGTCAAAGAGGGTCATAGGTCACCCTATGACCCCCTTTGACCCATTAAATGACGACATATGCTGTCGTAGGACCTCTAGGGACATATGCTGTCATTTAATGGGTCAAAGGGGGTCATAGGTCACCCTATGACCCCCTTTGACCCATATGAATGATTAGACTATGTCCCTGGGGGTCGTAGGACCTCTAGGGACATATGTCGTCATTTAATGGGTCAAAGGGTGTCATAGGTCACCCTATGACCCCCTTTGACCCATATGAATGATTCGACTATGTCCCTAGGGACATATGTCATCGTTTAATGGGTCAAAGAGGGTCATAGGTCACCCTATGACCCCCTTTGACCCATAATACCCATTCGAATATGTCCCTAGGGGTCCTAGGACCCCTAGAGACATATGTCATCGTTTAATGGGTCAAAGGGGGTCATAGGTGACCCTATGACCCCCTTTGATCGATATGAACGATTCGGCTATGTCCCTGTGGGTCCTAGGGACATATGTCATCATGTAATGGGTCAAAGGGACCCCCTTTGACCCATTAAAGGACGAGATATGTCCCTAGGGATCTTAGGACCCCTAGAGACATATATCATCGTTTAATAGGTCAAAGAGGGTTATAGGTCACCCTATGACCCCCTTTGACTCTTAAATATTAATAATATACATATATATTAATAATATACATATTAATAATATACATATATATTAATAATATACATATCAATATAGTAATATATATATATATATATATATATATATATACACATTATTATATTTAATGAAAATATTACGTTATTATATAAATATAATAATAACATACATATTAATATAATAATATTTATAATATATATTATATTTAATAAATATATTACGTTGTTATATAAATATTATATTATTATACATATTAATATAATAATATATAATACATATTACATTTAATGAAAATATTACGTTATTGTATATATTAATAACATACATATTAATATAATAATATATAATACGTATTTCATATATATATAAATTACGTTATTATATTTAGTAAAAATAATAATAATATATATTATATTTATAGATTGTAATAAGATTAACATAAGATATTATTATATATTACTAGATTATATTTTGTATGTTTACATTACGTTATTATATATATATATATATATATATATAATATATTAAAATATGCCTTTACATATTAATATAAGTGAAATAATTTAAAAATAAAAAACTAGAACGTTTAAATCGAATTTTCGTCCAAAATTTGAAGATTTTTAGAATTTGACTACCGAGCCATATCGGATATCCGATCAGGCTTGGTATTTACCAAGCCTGCCCGGTCAACCCCAAAGGCGTGTTTATAGAGAGTTTTAGTGATACTCAGACTTCGGGTAGCTGTCTGACAATGTTATTTTGTCGAAATTGAATGAAACGAAATGGGTTTTTTAATATCGCTCTCTAGATTCCATCAATATAATTTCTGTCAAATTTTGAGTTCGATAAGTATTTATTAGTTAATTATCAATGAAGATTATTATAAAGTGCTGATTGACATACTGAATGAAAAATAGCTATAACTTTTAAACGGTATAACATTTTTTAAATCTAAAAGTTGTGTCACATTCTATACTTTGCCTAATATAAGAAAAAAAAAAAAAAATAAAAATTTGATCAAATTTTCTATTAGTTAGGGTGGTCAGACACGAGACTTTTTTTAATCTGAAAAAGTTTTGGTAGAAAATTCATATTTAATTATTTATTTGGAATAAAAATATCAAAAAATATGCGTCACATCCGAGCATGAGTCTAGTTTTCATATCTATAATTATATTAAAAAAATATTATGATTTGATTTTGATTAAGGTGGTCAGACATACACCTACTTTTTATTTTCGCCCTGAAATTTTCTTAGTACTGCATTAAAATTCAAACTTTTGACCAATCAATTATTTTTTTCTCCTGATAAGGCCTAGTAGTTTAGAAACTACATTCAATTTTCTACAAATTATTTTCTTACAACTTTTTGATATAAAGTCCATAACCACTTCAAAATTATGTGTCAAGTTGACATAAACCTGATTTGCTGATTTTCACTGCCACTTAAGGCCATAGTTTGGTACACCATGATCTTGCACATACCCACTAGAAATTATTACCAAAAATAGAACAAAAAGAAGAAAATGTTGAGCATTTTAACTGATTCCAATAGTGGCATGTTGTGATGGTTAAGTTGTTGCATTGTTATCCTTGCCATAAAGGTTCAAATATAATAGAGATGAGATCCCCTGTTTGTAGCCTCACTGGTTCATTGCTCCAGGTCAAAGCATTTACAACAATTTTTTTTTTTTAAGCTTATGAAGTCTCATAAGAAATTACATATTGTAAAACAAGGTTATCATTGAATAGGAGTTCAAGACTCATGTGAATAGTGTGAAGGTGTTAACATTTTAGTCACAGGTGGTTTTCAAATAGATTAGATGACAGTCTAGTTCAAGTTAGCGTCACGACTCAAACGAGCAAGTTCAAGATACAAAACTCATAAATTAGTGAGGTAATTCATATCCTAACAAGCCTCTAATACTAATATTCTATTAGGGTCTGTCAGTTGTATCATATGGACTAGGTCGTGATTCTAGCATGTAAGGGAAGGGGATCAGAATTACTTATTATCCTCATTACCAATGTACACACATTCATTAATCATTACAATATATATTAATGTGACAATTAGTATATTACTATATCCTCATTATCTATCAACATTGCTTCCTCACCAAATTATTGAGTGCACAACAAGATTGTAAGCAATCTACTAAGTTTTAAATTTATACAATCAATGGTATCACATAACATCTATGGATTGTTATTATCAACTAGTCATTTACAATACCACAAGGAGAAAACTTTCTTTCACATTTTCAAATGATAACAATGATGTCAAAGCAAATCTATGACTCATACCAATGCTTTCATAACAATATAAACTCCAAATGAAACATGCATATACAACCTTATCAATATTTTCTTCTACACTTACATTAGGTAACAATGATACAATCTCCTTCCATCACAATGGGGCAACATAAGGGACTTTTCAAAATCATAAGGAACATGGACATTGAAAGATATGGACAATGAGTAGCATGAACATTTTCCAACATGATCGTTGAGAACATGAACAAGCTGGTGAATCCTCCTTCACAAATGAGGGCACAATGTCAAGTTTTCTCATCCAACATCAATCTGCAAGATGATCATTCCAAGCCATTTCCATTTCTCCCTTGGACACAAATCTGCATATGCAACACAACAAAATAACAAGGACCATGGGTGCTTTCCACCCAACCATAGGCCTCAAAGAGACCACCTCCGCGCTAGGGAACAAGGCTCAAACTGGGATACACATACAATCTTTCAATGCATAAACATTGCATTTCAAACTTGAACAATTTCCCTCCAAGACTATTTCACAATGGCTTCACAGATGGAACCATAAACATAGGGTGAAGGTGTGTTTTAAAATGGAGACTTGCCATACCAAACCATATTTGCAATAAACAATTTTCATGCCCTCTCGGGGCTATCATAATTCACCAAATTTCATGCCCTCTCGGGGCTATCATAAATGAACCATTTAATGCCCTCTCAAGGCCTCCACATTTCCTCCTCCAAACCCACTACCATCAGCTGTAACTCCTCAAACTTCCTTTCTACACCATACTTTACTTATCACCCCCAACAAGATATGAAATGTTATGGCATACAATGGAGCCCATACTCCAAGGTTCTCAATACATTTTTTGAACCCAACTTAAGCCCTTCACCTTGGACTTCTCTTCCCTTCCCACAAGGGTGACTGTAAGTCCCAATCCCATAACAATACTCAAGCACAAAACAAGAAAACAAAACCAAGTAGAAATAAAACAAGAAATTTTGGCAAACACCCCACTAGTTTGGCCAAGACCTTCTAATAAAGCCTTCCCACTAACTTATTTTAGCAAAAACACTAAGCCACTCCATCTTTACGAACTTGTCTCCTCTAACAGTTCATCGATAGCCCTCACGAGCTCTGAGTTATGACCCTCGAAGGATCGACCTCAAAATGCACTTAGAGCACCTTGAAGACTCCTCGGTACGGGGTGGCCACAAATGATGGATGGTCTTCATGGCCAGAACAAAGGTGTGACTAGGGTTCACCCACTCATCTGGAGCTAATGGGACTGACGATTTGATGCCAAGATCAGCGGTTTCAAAGTTACGCTGTGGTGCACCTATGAACTGAGGCACACTGCGAGTTTTGGCATCGAGCGAGATCGTTGTGCTGAATCCAAACGGAATGTGATCTCTCAAAAATGAGATAGGTTATTTTAGGCCTCAGGATCACCGTCCTGTAACATTTGATAGTTCATCGATAGCCCTCACGAGCTCTGAGTTATGACCCTCGAAGGATCGACCTCAAAATGCACTTAGAGCACCTTGAAGACTCCTCGGTATGGGGTGGCCGCAAATGATGGATGGTCTTCGTGGCTAGAAAAAGGGTGTAACTAGGGTTCAACCGCCCATCCGGAGCTAATGGCACTGACGATTCGATGCCAAGATCAACAATTTCAAAGTTATGCTGTGGTGCACCTATGAATTGAGGCACACTGCGAGTTTTGGCATCGAGCGAGATCGCTGTGCTGAATCCAAACAGAATGTGATCTCTCGAAAATGAGATAGGTTATTTTAGGCCTCAGGATCACCGTCTTGTAGCATTTGATAGTTCATCAATAGCCCTTACAAGCTCTGAGTTATGACCCTCGAAAGATCGACCTCAAAATGCACTTAGAGCACCTTGGAGACTCCTCGGTACGGGGTGGCCGCAAATGATGGATGGTCTTCGTGGCCAGAACAAGGGTGTGACTAGGGTTCACCCCCCCATCTAGAGCTAATGGCACTGACGATTCGATGCCAAGATCAACGGTTTCAAAGTTACGCTGTGGTGCACCTATGAACTGAGGCACACTGCGAGTTTTGGCATCGAGCGAGATCGCTGTGCTGAATCCAAACAGAATGTGATCTCTCAAAAATGAGATAGGTTATTTTAGGCCTCAGGATCATCATCCTGTAGCATTTGATAGTTCATCAATATCCCTCACGAGCTCTGAGTTATGACCCTCAAAAGATCGAACTCCAAATGCACTTAGAGCACCTTGGAGACTCCTCGATACGGGGTGGCCGCAAATGATGGATGATTGTTTGAAGACTACTCCATGTGTCACTATCTTTCTTGGAAAAAAAATTGCTTTTGAACATCAAGCTTGCAATATTATCAATTATTGTCAAACTTTTTCAACCAAGTCAAAATGTCAAATGCAAATATTTGTTTGCATTTTTTGCTAAGGGGAGTTTCATAAATTGACTTTGATTTTCTATGTCTCTAGTGCTTGAATATACTTAAAATGGCTCTTTTGTCTTAGAGCTATTGGTATTTTCTAACTAAATGTCTATGATATGCATACTAATAATTTCTTTCACTAAATGGTTTCCTTGATCTATTGACTACACTTAAATTTGTTCACTTGTCATCTCTCTTTCTATATGTTCAATACAAAGAGCTAGAAGAGACAAATAATCTTTCTTACCTTCATCTCTCTAAGCACATGATAGAAATCAATTCTAAACTTGAGAAAAGGTTAGAGGAGAATATTTCATTCTTAAATTAATCTCCCTTAAGACCTTTACATACACACGGGGCATTCTTAAATTAATCTCCATGGAAGAAAATTTCATAAAACTAAAGATTCCATAGTGTTGAAACATAAAATCCAAGATCTCATTTATGATGGGATTGTTGATACCTCTAATGACTCATCCACTCATAGCCTTCATATCCAACTTCATATCATGTTAGTATGCATGTGCTATCTTGCTTATTGGCTTTAATTGCTTATCCTACATGCTATCTTCTTTCATAGATTTTATGGCTTATCCCAAATGTGCTTCATACAACTTTTCAATATGAAAGTCTTTCAAAACATTATACAATATTATGACTCTTTATGCTTTCAAATGCTATGATTGGTTGTAAAATGGAAGAAATCAAATATTCTAATTGTTCATCCGCACTTTATGGATTTTTCTTATTTGATTAGTTTGATAAAAATAGTTTTAATAATCATAATGTCAGCTTTATGTCAAATAAGGAAAAAACCAAATTTGTAATAAGATATCCGCATGCAATTATCTTTCATATAGTTATAAATTCTCTTAAAATTGTCGTTATAGCCTTGTATCACATGCAAATATGATTTGGAAGAACTTGTTCAATATCTTCCTCTTATAATTCCTTACAAAGAACCTACCAAAATACAAAAACCATATACAAAAAACTACACATTTTACATCATAATACATCATAAATTTTAAAAATTCTCCCCAATACCACTCCCCTCCAACTCTTCATGATGTACCTACATTCCAATATCATACAAAAATTAGTAACTTATTGTATTAAACAAGATAATCATCAATTCATTAAATCATTATGAAGAAAATAACATAAGAAGTATATATACCTAGTCAAGTATTCCAATAGGGTCCTCTCTCTATTTTAGGGTCTCCAACAAGGCTTCATGATCAGCATTAGCAATAGTAAAAAGTTCTTTTACTTTTGGTCTTCCTTGATGCTTCAATAACTTTACATTTGTTGCTATAATAAGATGCGAATATATGAGAATTACTTTGTGCTTTTGATAGTCTTCGAATGCAGGAATTCCGTTCCTTCTAAGCATGTATGTTCGCAGCCATGTTCCAGCAACAACCACTGAACCAGTAGGATACGTGAATCCATCATCATCTGTGATCGGTTGTGCAAGTTTTTGTTTTCCTCTTACACAACGTGCTAACCAATAATCGGATTTCTCATCATTCCCCTGTGGTGCAACCAATGCAAAGACATGTCCTGGCTGAAGTAGATCTGATAGATGATTATGCTCAAGTGAACTTTCCATGTCATCATTTTTGATAGAGGGTATGATAGACAATGGAGTAAGATAATGTGGAGCCCATGTGTCCACCCACTCACTTGACTCACAGTGATCCCAATCACACTGAAAACAAGTACGACAAAAACAAGCTAGTTGTCGTGTCCAAATGGTCCATGTACTAGAATTAGAGCTCCGAAATGAATCCATTTTTGATGATTCTGTCACTGTAGCACAATCTAATCTATCACCTATGGACCCTTCCTCAACCAACCAAAAGAACCTGCGTACCACTGAATTAAGAGTCCCCCCCTGTGATAATGCTAAACTACACCAATCAACAATGCTACGAGCATCAAGAAGCTCTGTTGTTGAAATCTTCAGTTGCTCCTTAACTAGAGCTCTCTTCACACATGCCCCTGCTCCATCATGTTCCCCTTTTCCATGGCCGAACTCAAAAAAACTCCAAATATGAGGCACCCCTCTCTCTACGTGCATCCTACACAACCAATAAAACATGCAACCATTCTTGAATTGACCTGTACAGTTATCTGACCAAATGATATGTCTATCCATAGCAATTGCATGCTCGTGTAAGAAATAAAAAAAATTCTCGAAACAATGTTGCACAAACTCGTGAGAGTGAGATCTATCATCACTCATATAAAAATGATACTCTCTAATAATCTTTCGATTATCTTCCGCACTATCAGGGGCATGTCTATATGTTATGTGAACAAAAATTGCAATCTGAATAGAGTTGTAATACTGAGATTGTGTCTCATTTTGAGGTTGCAATGTGTAGTTTTAAGCAAAATCAACAACTAATATAATAGTGCCAATGGGAAAAGTCTCCTTACACGTTCTAAATTGTTGATCCAACCACTGAGACCTGTGACTATGTCTTGCATACTTGTAAAAAAGATTTGCCTTGAAATCTGAAATAAAATTAGCCACATTGATATCTTTTCCAACCACTTCACATCTAGAGCTCTCACTCCCACTCTTCAATGTGTATTTCACCATTTCATAGACCCTTTTTTTCACTATTGTCTTTCCAAGATCTTGTTCACACCCCTCATGGAAACATGTGTCAAACTTGGATAAGCCACCACATTTTGAACACTTCTCATTTAAGCAAGCATTTTTATAAAAGGAACAACCATCAACTCTACGACATAAGAGTTGATCTAACAAGTCTCTTGATGATTTTGGAAGCCCACTAGCCCCACAATCCTCCAACATTTCTTTACTATGCAAAGTAGAACAGATGGAGCATAATAGTTCATGGTGCATAAAAAACTCAACATGATATTTGCAACAACATGTATTTCGAATTTTGAGTGGCACACAATAAAATGGCTTCAAAGATTCAAAAGCCCTTTGTGATATATGAACACTTGGATGACTCTCTCTAAATTGTTTGAACAAAATAGTTTGACTTACCTCCAAATAGTGTTTAGGATGTGGTGTGCAGTCTCTGATGCCAATTCTCAACTTTAAGACATCTTTAGCATTGGGTGATACTCGTGAGTTAGAGTGCCAAAATTGTATAATTTCTTCCTTCACATCGTCGGATAGCTTCTTATCAAAATGTGGAAGTCTCCCACCAAATGCCCATGTTTCATTTTGAAGAGGATCATCAATTTTTTCTCATCGACTAAGTGCTCTTCTCAAAGTAGTACGATTTAGATTCAAATCAATACAAGTTTGTCTCATATATCTACCCTTTCTCAAATGATGACTTACCAAAGAGGTTGTAATAACCCTTCGAGCAGCTCTATTATCCTTCTCTCTGCTATTTTTCCCAACGCTATTGAGAGCACTGAAAAGATTCTTCACAATAATGGCATTTCTTTCCAACTTTTTATTGACATGAATTTTTAATTTGGAAAGCATAGGTCTCATCTTTTGCATCTTTAATAAGTGCATGAAAAGCTGACATTTCTCTACCACTGTCTTGTTGCCAAAAAAATCTGATATAGTCTTGAAGCCCATAACCGAATGGTTCTTTCTGATTTTTTTCCTTCCAAACTAGTCATAATCGTTTCATCAATTTCAATTATCCATTTTGGTGTTTTAGAACCTTCATGTCGATTATAATTAGGAGATATGTAAGGTTCTTGTGCATTAAGTTCCTATGCATTGTCATCTTCGACATGGTCAATTATGCAATTTGGATTATGACTTGGTGGCATATCTTCTTCAAAATTGTCAGCCTATGACCCCCTTTGACCCATATGAACAATTCGAATATGTCCATAGGGTCCTAGGACCCCTAAGGACATATGTCATCGTTTAATGGGTCAAAGAGGGTCATAGGGTGACCCATATTACCCATTCGAATCTGTCTCTAGGGGTCCTAGGACCCCTAGGGACATATGTCATCGTTTAATGGGTGAAAGGGGGTTATAGGTCACTCTATGACCCCCTTTGACCCATATGAACAATTCGAATATGTCCCTAGGGTCCTAAGACCCCTAGGGACATATGTCATCGTTTAATGGGTCAAAGAGGGTCATAGGTCACCTTATGACCCCCTTTGACCCATATTACCCATTCGAATATGTCTCTTGCGGTCCAAGAACCCCTAGGGACATATGTCATTGTTTAATGGGTCAAAGAGGGTCATAGGTCACCCTATGACCCCCTTTGATCCATATTACCCATTCGAATATGTCCCTAGGGGTCCTAGGACCCCTAGAGACATATATCATTGTTTAATGGGTCAAGAGGGTCATAGGTCACCCTATGACCCCCTTTGACCCATATGTACGATTCGAATATGTCCCTAGGGCCCTAGGACCCCTAAGGACATATGTCGTCGTTTAATCGGTCAAAGAGGGTCATAGGTCACCGTATGACCCCCTTTGACCCATATGAACGATTCGAATATGTCCCTAGGGGTCCGAGGACCCCTAGGGACATATGTCATCGTTTAATGGGTCAAAGAGGGTCATAGGTCACCCTATGACCCTCTTTGACCCATATGAATGATTCGAATATGTCCCTAGGGGTCTGAAGACCCCTAGGGACATATGTCGTCGTTTAATGGGTCAAAGAGGGTCATAGGTTACCCTATGACCCCCTTTGACCCATATTACCCATTTGAATATGTCCCTTGGGGTCCGAGGACCCCTAGGGACATATGTTGTCATTTAATGGGTCAAACCCATATTATCCATTCGAATATGTCCCTAGGGGTCCTAGGACCCCCTAGAGACATATATCGTCGTTTAATGGGTCAAGAGGGTCATAGGTCACCCTATGACCCCCTTTGACCCATATGAACGATTCGAATATGTCCCTAGGGGTCCTAGGAGCTCTAGAGACATATGTCATTGTTTAATGGGTCAAA
Organism: Cupressus sempervirens; assembly: GCA_028749045.1. NCBI lineage: Eukaryota > Viridiplantae > Streptophyta > Pinopsida > Cupressales > Cupressaceae > Cupressus > Cupressus sempervirens. The sequence continues at coordinate 642,195,618 of CM053785.1, read as the reverse complement.
GAGGGTCATAGGTTACCCTATGACTCCATTTGACCCATATTACCCATTCGAATCTGTCCCTAGGGGTCCTAGGACCCCTAGGGACATATGTCATCGTTTAATGGGTGAAAGGGGGTTATAGGTCACTCTATGACCCCCTTTGACCCATATGAACAATTCGAATATGTCCCTAGGGTCCTAGGACCCCTAGGGACATATGTCATCGTTTAATGGGTCAAAAAGGGTCATAGGTCACCCTATGACCCCCTTTGACCCATATTACCCATTCGAATATGTCTCTTGTGGTCCAAGAACCCCTAGGGACATATGTCATTGTTTAATGGGTCAAAGAGGGTCATAGGTCACCCTATGACCCCCTTTTACCCATATTACCCATTCGAATATGTCCCTAGGGGTCCTAGGACCCCTAGAGACATATATCATTGTTTAATGGGTCAAGAGGGTCATAGGTCACCCTATGACCCCCTTTGACCCATATGTACGATTCGAATATGTCCCTAGGGCCCTAGGACCCCTAAGGACATATGTCATCGTTTAATCGGTCAAAGAGGGTCATAGGTCACCCTATGACCCCCTTTGACCCATATGAATGATTCGAATATGTCCCTAGGGGTCCGAGGACCCCTAGGGACATATGTCATCATTTAATGGGTCAAAGAGGGTCATAGGTCACCCTATGACCCTCTTTGACCCATATGAATGATTCAAATATGTCCCTAGGGGTCTGAAGACCCCTAGGGAAGACCCCTAGGGACATATGTCATCGTTTAATGGGTCAAAGAGGGTCATAGGTTACCCTATGACCCCATTTGACCCATATTACCCATTCGAATATGTCCCTAGGGGTCCTAGGACCCCTAGGGACATATGTCGTCGTTTAATGGGTCAAAGGGGGTCATAAGTCACCCTATGACCCCCTTTGACCCATATGAACAATTCGAATGTCCCTAGGGGTCCAAGGACCCCTAGAGAAATATGTCATCATTTTATGAGTCAGAGAGGGTCATAGGTCACCCTATGACCCCTTTTGACCCATATTACCCATTTGAATATGTCCCTAGGGGTCCTAGGACCCCTAGAGACATATATCATCGTTTAATGGGTCAAAGAGGGTCATAGGTCACCCTATGACCCCCTTTGACCCATATAAACGATTGGACATATGTCGTCGTTTAATGGGTCAAAGAGGGTCATAGGGTGACCTATGACCCCCTTTGACCCATATTACGCATTCGAATATGTCCCTAGAGGTCCTAGGACCCCTAGGGACATATGTCGTTGTTTAATGGGTCAAAAGAGGTCATAGGTCACCCTATGACCCCCTTTGACCCATATGAATGATTCGACTATGTCCCTGGGGGTCCTAGGACCCCTAGGGACATATGTCATCATTTAATGGGTCAAAGGGGGTCATAGGTCACCCTATGACCCCCTTTGACCCATATTAATGATTTGACTATGTCCCTAGGGGTACTAGGACCCCTAGGGACATATGTCATCGTTTAATGGGTCAAAGAGGGTCATAGGTCACCCTATTACCGCCTTTGACCCATAATACCCATTCGAATATGTCCCTAGGGGTCCTAGGACCCCTAGAGACATATGTCGTCGTTTAATAGGTCAAAGGGGGTCATAGGTCACCCTATGACCCCCTTTGACCGATATGAACGATTCGGCTATGTCCCTGGGGGTCCTAGGGACATATGTCGTCATTTAATGGGTCAAAGGGACCCCCTTTGACCCATTAAAGGATGACATATGTCCCTAGGGGTCCTAGGACCCCTAGAGACACATATCGTTGTTTAATGGGTCAAAGAGGGTTATAGGTCACCCTATGACCCCCTTTGACTTTTATATATTAATAATATACATATATATTAATAATATACATATCAATATAATAATATAATAATATATATATATATATATATATACATATACATATTACATTATTATATTTAATGAAAATATTACGTTATTATATAAATATATTAATAACATACATATTAATATAATAATATTTATAATATATATTATATTTAATAAAAATATTACGTTGTTATATAAATATTATATTATTATACATATTACTATAATAATATATAATACATATTACATTTAATGAAAATATTACGTTATTATATATATTAATAACATACATATTAATATAATAATATATAATACGTATTTTATATATATATAAATTATGTTATTATATTTAGTAAAAATAATAATAATGTATATTATATTTATAGATTGTAATAAGATTAACATAAGATATTATTATATATTACTAGATTATATCTTGTATGTTTACATTACGTTATTATATATATAATGTATTAAAATATGCCTTTACATATTAATATAAGTGAAATAATTTAAAAATAAAAAACTAGAACGTTTAAATCGAATTTTCGTCCAAAATTTGAAGATTTTTGAAATTTGACTACCAAGCCATATCGGATATCCGATGTCAAATCGGATATCCAATTTTGAATCGGATATTCGATCAGGCTTGGTATTTACCAAGCCTGCCCGGTCAACTCCAAAGACGTGTTTATAGAGAGTTTTAGTGATACTCAGACTTCGGGTAGTCGTCTGACAATGTTATTTTGATCGAAATTGAATGAAATGAAATGAGTTTTTTAATCTCGCTCTCTAGATTCCATCAATATAATTTCTGTCAAATTTTGAGTTTGATAAGTATTTATTAGTTAATTATCAATGAATATTATTGTAAAGTGCTGATTGACATACTGAATGAAAAATAGCTATAACTTTCAAACGGTATAACATTTTTTAAATGTAAAAGTTGTGTCACATTCTATACTTCGCCTAGTATAAGAAAAAAACAAGAAAAGAAAAATTTGAACAAATTTTTTATTAGTTAGGGTGGTCAGACACGAGACTTTTTTTAATTCAGAAAAGTTTTGGTAGAAAATTCATATTTAATTATTTATTTGGAATAAAAATATCAAAAAATATGCGTCAGATCCAAGCATGAGTCTAGTTTTCATATCTATAATTATATTAAAAAAATATTATGATTTGATTTTGATTAAGGTGGTCAGACATACACCTACTTTTTATTTTTGCCCTGAAATTTTCTTAGTACTGCATTAAAATTCAAACTTTTGACCAATCAATTATTTTTTTCTCCTAATAAAGCCTAGTATTTTAGAAACTACATTCAATTTTCTACAAATTATTTTCTTACAACTTTTTGATATAAAGTCCATAACCACTTCAAAATTATGTGTCAAGTTGACATAAACCTGATTTAATGATTTTTCACTGCCACTTAAGGCCATAGTTTGGTACACCATGATCTTGCACATACCCATCTTTGACTTTGAGATTTATTTTTATTTGTAATTTAATTGTTGCCTCATCCACTTGAATTGATTGAGCTAGTTCTTCCATCTATATATGAATTTCTTTCTAACCCTGTGAAGTTAGACATGCCTCTTCTTCTATCATCAGTAACAATAACATATGACTTAAAAGCATGCTCCAAAGAAGAGTTAGAAGAATAACTAATCCTATGCTCATGAGAAATCACAAAGCTATGGAGGTCATCTATAAAGTACTAAGAAAAATATTCTTCTTCTATAATCACAACAATAGATTCAAACTTTATAAGTAGGATTCTTAGAATCTTTTTAACTATTCTTCTATCTTCAATAATGGTTCCCACTATAAATCCCAAACAAATCATATGGAAAGTAGGGATGTCCTATTATAGAGGCTTCAAATGAAGCCCAACCTTCCAATGAATGTTCTTAGGACCTTCATTTGAAGCCCCTATTACAGAGGCTTTGAATGAAGCCGCCTACTTTGTTAGAAGCCCATAGTATAGGGGCTTGAAATGGAGTCCCTTACTTCATTAAAAGCCCCTAGTAGTTAGAAAGTACCTAGTGTGCTTCATTCGAAGCCCCCTTTGTAGTACTCATTCTACAAGTAGGGGATTCAAATCAAGAGGGCTTCATTGGAAGCCCCCAGAATACCAAATTTTATAAATTTCTTAAATTTTTTTAAAAATTTTGCGCTTCTAAGGGGTCAAACAAGAGAAAAATAGGTCTATTTTTTACAACTAAATATACTAGATTGTTCTACTCTGAATAGGCTTTCCAATGACTATACTTTTAATATACATTGTGTTTATTGTGATGTTTTATTTGTACTTTTATTAAATATAGGTTGTTTAACCATCTCACAAGTCTGAGTTTGAGGATTTAGGAAAAATAGAAAATGAGAAAAAATAATAGAAAAATATGTTCTACCAAGCTATGTGTGTTACCTTTCTAAAAAAATAAGAAAAAAATCATTTTGATCTATACAAAACAAATTATATTAGTCAAAATCAACCAATGTCTAATTTATAGTTAACATCACTTTGTCGTTGAATATAATCTACAATTTTTAATGAGATTGAATAAAACCAACTAAAATCCCTAGGTATTGATGTTACCATTTTAACCTTGAAGAATTTTATCATTATCATATTTAAAAATAAATTTATGTTGATCAAAATGTCCATCACTATTAAAAAATATTGATTTTTCTTATATGCCCCTTCTCAAAGGAGATAACATACAAGAATTCATTCAATACAGAAAATAAAATAAAAAATAGTGTTACAAACTAGATAGAAAATTTTACAAATCACTAGTTTACATCATTTCCAAATTCTTTGTAGGTTTTTTAATATATGTATTTGAAAGTGATGATTTTTTTAAAATATATATTTTAGTGTCAACATTGACCTTAAAGTGGGAACCATTGTTGTGGCCTAACCCTGTAGGATGTTGATGTCTATAGAGTACTAAGAATTGTTTTTCCTTTTCTATACTCACAACAATATATTCAAACTTTATAAGTAGGCTTCTTAGAATCTTTTTAATTATTCGTCTATCTTCAATAATATCACCATGAGATCTAATGTGATTGACCAGCCCATTAACTTTAGTAAAAAATGAAAATCTATATATTTAGAATCTTTCATATACATAGTTTCAAAATATCTTCTTAACATTTATAGTTTTGGAATTTTCACTTTATCCATACCTTGGTATGTAGTTTCAAGAATATCCCATGATTTCTTTTAATTTTTTACTATTGAAACTTTTGGAAAAATGCCCTCATGTACTTCCTAGAAAATATAGAAAAGAGCTTAAATATTATTCTTTGTTCTATTATCCTTTAGCAAATCCTTAACTACATGAGGCAATGTTGCATATGCTATTACAGCTGCAGGTTCAACATATCTATTCTCTACAACACTCCAAGTATCGTGAGAGCTAAACAAAACTCTCATTGTAATTGACCAATATTCATAATAATTTTTGTTAAAATGGGGAATTTGGGGATTTCAAAAAAATTTACTAGAAGAAGATTCCATTAACTTGGCTTTGATACCAAATGAAGGAAATAAAAGTACAAGGGAAATTGCAAATATAAAAATCAACTAATGGACAGACTCGATTGATCAATATGGAGATTGAGCTCTTTCAATTAATTGATCAATAGAAATGAGAATTTGAGAGATTATAGATCTTTTAACTTACAAATTACTCAAATAGAAATACTTAATTGAATACATAATAATATAGAAACCTTACAAACAAAAATGGCCTTATTGAAAATAGAACTACACCTCTTATATAAATGGAAACTATAAAATTAAACAAACTTTCTATTAAACTAGAAATGAGAAAATGATTTTTTTCTACATTGCCTAAGAACTTACATTTATAATCAATTTCTTATCCTAAGAATCTAAGATCTTCTCTTTGATTTCACATGGACTATTGACAATATAATAAATGTGATTTGTAGTCCAAAAGATATTGGATATGATTAGTCTCATAGAAATCAAATAAGGATAATGACAATTAATTGTTTCTTAAATTTTTTAACATTGCAAGATGCTCTTTTGACTATGCACGGTGTTTGTGATTACAATTTCCAATACAAGGATGAATTTGGGCACTCTAAAATATCACTTCATTGTTACCAATAAACAAGTCACCAATATATAATATAGTAATTACAATCTAACCATCAATAAATTTGAAATAAATACAATTATCCTTCTTCATCTTAATGAAACGTAATCTATCTAAAAAGACTTTAAAAATTTGGTATATCTTCAATGACTATATTAGACTATATAATTATAGTCTTAACATAAAAACTAAGTGTTGTCTATGCATTTCAATTATGATAGTTATATCTTCAAAATCATCATGCAATAAATTATTCTATGCATTTACTTTATCAACATCAAAATCATAGTATTAACTATTAAATAATAAGACTCTAATACAATTTAATGAAAGAGTGAGCCTACAACACAACAGTAACTTGTGAGGATCTCATGTGGGAGGTCTTTGGTTTGAGTCTACTTGAGCTTAACATTTAATAATAATTAATTTTAAGAAATAATAATTATCTAGGATCAATAAAAAAGAATCTTATACATTTTAATTTAACAATAAAATTCTGTAACAAAATACTAATATCAACCCCTCTTTCAAAACAAGAGATGTGAAGCATCATAGTTCCTGCCTAACACATAGTTTTGATGGAGTAGAAAAATTTAAAGGTATGTTAAAAATTAAATAATTGAAAAATATATTTAATTGAATAAATATATATTTAAAAAATAGAAAAAAGTATAATATTATAACACTAAATTAAATTAAATTAGATAATATAATTAGTATATACTAAATTATATAATTTCAATATACTTTATTAATTAAATCTTTTATATAAATTTAGGCCAAAGTTACGAAAGCTTATATTTCATTGAATCAAATATAGTCATGTTCTAAAAGTAATTGTAGTTATAGTTTTTATATCAAATGTTACATGTTGAAGGGATTATTTAAAACTGGTAATTTTACTAGCATAATTATTTTGCTAAATTTATTAGTTACCGTGCACTCTTTTACCAATTTTGTATAATCTTGATTTGGAATCTTTTGTATTAGAATAAGAGAAACTAAATTTGATTCTATTGATCATTTATATAACTAATAAATTAACCATTTATTACCAAAACCCTTGTTACTCCATCGTTAAGTCCTAATGTTAATTCTAAATCAGAAAGAAATAAAATATTCTTTTGCCTAATTAATCACACAAAATCAATATATTTTTTGGTTTAGTAGTAATATGGAGATATAAAAATGGATGACAATAATTTTCAATGCTTTTAATAAACTTCAATGCTACTATGTCTAGATAACACACCAACAAACAACTTATTATTTGCATATTGGAAGTGAAGCCTCATCCCAACAACAATATTATTTCGATGCTTTTGTGCCTTTATGATTTTACCTAGATCTATTGCATCTTCTTCTTCACATGATATGATCTCTCACAATAAATGAATAATAAATATAACATTAAAGTAATAATATTAATTTGGGACAAAAATACAAAAAAAAATATTAATTCAAAATATTACATATCAAGATCTACCCAATGGAAGAATGTGACAATTTCTATCTTAGAACTTGACATGAAATGCAATATCCACGGAAGAAAATAACACATTACGCAACTAAAAATTATATATCATAATTATTTTATTTGATCCACTTTCACAATGCAAACAAGTACTATGACTATCATTTGGTAATTGTATGATCATGACCTATTCAATTCAGATCTTGGAGTACTTTGGCATTATAGTTTTTGGTTAGGGAAGTGAAGAAGAAGCTTATAAGCCTCCTCATGTGATTGCTCCTAAAAAAATCATTTTCTTCAAGAAAATATTTGATCTCTAGACTAGGAACTTTATATTTCAAGATATCACTTTTTATGTAATCTTCCATTCGTGGAAATTTGAGGACAGTCCATGAGAACTATTGGAACTTTACTAACAAAATCTATTAACTCTACCAATTTACCCTAATCTCTATCAACATTTTAAGAATAGACATAGATATGGGGGATGTTACTATTAATATTTGACAAGTTTTAGCCTTGATTAATGTCCATTGGGTCAAAGCTCAAATTTACAATACTTGTAATGATGTTTGCATGTGTGGAAATTGGCTTTGTTACCAATTACTCAACCATTCTATTAATTTTGCATATCTTGCAGTAATATCTCACACTTGGTTAAACACTATAAATTCCATGTGTAGTTGGTGCTTGCACTCATGCTTAGCCATGATTAATATGTAATCATTGAATTACATGGGAAATCATCTCTTTTAGAATCTAGTCAAATATTAGGCAATCTAATTTAAGGGACTATTGTGCAATGCTCATGTAAGGCTGTGTGCCTAGAGATTAATTTATAAACACAATGTGTAGAATTTTCATCTATACATGTGTTTTGTGTATTGTTCCACATCTTGGACTATCTTATTAATGTGGCATTCAATATTTTGTACAAGTATATATTTTCTATTTCTTAGACAATGGTAACCATTGAAGGGGATGCATTTGAACTGCATTACAACTACGATGTTCAACCAAGTGCACACCCATGAAGGGTTCAAAGATGTGAATAAAGGTAAAAAGAGATAGGAGTGATAGTTCTAAATTAAAGGAGATAAATTTAATTACTAGCCACTCTACTTAAGTAGGGTAAAATAAAAAAGGAAAATTGGGAATTAAATTCTAGATATCTCAACTTGCAAGTTTGATTTTAAAATTTAGAACTTCAAAACTAGAAAATATGAAAGAAGGTCATTGATAGGCTCTTCATCACCAACAACAATTAATAGATGTCACATATATCCATATTTTAGCCACTTTATCCTCGACCTCATAATGCTTAGTCCATTAACTCTAGTAATTGATTAATTTTTATAGGAAAGTTACATTTTCAAATTTAGATCTAGTGGAAAGCAATTGATTCACAACAATTCATTGAATTGAAACTACTTAATTTAAATTGTGCATGTGAATAGATTTTATTTTGTTCAAAATGTGGAAAAGTGTATTCTAACTAGGGAAACTTAAAGTGAAGATCTTACTTATGGTTATTTCAATACAACTTTCTATATTAGTAGATGACTTTGAAGGTGTGATGGTCCAAGAATTGGAAGAAGGGTGTGTGCACCAAGATGGTGTACAATTTAGTGGACACCACACAAAAAAAACCCAAAAATGTTAATAACCCAATTGAGTTTCTAGGATTCAAATAACCCGATCGAGTTATGAAATAAAAAGGTACATTCAAAACCTGATTGGGTTTTGAAGAACTAAATGTAGGCTTTACTCTAGAAGCTATAAATTTTGATTCTGAAGTCTAATTGACTCCATTCAAAATGTGTTGGAAAGATAGTGAAGAGCTCTACCACATTATGTAGATAAATTAATCCTATGTCTTCAAAATTGTCCACTTTTGACTTGAACATCATCGACAAACACCTTTTTTTGAGTTTCATTTACCATCTACTGATTTCCTTCTTTCCTGACCTCAATGCTCAAAAGGATGAAGATACTAGCAGATGACGTGATGATTCTAGTCACACTTCACCTCATTAATAACTGGATCATCTAGATTACACATTATTAAAAAATTAGAAACCATAAATATGGAGTGAAAAGATCTTATACAATCAACTGTAGAGATAACAATGATCTTTAAGTACAAATTTTGACCATGCTTCATCTTGTAACCTAGAAGCCTCAAAAGTCTTGACAAAACCCTCAACATTCCCATTTTTACTTTGACTCACTAGGGGTAACCACATCTAGTAATCATGAAGGAGAGTGTGGTTTGAGAATTGTCATAAAAGATGCAAGGGAGGTTTTCATGACATTTTAAATACTACATATTAATAAGAATAACCTAGTATCTATTTCCAAATATTCATCATCATGGATCATAACTCTTCCTTATTTGTTTCCTCTAGTTTCTCAATTTCCATTTTTTTTTGAAAGTGCAAATATTCTCCTTCATGGGGTATATTAGTACTTGTTGTAGGCAAAGTATTATTGTGTCATTTTATAGATTTCTGATGTTAATCAGTTATTAAATGAGTTCTAGTATACCAAATAGAAATATATATATATATATATATATATATATATATATATATATATATATATATATATATATATATATATATATATATATATATATATATATACATATATATATATATATATATATATATATATAATATGATTGTTAAAAAATACATGCTAATTTTTTAACTTGATAATTTATACATATTAGTTTTCTATTTTTTAATTAGTTGAATGAATTGGAGTCTTATATATGAATTTATGAGTTATTGTGAGATTTGTACTTATAGTCATTTAGTTTTATTTTATATTTTCTTGAACTAAGTTTTCTTTAAATTTAAGAGATTGTGGTAATTAAAATCAATTTTATATTTTAATCTAATTTATTTATTTTAAATGTTTTGATATTTCAAAGAAGCCAAACTGAGGGCTGACCTAGAACAAAAAAACAAGGCTAAAGATTAGCCAAAAGTCATTACCATACGATTAATCAACCTTGTTTCTTAATATCAAAAACTCCCAGACTAACATATTTCTATATAGAAACTTACTACCTCTAAAAACTACCATATTGCCTTAATTACACCAAAAACTAGCAACTACCATGCTATCATAATTATACAAAAACTAGCTCAATTAACATCGATGAGCATGAAATAAGTGTATAGTGCTGAATCATAGAGAAATCCTCATGGACTAGGTAGTAAGTATAAAATATAATAAAAAAGAAAAAGAAAGAGACCATGAGCTGATTTTGACTAGTTGGGGTTCTCCAATAACAATCATAGGAAAATCTATATCAAAAACCCATACAAAGAATGAGAAGTCTCCATCTCCTTGACATCTTGTCTATCCTCCTTTCCAACACGTAGTAGACGAAAGGTGGTTACAGAAGAATGCATCACATGAATAAAAATTTTTGCCACCCTATCCAACTTGTCTTCTATGTCCTAATTTTTCTTGATGAGGCTAGTGATGAATTCCTCCAATTCAGCAATATCTAGATTGACTAGAGGTTGATTGTTCATGGTGGCATATCCCATGCAATATTTCTTTCCTTCTAATTATCACCCAGTACAATATTTCCCTTTTCCTGAATATCACCCTCACTAGTTTATCTCCTTGAACCTCCAAGTTCTTCTCCACCCCATGCTTATGTCCTTCCAAATTAAAGATCTTAATAGGGGAAGTAACTAAAGCCTGCTCACCCATGTCACCACCTTTCATGGAATTTGGGGTATTATTCTTAGTTTTGGAATTATCAAACACCGGTGAGGGAAAAGGGCTAATCTTACCCCCACTCAATTCTTCCTCATTCTTATCCTCACTAGAAGTCTCCTACTTATCATGATCTCCATAGTTTGTTCTGTTGGATACAATTGTTAATTGTGTATTGTCTTTGATGTTACACAAATGTCATATCAGTCATCAGACAGAGTCTATCAAGCTCAGATGGTTAGCAAAGCAATTTATAGTGACTACCGAGCATTCCTAAACATTACAAAGATAAGTTAGCTTTTATTGAGCTCACTCGGTAAGCAAAGGCAAGTTAACTCTTACCGAGCTCACTCGGTAAGCAAAGGCAAGTTAACTCTTACCGAGCTCACTCAGTAAGCAAAGGCAAGTTAACTTTTACCGAGCTCACTCGATAAGCAAAGGCAAGATTAGCTTTTATCTAGCTCACTCGGTAAGCGAAGAAAAATTAGCTTTTATTGAGCTCACTCGGTAAGTGAAGAAAAATTAGCTTTTACCCAGCTCACTCGGTAAGCGAAGAAAAATTAGCTCTTACCGAGCTCACTTGGTAAACAAAGGAAGGTTAGTATTTACTGAGTTAACTCGGTCTTCAAAGGAAGTTGCAAGGTTTGTAGTGTTTATTGAGCTTCACTTGGTTAACACGGGGAAACCATTTTGAAGCAGTGGTCACCAAGTTGGGTCGGGCAACAAAGAATTTTATGATTCTAAAGAATTAAGTTTAATTGTTTTGTGCAGCCGACTGATTTATGTTTTTCCAGTTGTTGTAAACTTGTAATTGAGCCAACTTGACAATCTGTAAGGTATATATGAAAGGTCAAGTTGTGAATTCAATAGAAGTAGAAGCGTGTGGATGCATAAAAGTGCGAATGTATAAGCAATTACATGAGCGAATGTTGAGGAAGAATTTGTCATCTCTATGAAGCTGCAGAGTTGCATCCGATCAGTAAGGATTTAATAAAGTAGAATAGAGATCTGCATTCAGCAAAGATAAGTTGCATATATCTCAGATCACTTCATTGTTGCTTTCTAATAATTGTAATAATGATTCAAAATCTCTTAACAGAGTTGGTTTGACAGCCATTTTTGTAAATCCTTTAACAAGGTGACAATTCAGTTGAATTGTTTTAAAGACCTCTCACAAGGCCACTTCTAACAAGGTGATCAAATCCTCTAACATGGTCACACCTAATAGTGTGTTTTGTAACCTTTAACAGGGTTGGCTCCTAATAGGGCTCACTTCAGAAGAGTGAAAATTGGTAACTAGTTACTTGGTGGTTTTTCCCAAATTGGGTTTCCACGTTAAATCTGGTGTCTCTTGTGTTCATGTTATTTATTTATGCATGCATGCTAATCACTTTAAATGCTTAATAAAGTTAACAGAATATCTATCAAGTTTTAGCATCTATTTGTGCGGTTACCGAGTGTCATCAGCAGTTGTATTTTAAAGACATCTAAGGGTCTGTAGAAATATTTTTGTGGTAACTGATTCACCCCTCCCCTCTCAGTTACTCCATCTCTATTTCCAAGAATTGGTATAAGAGCTTTTGGTGCTTGCAGGATAAGATTTCAAGGATCTAAGCCAAAGATCAGGATGTCTTACAAAAGGGAAATCCCAAGACTTAACAAAAATAACTTCTCAGCATGGCAAGGACTGATGAGACTTCACCTAGCATCCATTGGTGATACAGGACTGAAGTACCTTGATGAAAAATATGCAGAACCAACTGGTACACTATCTGTCAATGATATTGCTGAAAAGAAGACTCACAACATTATGATGATAGATATAGCATCTGCTCTGAGTTATGAAGAATTTGATGATATCAAGGACTGCAAATCTGCCTTTGAAATGTGGGAAAAGCTGAAAGAGATATATGGAGGAGATGATAATGTTAGAAGAGCCAAAGCAGAAAGTCTGAGAGGACAATTTGATCAAATGAGGATGAGAGAGGATGAAAACATTGCAAAATATGTTGAAAGAGTTAAAGCATGTGTCAGTGCAATCAAAGCTTCTGGTGGAGATATCAGTGAAGAGACAGTTATAAGAAAAGTTCTCAGAACTCTTCTTCCCATTTATGCAATCAGAGTCTCTGCAATTCAGGAAAGAAGATGTGAAGCAAATCATAAGATAAATCTAGAGGCTATAGTTGGAAGATTGACTGCATTTGAACTGGACAACTTTGATAACTATGTTCTAGCTTCCAAAAACATTGAATAAGCATTTGAAGCCAAACTTTCACTCAAGGAGAAAGGCAAAAAGAAATCTCAATTAGAAAGTGAAGATGAATCAAACCAAAGTTCATACAGTGATTTTGAAGTAATTGAAGCCCTTCTAGCAAGGAAATATTCTAGAGGTAGAGGAAAATACAAAGGTAAAGTACCCCTAATCTATTTTTCATGTGAATATGTTGGTTATATTGCTGCTAGATGTCCAAACAAGCAGAATAAAGATGAAAAGAAAGATCAAAAATGGAATGGCAAGAAAGATTTCAAATTATTCAAGGACAAAGGTAAGAAAACATGTTTTATGGCTAAAGATTCTAATGACTCTAATGATGAAGAAGAAGATAAGATTGTCTATATTGCTGTGAAAGATGAATCTGATAGTGATGAATAAATGGCACTCATTTCTCATATGAGCAAAAATGATACATGGATCATAGATAGTGGTTACTCTCATCACATGACTGGCGACAAAACTAAGTTTGAATACTTCGAGGACTATGATGGTGGCAGTGTAAGATTTGGTAACAATGAACCTTGTTGTATAAAAGGAAGAGGAAGAATCCCTCTAACCAAAGAACTTATATGTGATAATGCCTATTGGATAGAAGGACTAAAGCATAATCTGTTAAGTGTGGTACAACTACTCAATAATGGAATCAAAGTAGAATTCATGCATGGTAAAACAAGACTGCTGGATGGGAAAGGAAAGCTGATTGGATCAGGTACTCAAACTAAAGGTAACTTGTTCTATCTTGAACTAGGTGAATGTTCATGTTTCATTGGTCAAGTTGAAGAAAGTTGGTTATGGCATAAAAGGTTGTGTCATGTAAACTTTGATAATCTAGTAAAGATAAGCAAGTTTAGAAAAGTAAAAGGCATTCCCAACATAAAGAAACCTGAGGTCGGTCTATGCAAAAATTGTCAAATTTAAAGGATGGGAAAGAATAGTTTTAAAAGTAAAAACTATCAGTCTGAAGACATATTAGAAATTGTGCATACTGATTTATGTGGACCTATTGGAATTGAAAGCTATACTGGAGAAAAGTTCTTCATTCTTTTTGTTGATGATTACTCAAGAATGATGACAGTCATGTATCTAAGAAATAAATCAGAAGCATTTGAAAAGTTCAAATGGTATTTGGCCAGAGTAGAAAAGGAAACAGGAAAAAGATTAAAATGCTTGAGATCAGATAGAGGTGGAGAATTCATTTCACAAGAATTCAATAACTTTTGCATTGAAAGAGGAATCAAAAGATAGGTAACAACACTTGGAACACCCCAGCAGAATGGAATAGCTAAAAGAAGAAACAGATCTATCATGGATTGTGCAAGAACATTAATGATTGAAAAGAGCATTTCTATTAAATACTGGAAGGAAGCAATCAGCTCTGTGGTCTATACCTTGAATCGAGTACAGCTGAAGAAAGACTCATTCAAAACCACCTATGAGTTATGGTATGGCTATAAACCTAACGTCAGTTATCTTAAAGTATTTGGAAGTAAATGTTACATTTTGAAAGAATCTAAAAAAGGCAAATTTGATGTAAAAGGTGATGAAGGTATATTCCTTGGATACTCATGCACAAGTAAGGCATATAGATGTTTAAACTTGTCTACTCACAAAGTCATAGAAAGTGCACATGTGAAAGTTGATGAGTTTGCAGAAAGGACTGAAGAAGAAAGCAAAAGGGAACTAGAAGATTATAAAAGGTTTGTATTCAGTGAACCTGATACAGTACCAGTTACATTAGAGAATCATGAAACTTCTACTCTCGAGTCATCTGTAACCGAGTTACAGGAAGTTCAAACCGAACCACAACAAACCGAGTTAAACTTAGTATCTACCAAGCAAGTATTTACCGAGAAAATATCTACCGAGCTAGAATAGAAAGAGCCTGAAGTTGAAATGAAAAAGGATAATAATGAAATCCATTCAAAAGGAAAGGAACCTATATTAGCCAAGTATGTCAGAAGACATCATTCAACAGATCAGATCATTGGAGATAAATCTAAAGGAACCATGACAAGAAATAAGATGAAAGGTGCTTGTTTACTTGCTGATTTTGAACCTAGAAATGTCAAAGATGCATTGGAAAATGATAGTTGGATTGAGGCTATGAATGAAGAAATAGAGAAAATAGAGAAAAATAAGACATGGACTCTTGTACTCAGACCTAAAGACAAAAATGTAATTGGAACTAAGTGGGTATTCAGAAACAAGTTGGATGAAGATGGTAAGGTATCAAGAAACAAAGCTAGACTAGTATGCAAAGGATATGCTCAAGAAGAAGGAATAGACTATGGAAAAACTTTTGCTCCTGTTGGAAGATTGGAAAGAGTCAGAACCTTACTAGCTTATGTTGCTCACAAGGGTTTCAAAGTTTATCAGATGGATGTCAAATCAACATTCCTCAATGGTATACTGGATGAAGAGGTTTACATTGAACAACTTGAAGGTTTTGTTAATCCAGATAAGAAGAACATGGTCTACAAATTACACAAGGCATTGTACGGTCTGAAACAAGCCCCTAGAGCATGGTATGAAAGATTGCATAACTATCTTATTTAGATTGGTTTTCAAAGAACTAATGATAACAGTAGCTTGTATATTAAGGAAGGACCAGATAATAAGATTTTCTTGGTAGAAATATTTGTAGATGATACTATTTTCACAGGGAATGATGATCTATGCAAAGAATTCTCAGAACAAATGAACAAGGAATTTTAAATGTCCATGTTTGGAGAGATCAAATTCTTTGTTGGTCTTCAAATTCAATAGAATAAAAATGGTATCTACATTACTCAATCAAAATACATCAAAGAGATATTGAATTTTTTTGGAATGGAACATTGTAAACTAGTTGGGACTCCTATGTGTACGGGATTAAAACTTACCAAGGAAGATGAATCAAAGGAAGTAGATCAAACATTGTATAGATCTATGATTGGAAAATTGCAGTATGTGGTTCATACAAGGCCAGATATTGCTCTTGTAGTTGGTATTGCAACAAGATTTTCAGCAAAACCAAGAGAAAACCACTTGATGGCAATCAAAAGGATAATGAGATATTTAAAAGGAACTGAAGAGTATGGTTTATGGTATAAGTTTGGAGGAAATTTGGATTTGAAAGTATTTACCGATGTTGATTGGGCAGGAAACCTTGATGATAGAAAAAGTACAAGTGGAGGTGCATTTTTTCTTGGAAAAATGTTGGTTTCTTGGACAAGCAAAAAGCAAAATTGTACATCTCAATCAACAGCAGAGGCAGAGTATGTTGCTGCAGCAGTAAACTGCTCTAACATTGTTTGGTTTAAACAATTGTTGGAAGGCATGAAGATGGAAATCAAAGAACTTGTTGTTATGTTTTATGATAATACAAGTGCAATCAACATATCTAAAAATCCAGTGATGCATTCCAAAACCAAGTACATTGCAATAAAATATCATTTTGTCAGAGAATTGGTGCAAGATAAGGAGATTAGATTGGAATATATTCATACAAAGGACCAAATTGCTGACATATTCACAAAACCATTACCTAAGGATGCATTCTTGTATCTAAGAGGTAAGTTAGGGGTCACTCCCCTATTCGAAGTTCACTAAAAAGTTCTAGTGATGCATCAACTCATACCAGATTGAAGATCTATCAGTTGATGCAACATAACCAGGAAACATTGCATATGAATTAGTACTAAAGGTACACTGAAATTCATTTGAGTTTGAATTGTCTTTGGCATGTGTTGTCAAAGAGGGAGAGTTTATTACTGTCATATCTCTCTAAAATTTGTTCAAAATAGAATGAGATTACTGTAAGAGGAAGAGTTTTCTATCTTAGAGGGAGAATTGTCATATTGACATGTTGTGTTTCCATATAAGTAAAAGACTTGTTTTCAAATTTCATTTCTGCTATGACATGTTGTGTTTCCATCAATGCCAAAGAGGGAGATTGTTGGATACAATTGTTAATTGTGTATTGTCTTTGATGTTACACAAATGTCATATCAGTCATCAGATAGAGTCTATCGAGCTCAGATGGTTAGCAAAGCAATTTATAGTGACTACTGAGCATTCCTAAACATTACAAAGATAAGTTAGCTTTTATCGAGCTCACTCGGTAAGCAAAGGAAAGTTAACTCTGACCGAGCTCACTCGGTAAGCAAAGGCAAGTTAACTCTTACCAAGCTCACTCAGTAAGCAAAGGCAAGTTAACTTTTACCGAGCTCACTTGGTAAGAAAAGGCAAGATTAGATTTTACCGAGCTCACTCGGTAAGCGAAGAAAAATTAGCTTTTATCGAGCTCACTCAGTAAGCGAAGAAAAATTAGCTTTTACCGAGCTCACTTGGTAAACAAAGGAAGGTTAGTATTTACTGAGTTAACTCGGTCTTCGAAGAAAGTTGCAAGGTTTGCAGTGTTTACCGAGCTTCACTTGGTTAACACGGGGAACCATTTTGAAGTAGTGGTCACCAAGTTGGGTCGGGCAACAAAGAATTTTATGATTCTAAAGAATTAAGTTTAATTGTTTTGTGCAGCCGACTGATTTATGTTTTTCCAGTTGTTGTAAACTTGTAATTGAGCCAACTTGACAATCTGTAAGGTATATATGAAAGGTCAAGTTGTGAATTCAATAGAAGTAGAAGCGTGTGGATGCATAAAAGTGTGAATATGTAAGCAATTACATGAGCGAATGTTGAGGAAGAATTTGTCATCTCTATGAAGCTGCAGAGTTGCATCCGATCAGTAAGGATTTAATAAAGTAGAATAGAGATCTGCATTCAGCAAAGATAAGTTGCATATATCTCAAATCACTTCATTGTTGCTCTCTAATAATTGTAATAGTGATTCAAAATCTCTTAACAGAGTTGGTTTGACAGCCATTTTTGTAAATCCTTTAACAAGGTGACAATTCAGTTGAATTGTTTTAAAGACCTCTCACAAGGGCACTTCTAACAAGGTGATAAAATCCTCTAACAGGGTCACACCTAATAGTGTGTTTTGTAACCTTTAATAGGGTTGGCTCCTAACAGGGCTCACTTCATAAGAGTGAAAATTGGTAACTAGTTACTTGGTGGTTTTTCCCAAATTGGGTTTCCACGTTAAATCTGGTGTCTCTTGTGTTCATGTTATTTATTTATGCATGCATGCTAATCACTTTAAATGCTTAATAAAGTTAATAGAACATCTATCAAGTTTTAGCATCTATTTGTGTGGTTACCGAGTGTCATCAGCAGTTGTATTTTAAAGACATCTAAGGGTCTGTAGAAATATTTTTGTTTTAACTGATTCACCCCTCCCCTCTTAGTTACTCCATCTCTATTTCCAACATGTTCTAGTATATTTTCTTTTGGGCCTAGAACCACCTTTCTTCTAAGAGTTCTACGTGGAGTCAAAAGTAAAGGGTTTCTCTTTACTATGATAGTTTGGGGCCTTTTTCTCTCTTAGCCTCTTACTAGACCTACTGGTACCATTTCTAACTGTGACCCCAATACTTTCAACATCAAATATTTAAATTTTTTCCATTTTAACCTTCATACTAGTAGATGAGGGCTCTTTACCTATCTTGTTTTTACCACAAGGGGATGAAGTTTGGACAATCTCAATAATTTTTAGAGTGGAAGGGGTAGGGCTAGGAATCTAAGAGTGAAGGCCATTATAAAAGTTAAAGAGGTGAAACATTAAGGCTTGTTGCTAGATAGTGAAACTTATACCCATTTCCCTCTTCTTTTGAATATTCCAAACAAAATCTTCCATTGAATGCAATAATAGGTAAGCAAAAGAGATGCATCCCTTGTTCCTAAATGGTTAAGAATGGGGACGCAGTAATAATAAATCACCTTATACCTATCTTCCATGGTAATGTACCTCATTGTCGCATAGAAAACCATATCCCAAGGTTCTGGAAGCTCCTTATGAGAAAAACCGCCATGGAAATGAGTTGGATCTTCATTATTTTGGAAGAATTTTTGCTAGCTAGTCTCATTTGTGATCCTTGATGACTTTCTCCATTTTTTGCCTTTTAAAACAAGCGTAGTGGTGTTTTTTATCAACTCCTTTGTAACTTTGAACAACACCCCGTTAATGTTCACCCAATGGTTCTTCTAGGAGTTAACAAACTCCTAGGAGACCTTCTCATCATGGTCTTTAATGCTTTCCATAAATGATACAAGCCCTTCTTCCTTCAAATAAGTCCACAAGGCCTTATCATCCTTGATGACATCTTCAATTCTGGGTGGTTCAATATGAGCATTGAAACTCTCCATTGATTCTTCATCCACAAGCTCAACTATGAAATCATCCACAACTTCAATCATTTCCATAGCCATGCTACTAGAAAACTCAAGCAACATACACAAAGAAACCAAAGAAAATCCTTTTTTTATGACTCAAAATCTTAATAAAATGAGCCATGAGGTATTGATTACACTTGGTATTTCTGTAAGCAAAATAGGAATAAAAATTATTTAACTCATGCCACCTCATCTCCTTACCATAACCTTTCCCTAAATATGACCATCAATATTTGGAATGAGCCATCCCTTGGGATTGCAAAAAATTATTCCAAATCTTACCTAGGATAACAAACCTATACTTAGATCACTAATGGTACATATTATTATTATTTTTACATTATAATATTATTTATTTGTTACTTTTAAGATATAGTAGATATTATTATTAATTCTATATTATTTGGGTGCTAGATTTAATATATGATGTATATTACTATTATTCATTTAAAAAATAGATAATAATATAATTGTACATCATAATGATAATTAAATGATTTTTTTATATGAATTTACTTTCTATTATACCTCAAATTAATAGGAAAAAATTAAGTCACATCCTACATTTTGTATTAACATAGTGAAAAAAGATGAGTTACATCAGTACAAGGAGAAAATTCTGAGTTACATGTGCCACACCTTGATAAAGAAACCTCAAAAGTACCTATTTAGCACCTATAAGGTAGATATACACTTTATAAAAAATTCACTAAAGTAATCTATATACTATAATAGTATAGTTAATACAAAAAATAGATCTAATTCTTTTCATATTTTAAAAAGGGCCCTTAAACCCTTGTCTATTAGCAACAACATATTCACCATAAAAAAAAGTCCATTAGCAATAGTGTGTTCATCATAAATCTTTAACCTCTCCATGAATTGAGTTAGCCTTTTCAATTCTCTTTTCATGAGCATGTCCTTGTGAATAGAAAAGTATTGGTAAGAGACTATATGTTCCCTATGACTCATGATTTGGCTTTCCCGCATCAACATCATAAACTTGTCCCTGGGTATTTCTAGGACTATTGCAACCTATGACATAATATGAAAACGGGTGAGTTTACATCCAAACACAATAATCTTCCTCCCTCTTTTGAAACATCTCTCCATTTCTCTCCTTCCAAAGAAAACACAAAATTTCACATGTCAAAACAAACCAAAAGTGTTCAACTTAAGATCAAAAGATTCCACAAAATCAACTAAAACCTCAATCCATGAAAGAATAGGTCTACTGTTCCACACAATAGGAGACCCAAAGAAAATAGAACAAAATTCACAGGTAGATTTACAATAAAAAAAAAAATGCTCAAAGGATTTAGGAACATCACAAGCACTATAGACAATAGGATTTCCTAGACCATGAGGGAGAGTGTTTCCAACAACAAGTTTCCTCAAAAGTAATAACCATCTAAAACATGACTTTTTAGGTTCACAAGGGGAGTGCCAGAAAAGACTAAAGATAAATTTCCACTTGAAAAATGAGAGCTCAAGCCCCCATTCTCAGTTCACCCTCTCAATGATACAGTAATCATCTTTAAACATATTATAAATCTTCTTAGTAGAGGCTGGATGAAAACTAGAACCATCTGTCCATTTGATCCAATGCAAAAATTTCTCAGTGTTCATAGAATGCCCTAGAAAAAACTTATCCACCACTTTACCAATTAAGGAATATGTTTTCTTTTGGGTATTGGGGATTTGGTATTTTCTAAAATCTTATCCCAACTCCCTAACCTATTGTCAACCATCATATCTTTAATAAAAATAATTCTCAATTTATACCAATTCTTCCTAAAACAGCTTTGAGTAAAAGATAGAGGTTTTCCATTAGTCTCTATTCCCCACTAGCTAGACCTATCTACAATTGAGTAAGTAGGAGGCCCTCCACTAGCATCTATGTTAGAAATAAGAGACCTAACTTGAGTCTAGGCCTTCTAGATAGATTAGAAAACTTTGGAACCAAATATCGACAATTGAAAGTTACCAAAAAATTTATCACATAGAGGAACATCAAGCCAACTCTTTCCTTTCCTAATACCAGATTGAAGTATATTATTTCTAACCAACACTTTCTAGGGTTTGTCCCCTTCTAAGGCTTGAATAATCTATTTAGATGCTAAGGCCATACCTTGAGCTTACAAGTATTTTATGCCTAGACCCCCTTTTTCCTTAGGTAGACAAAACCATTCTCATTTAACATAGTGCCTCTTTTTGTTCCCAATTCCATAAGATCATAGAAAGTCTCTCATGATCTTTTCTAGCCCATCACTTTGATAATTAGCAAAGAGCCAAGCTGAGAAAATGTAAATATGATGAGAAGATAAGACCTTTTTTTACCACTTGGACTATACCAGCCAGTGAGAGAAGGTGAGTTTTTCATTTAAGATATTTCTTTTCAATTTTAGAGAACAACTAGTTCCACATTTCTTTAAGGGATAATTCTATATAAGAAGGAATACCCATATATTTGATGATGTTATTAGGTCCTACCTATTGCCAACCTTTGCTCACAATCCACTCCGAGGGGAGAAGACCACCCAATGACTGAAGACTTGTGAGGAGCTATTTTTGCACCAAAAATTATATAAAAAAACTTTAAGTCTATTAATCGTGTTATCAAAGTTTCTTTCCTCTAGTTCAATAAACAAAGTAGTTTCATCTACAAGCTATGCATTAATCAACATATTATCATTTAGAAGAGTAATCCCTATGATGACAAGCCCTAACTAAGAAGATCTAAGGATGTAAAAAGGGGCATCAACTACTATGACAAATGAGGATAGAGTAATTGGACAACCTTGTCTAATATATCTTTGCAATACAATATTCTCAGTAAGCTCACAATTAATATCAATGGTAGTCAAGGAATCCATAAGAAGACTATCTATCCATTTTCAAAAGCTAAGAGGAAACCAAAAAGCTTGTAGCATTCTCTTGACAAAGGGCCACTCAATTTGGTCATATGCCTTTTCAAAATATAGAAGAACCATACCTACATTATGATCTTCCTTTTTTGCCCAATACATGGCTTCCCAACTTGTAATCAGATTCTCTAGTATAAATCTTCCTTTGATGAACCCTATTTGTGTTGGGGATGTAAAGACATTCAAAAGATCAACAATTCTTCTTGCCAGAAGTTTAGCCACAATCTTATAGGATAAATTTAACAATGTAATAGGTCTCCAAATTTTCACTTGAGATTTTTCTCCTCCCTTGGTTAGAAATTTAATGGCCCCTCTATTGATCTCAACACCTAAATATCCTACTTGAAATGCATACACCTAGAGTTCCAAAAGTTCTTGAGAAATCCATTCTAAATATTGTTTGTACAACTTTTCCAAGAGGCCATCAGGCCCAAGTGATTTATTATTGGCAAGGGAGAGGATTTCATTTTCAATTTATGCCTGGGTTATGGGTAGATCTTCATAGCCTCATCATTAGAAATCTTCTTAGTGATAAGATTGAAGAAATTATATAAATAGTTTTGATTGCTATCATTGAATTTAGAAGTAAAGAGGTCCTTATAAAAATTGAAGAAAGAATCTTGGATGTTGTTAGGATCATTCTTGGCTTCACCATTAATATGGACATTTTCAATCAATTCTCTTTTTTGCTTCTCTCTAATGATGTTGAAAAAATATTTGGTCCCCTTATCACCACCCTTCATCCAATTTATCCTTTCTCTAATCATTTGACCTCTAATATTAATTTGTTGGTGATTCCTTAGTAGTCATTTAATCTCATCTATCTTGCTTTCCAGTTTAGAGTCATTAGCCTTAGTTTGAAGTTCTTTTTCAATAGAATTCAGCTCACTCTATAACCCTTATTCCTCCTTGTTTCTATCAATATCATATATCTTCCCAATATTTGATATATCTTCCCCCAAGAATCCACTAAATTTTTCCACATACCTTTAGGGTTCATGTTTGGGTTGCAAAGCTTGCAAAGACTAGTCACCTTTTTTATTTCTCCATCATTGTCTTCATTATTCAATAAGGAAATATTTAGTTTAAAACTTGTGTTCTTTTTCTTCCTATAATCCATAGAGGAATCCAAGTGAATGCAAACACTGATCGGATGATGCTCTGACATAGAAGATGGAGAGACACACATTAGGGCATGACCACCTCAACTATTAATAGAGAACACTTGATCTTCCATATATATTATATCCAATTGATAGTAAAATCTCTGAT
The DNA here is from genome assembly GCA_028749045.1 of Cupressus sempervirens. NCBI lineage: Eukaryota > Viridiplantae > Streptophyta > Pinopsida > Cupressales > Cupressaceae > Cupressus > Cupressus sempervirens. The sequence continues at coordinate 642,171,645 of CM053785.1, read as the reverse complement.
ATCTAGCTTGGTTGTTACACCATGTATACCAAATATCATAAAATAACTTTTTCTTAAGAGCTAAAGGGTCAAAAATTTTGAATATCCTCTTGAAGTCAGACCAAAAAAATTGCTCGTTCCCTTTCCAATAGTGATTATTGCTCTCCTTTTTGTCTTCTTTATATTCCATCATATTAAAATCACTAGAAAAAATCCAACGTGCTTTAGGAAAGTTGGTAGATAACCATTCCCACATTGCTGCCCTCTCCCTATAGTCATTAGGAGCAAATATATTACATACACAAATTGAGATATCATCATGTTGAAAGATGAACCATAAGGCTCTATGACAAGGGGATGAGCCATTAGAGGTAATCTTGTCCACCCATTAGGGTCCTATCAAGATAGCATACCCCCCTGCCTCTTTAATGATTAGTATAAAAACCCATAGAATGATCCCATATAAATTTTAGAATGGTGTAAGCTTGAAACCACACAATCTTAATCTCTTGTATACATATAATATCTTTGGCTTTAAGATTATTACACCACTTCCTAACCATATATTTTCTATTAGACATCTCTAATCCTCTCACATTCTAGCTATGTACATGCATCATTTAGTATGTTGGGTTTTGTTATTATTGTATTTAATCTATTTAAACACTATGTTATTTCTTTACATTCTATCATTTTCCTTTTTTTCATAGAATTCTTATTGGTAACTTCAATAAAGGGTTCCTCATCCATGGACTCAATTCTAGTATTACTCTTCTTGTGAACCACTATAGACTTAATAGTCCTAGTTAGGTTCTTATCACTATCCAGTGGTACACTGGAGGTTTTCCTAATACACTCTACTCTCTCATTAATTGTGTTAAGAGCCATCTATTGAGCATTAGGTTTAGGTGGGGAAAGAGAAATATTAATAACCTCAGTCTTACCACTATCATTAGAAGATGGTTGGAAATAGGTTAGGGAACTGCAATCACCTAAGATCAATATTATCTCAATCTCATCTTCAAAGAGAGGATTATTCAAATTGATACAGTTCCCACTATAAATATTTTCTTCAATAGTATCATTACATCCACCTTCCCTACAATTATCCAAATCTTTATTCACATTTGACACTACTTCCAAAGGTAGGTTATCCTTATTACAATTAAGATCTATAGAACCATGACCATTGGGTCCTTCCTCCTTACTTTTCCCCGACTTATCATCTTCTTTAGGGTTAGTTTTAATTTAATTGTCAAACTTAGGGTTTTGTAGGGTATTAAGAGTCAGGCATTCCTTTTTGGTGTGCCCATTCTTTTTGCAATGAAAGAAAGATCCTAAATTCCCCAATAGGAAAATCTCCTACACAAGTTTTTCTTCTTCTAGGTCCATCAAAATGAACTTAAGAAATTCAACTTCAAGGGCTAGAGGAAAAAAAACCCTAGCATTAAGATGAGTCAGCGTGTACCTAGCATTGTTAATCTAAAGCACATTACCCAAAGGTCGAACAATTTGGGCAATGAAAGGACAGAACTTAGGTTGACGATTTTCAATCTCTACTCTGTGAGGGGCAAACCTAGCCATTACTTGTTCCATTTCCACTGAAATGCTCTAAATAGAGATATGCCCACATCTACTAATTCTTTTTTAAAATTCTTTATTGTATTCCATGGGTTTTAAATAAAACCACAAACAATCCTTTTTGTATCTTTCAACATAAACTTATTTGGATACCAAGTTTCCTTCCCCAAATGTCAGCAATCCAATCATTGAAAATTTTTCAACAAGGTAAAGAATCTTTATCAAGACAAACAAAAAAAATAGCAATTTCTTTCAATCTCGATTGTTTCTTTCTAATGGCCAACACTATATCTTTGTTAGGAGAGAGAGAAAGAGTTTCAAAGTCATGGGGAGCAGACTTACTATCTCCATTTCCTCTTGTTGCCACTCCATCTAAATCTCCCCTATCGAGTCCACCTCCATTGGTTGTGGGTCCTCATGCAATGAAATATTTCTTGTAGAAAATACCATTAAAAGAAGTCGATGGTGGACAATTAGGCTTGTAATGATCATAAAGGACTTCTTTATAAAAGATCCCAATATCTCCACCATCATTGTTCGATACAGCCTTGTCAAGGCCAGTGATGCAATCATTCTTTGAACTGATTTTATCAACATCCATTTTAGAACATGGTTGATCATTATCTTTTAATCTCTCTAAGTTGCACATGGATGAACTAGGCTAGGAGTTGAGAGAACTTGGCTCCGCTGGCATAATTCCTAAAACCTTAACTGGCACTTAGAAAACTACAAAGACAAAGACACATGAAAAAAGAGAAAGTAGGAAGATTGACAACACATATATCACCATCAAAAGCAAGTAAAGAACATCGAGCCACACAAAACACAAGGAAGAGCGCTACAAGGTCATGTATAGGGTACAACTGCCAACGAAAACCTCTTTGTAACTATATGGTTGTAGAACTTGAGTGCCTTCAACCTTCACCAATGCTGAACAAATTTCTAACAATTATCAAGTCGCATCCTACACTACTAAATCTTATTTTTAAAATTATTTAATTTTTTTATAAAGAAACATAAAATATAAATACCATATATGTTTGAAAAATCTTTACTTAATATGTTTGGAAATCTTATAAAAATATTATTCAATTTATTATTAAAAAAATATGAAATATTTTGATATATTTATTTATTTCTATTCATATTTCTATGTAATTTATTTTCAACTTTATTATATTTTAATTTAAAAATATCAAAATAAAAATAAAAATATATTAAATAAGTATTTAGTTTTATTACAATATTGAAAAAATAATAACAATAATAAAAATATTAGTTTAATAAAAATATTAATATATTTAATTATTATCATAATAATAATTATTTCATCTATTGTTTTTAAGGGAAGTACTTAGCTACTATGTGGTACTTGTTATTTTTTGGCATATTTAAATTTTCATTTCTTGTTTATAGTAAAGTAAAAGGTATTTCAATTTAGATGTTATTTTCTATCATTTCAGATAGATTTACGAATATATGGATAATATATTTATTTTAGTTGACACAAAACCATTGTGGTGTAGGTTCCTTCAAAGACTTCTAGATTCCTACATAGATATGGGGATTTGTTTGTTTTTAACCTCCCAATAATCTTGAAATGGCCTAAATCTTAATTTTTAGCATATAGTTAAGAAGATGCAGGAAAAGTGAGAACTAATTTCTAATTTTAATAAGTTTGTTACAAGAACCTTGAATTATATTAAGGGACCGTTTATGATACAATAAGGGGCATGGGAGGATTGAAATTGAATATCAGTTTGTATAAAGAATAATCTTGGATTCTCAAGGTTAGTAATTTTTCCAAATTTCTTTACTATTAGTTCTTAGATCAACAACCATGCTCTATAGGCATCATGTTTGGTATCAGAGCTAGGAATAAAAATCATTGGAGTTTGATTCACAGATCCTAGACAAGAATAATTTTTCCACTAAAGAAATCACCCAAATAAGTAAAAATCTAATTGTTATTTAGAAATCACTACTTGAAGGATTTCTTATTGGAACTCACTTCCAAATACCATTGCTAGAATTTGTAAATATTTTTGATGCTATTGTCGAGATTTTTCCACTGCCCATAAAATTGTTAGAAGTCAAAAGGAGACTACATCAATTAGTGTTAGTTGTAAGCATTGAAGACCAAGAGAAAACTTTTAGTCTTGAGAATTTCTATGATGAACAACAACAAATGAGAGAGTGTGATTGTAAATTTAAAGGAAAACTTATTGGCCTATATTTTCACCTAGTTCAAAATCCTAAAAATATGCTGTGAAAATCCAATTCTTATCCTAAAAAGTTAGGGTTTGTAAATACTTATGAGTGAAATTATCCAGAAGAACCCTAGTTCATAGTACATGGCCTTTTTTCCTCAAAAAACCCTCCTCTTGTTTTAAATTTTCTTTGCTCTTTCAAAAAGAACCTTTGAAAATTCTTAAGGCATGACCATGTGACCAAGGTTATCGCATGGTTAGAGCATGTTTTCAGCTCTTAGCATCTTATGCTACAATTATGTGAAATATAAAGAATCCCTTTGATTTCTTGGTTGAAGTGGTTAGAAGAATAAGGAAATTTTATATAGAAAATGGGAGAAGCAGTTAATGAAGCATTAGTCATGTGGTCACACAATTTAAAGTGATGTTAGAAGTTTAAGTAGCAATCATGTGAAAATAGATTATGATTGAGTCATAACCCTCTTGTAGCTTGAAGATCTTTCCACGTGGAAGAATATGAGAAGACTTTCTAGTTATAGAAATAAAGTAATGTTGTGACTATGAGGCCAAGGTTAAGAGGTGCTAGTCATTGTTTTGTTGCTTAAGGATCATAAGATTAAAATATTGAAGTGAACCAATGACCAACTATGATCGCACAGTCAGAGCCTAAAAGGCACAACATTCAAAGATGACTACAAAAGGGAAAAACCATCAGGGAAAATAGTCATAACCTTCAATCATGCAGACATAAGGCTTATGTGGTAATAAGAAACATAAACCATGACTAGGTGATGTAATTATGAGAAGTGAAGTAAGTGTTTCTTCACATGGTCATATAGTTAGAAAGAATATGAAGAACTCAAGTTGTGACCTAGAAAAGAAGTTAAAAAGAAAACAAAAGATGCCCAGTCACACTATCAAGGGATGAAGGCTTAAATGAAGTTATGACCTAGCAAAAAGGTTTGAAGGGTCCTTTGATCACGTAGTCACACATTAAATTTTTAAGCCAAATGGAAGACTATGACTCAAAAAAGAAGCTAGAAACACATAAGAAGTTACATAATCACGTGATCATGTGGATAAAAGATTAAAAAGGAATGAAGATAGTGACACTGTGAATTCTAAACTAGAAAAGGGATTCACATGGTTGCAAATAAGAAATACTAATGCTAAGATTAAAGTGTGACTATGCAACATAGTACAAAATATGTTGAATTTTATGAAGTTAAGTGCTTAGAGCATGGAATAAGCTATGAAGTAGTGATAAGTGGTTAGAAGCAGTAATCATTGGGTTGTAGACCCAAAAGGTTAAACAGAAAGATAGACAATGAAGCAATGACCAAAGGCAATCACATGATCATAGGCAAGAACATAAAATGATAAAAAGGCCTTGCAAAGCCACAAATAAACTAAGAAGCTTGTAGTGGTCGTAGGGTTGTGTTAGATTGTGGTGACTGATCAGGAAAGTACTGTACATACTTCATAAATAGTGGGGTTCGGGGTTTTTTTTTTGGGCCATGGCTAACATGGTAGCTGACATATTATGGCCAACATATGGCTGACATTTGGGTATTTTTCATGATGTTGTGATACGAAATTGGTTCTTGCGGCGGTATTGAGCTGTAAGGGATTACATATTGTAATCAGGTTGTAATCAATAGATTGTAATAAGATTGGACTTGCTGTTTGGTGGACGTAGCCTAGGGATTGGGTGAACCACGTTAAATCTTGGTGCCTTGTGTTCATTTTTGTGTGATCTATTACTTTTTCTATTATTGGTTATATTTGCATGTAGTTTTTTATTTCTGTCCGTAGTTTATCCTAACAGGTTGCAACATAGGATATTATTATTAAAGTGATTGTTGGAAGCTCGTGATGACTAAAAAGAGATGTACTATCAAAAAGTGCAAGGAAATATTTTGAAAAGCTGGAAGTACAAGTAGATTTTGAGAATTCTCATGCATGCTGACATAAAGACATTATATATGTTGCTCTATTGCTCAAATTTTTATTAAGGAGATGGTGTAATAGATTTTTAATTACAAGATTTTATAGATTTTAGAGCTAAGAGGTTGAGCTCAAAGAGTTTTCAGAGTTTACACTTGTAAAGATTGTTTGAGGAGTTGAATTCATAACAATGGTGCAAGAAGAAGGAAAGATAATTGCTTAGGTTGATGTAGAAGAAGATTCATAGAGTGTTGAGCTATCTAAACTTAATTTGGCCAGTCTATATGCCGAAGAATGGGTGCATTTTATTCCTGGTTCATCCCATGCTTAGACCATGAACTCTCATATTTTTAAGGACACATACAGCTTCTGTGGGGATGCTACTATAGCTGATACAAATCGGAACAAGTTTTTTTGGTATTTTTACAACAATAGATTTGAAAAGCCACCAATATATAACTCTTGGATAAGGAATTTGGAAAAATTGATCATGCTAGAAATCATAGTTGATGTAGACCTAGTAAAAGCTTTGATGACCATTAGGGAAGATAGTCATAACCTTCAATCATGTATACATAAGGCTTAAGTGGTAATAAGAAACATAAACCATGACTAGGCGATGTAGTTATGAGAACTAAAGTGAGTGTTTTTTCACATGGTTGTACAGTTAGAAAGAATATGAAGAACTCAAGTTGTGACCTACAAAATTAGTTAAAAAGAAAACAAAAGATGCCTAGTCACACTATCAAGAGACGAAGGCTTAAATGAAGTTACGACCTGGCAAAAAGGTTTGAAGGGTCCTTTGATCATGTAGTCACAAACTAAAGTTTTAAGCCAAGTGGAAGACTATGACTCAAAATAATAGCTAGAAACACATAAGAAGTTACATAATTGTGCGATCATGTGGATAAAAGCTAAAAAAGGAATGAAGATAGTGACACTATGAATTCCAAACTAGAAAAGGGATTCACATGGTTGTAAATAAGAAATACTAATGCTAATATTAAAGTGTGACTATGCGATGTAGTATAAAAGATGTTGAATTTTATGAAGTTAAGTGCTTAAAGCATGGAATAAGCTATGAAGCAGTGATAAGTGGTTAGAAACAGGAATCATTGGGTTGTACGCCCAAAAGGTTAAACAGAAAGATAGACAATGAAGCAATGACCAAAGGCAATCACATGATCATAGGCAAGAACATAAAATGATAAAAAGGCCTTGCGAAGCCACAAATAAGCTAAGAAGCTTGTAGTGGTTGTAAGGTCACAACATAGGCTATTATTATTAAAGTGATTGTTAGAAGCTCGTGATGACTAAAAAGAGATGTACTATCAAAAAGTGCAAGGAAATATTTTAAAAAGCTAGAAGTACAAGTAGATTTTGACACTTTTGGAGATTTTGAGAATTCTCATGCATGATGACATAAAGACATTATAAATGTTGCTCTATTATTCAAATTTCTATTAATGAGATGACGTAATAGATTTCTAATTACAAGATTTTATAGATTTTAGAGCTAAGACGTTGAGCTCAAAGATTTTTCAAAGTTTATAGTTGTAAAGATTGTTTGAGGAGTTTAATTCATAACAATGGTGCAAGAAGGAAAGATAATTACTTAGGTTGATGTAGAAGAAGATTCACAGAGTGTTGAGCTATCTAAACTTAATTTGGCTAGTCTATATGTTGAAGAAAGGGTGCATTTTATTCCTCATTCATCCCATGCTTAGACCATGAACTCTTATATTTTTAAGGACACATACAGCTTCTGTAGGGATGCTATTGTAGCTGATACAAATGGGAACAAGTTGTTTTGGTATTTTTGCAACAATAGATTTGAAAACCCACTAATATATAACTCTTGGATAAGGAAGTTGGAAAACTTGATCATGCTAGAAATCATAGTCGATATAGACCTAGTAAAAGCTTTGATAAAATCATATAATCTGGCCGCCACCAAAGGATTCCATAGGAAGGATATGAGTATCCTATGTAAGTTGGACATGGAAACCTTCATTGAAGTCTTTGACCTTGGAGGACCAATGACAAGGCTAGTTGAGCAGGATAAGATGAATGCAAATTTGAAGAATTAGAATAGTTTCTTCTATGGGAGATTCATGAGAAGGCATATCCCTAGAGCCAAGAAGGAAAAAGATAAGCTTCCAAAAAAGGTGGGAGAATTCAGGCCTCTATATTTTTTCAGCAAATACTTCTAGTTCATCATTTTTAGATTGGATAAAGTGATTGGATTAGATGATACCATGAATGCTCCTAGATACAACTACATCACAGCCCTGGACATCCAAGACTCACAACAATATGCTAGATATGACTTTGTGATGAACATAATAAATGTTATGCACAATGAGATTATTGTTGACTAGAATGGAGAGATGGGGAACTTCAAGTTCAACTACTATTTATTAATGATGCACATTATTTTGTATAAGAACATAGAGAACATCAGTCCAAGATTCATTGAAGTGACTAAAGAGAATGGAGAGAATTTTCCTCTGTAGTTGTGGAATTGATTCTAGTAGGGGTTTTATCCTTACTCTAATGCCATTGCTTTTTATAATGTTTTTGTTTTTCTTATTTCTAGTATGTTGGCTGATATAACTGAAAGGGTTCCTAGGGGGGTAAAATTGTTAATAAGACCTTTTGCATACCCAAATGGGGATAGAAGACTAAGCCATGATTGGTATAGTCTATTTCTTTTTTATATATTTTTTTAATAATAAGGGTTTATGGATGCCCTCAACCCCCTCATGTATTTCCTAAGTGTATCCCAGAAAGTTTGTGACAATTAGAATTCTTCTGGAAGTTAATAATGGTAAATAGGGAATACTTGGGTCCAACAGTAAAAAAGGGGTCCTTTGTTGCTAGGAATGTAAAAGTTGGGGATTTTTTTATAGGGGAAGATGCAATAGAAGAAATAGATGCATGTATAAGTGAATTCATATTGTCATCACCACTTGCTAGAATATATGACCCAAATGATTTGGTTAAGCATTCCCTTAATAAAATGAGGAAGTATACTTTCCTTAATAGAAAAACTTGCTGAGAGGAGGATGTTATAATCAACTATCTAGAGATAGAAGATTGTAGAGATAAAACAATTAGGTGGAAAGATATAATGAGGATAGAAGATTTTATGAAGATTTCAAATCCATTTTTCAAGGGTTTCTACCATAAAGAGAGATATTTGGATAGGTACAACAAGTGCCTAGAAAATTTTGATGAAATAATGTCCTAGGTGCTTGCAGAAATAAGGGAAAGAGTAGAGCCCCAATCCCCTCAAAAAGAGGATGTGATTGAAATAGAGGTTGAAGATGATCAACCAAAAATTTCTTCATGGGCCCAGTGAGGTAGAAAGAATAAAAAAATTATAGAAATCTTAGACAAGGCTAGGGAAAAGGCATTGCAAATATTGCCAAGGGGTCACAATACTTTGATAATATTAGGCGCAATTTTCTTATAAGATAGGCAAGTCAACATGACCAAATCCCTAATAAAAATGAGCTTCAAATACAAATGTTGGATGAAAGAATAATCCAAGCTCAGGAGTTTATGAAGGATGATGACTTCATACATTCAGAGGAATTCAAGTCATTCTTGTGTAAAGTCAAATATAATGAACTTATACTGCAATTGTAACTAGGAGATTCACCTTAGCAAATTGCTAAACTAGTGCAAAAATTGAAAGAATATGACCCTAACAAAGAAAATCTCATTGTTGATGAGGCCAAAGAGCTAGTGTAGAGAAGAGGAATGCTACTCTTCCCAGGATGTTAGCTTAGCTCATCATTCATGCTCGACCATATTAGGAGGTAGGATAAATTAGTCTCATTTGAGGACACCAATATTGTTGGGGAGTTGTAAGGGTAAGGTTTTAACATGGATAGCAAGAAAATGGTAGTATGAAGCATGGCTCATAAACCTAATAAGCTAATCCTCGTGGAGGTAAGGTACTCACCCAAAGGAAATGTGATATTCTATAATGTCACTATTGTCTCTAGTGGCCAGATACACAATTTGATGAATACAACATCACTAATGGGGAAAACAAAAATGAAGATGCTTGAAGAGAAACTATACTAAATAGACATCATATTTGTTGATCCTAGGAAAAAATGTGAAGTGGATCTCAAAAGGACATATATGCTAAACAAGGGAGTGGCCAGCCTCAAGGATGAGGTAAGAAATTTGAGGAATGTAACAAGACTTGTTATAGAGGTCATGGACTAAGAAGTCCAAATAGAATTTGATACAATAGATAAGGGAATGGATTAGAAAAAGGAGATTGATGAGATAGATGTTGGGAAGGAAATAGAAGTCAAGACTATGGAGAGCATTCTCTCACTCAAGATAAATGTTCTGAAACTAACTTCTCAATGTATTCATAGTAGTTACATTTCACTGCAAGAAGCATAATACCAATGTACAAAGGCTTTATCCATTCATTCCTCCCTATTTACTAAATGGGGTTCTTACATACCATTTTTTGATAGGTTGGTTCTAATTTTTCCTTAAAAGAAGAAATTACCCAAGGAAATCATTATTTCCACCAAAAATATAGTGAATAGAGTAAAAGAATTAAATGGATTCTTTGTTAGAAAATTAAAAAATAATAAAATGAAGACCATTGCAAATGCTACACTTGGTTTTATCCAGAAGATAACTGATGATGAAAATAAGATAAGGGATTGACAAGAATGGTCTAATTCTTTTGATTTTATTCTAAAGCATGAAATATTTATTTCTTATAGCAATGGAGAAATGGATATTACAACAATATTTGATATCATTTATGTTTAATATAAACTAGAAGCAGATATGAACAAAACAGTTGTAGAGGTGAGAGCTATAACTAATGCAAAGTGGTACAAAAGACTAAATGAATTGAATGTTGTATGAGAGCCACCTGGCCATATGAAGAGTTTGGAATTACTATCTAGGAGGTGATTGCTAATATAAAGGCTATTCTATCTAGAGATAGTGGCTAAGCATGCAAAAAGAGTCCAACAACTTTAAGAGGAAGGGCAACTATCTGATAGAGACACTTTATCTTTATGGGTTACCTAGTGTAGGTGTACTCTTATTACAAATCAAAGAGTTGATCTTAAATAGCAGAACTGATAGTTGCTCAAATTTTGGTTATCTCAAACATTCCTATTGTAACTATTTTGTACTATATGCAAAAAAGTTATTGTAACTTGTTTTTTTGACATGTGTCTTCCCATATGAAGCTTGTTGAAATCCTTGTTTCTATAAAAGGATTTCCAAGATGTGGAGTGAGGGTCCAAGTTTTTCATTATTATACTAAGTTTATAATTTCTAGGTTAGTCCATGCACACTGTAATTTTTTTCTAGAGTTGAAAATGAAAGTAAACAATTGTTGGTCTATTGGTGTTATTTTTTGATAGGGATAAGCATTGAATTGTATACAATATCAAAGAAGTTAGTAAAAATACAAAAAGCTAGTTGTTCATCCCAAATCTAATCTCTTCTCTTATTTCCATTATGTTCTCTAAGTATTAATAGAAAACATTATTAAGTTTCTATTTTAATTCCTTTTGATTTATATTTCAATTTACTTTTTCTGATAATCTACTAGGTTATGTAAATGTTTAATGTAAGCTGGAAGAAATTTATGGTTTTCATTGAAGATATGAAAAGTATGAGACATAGAAATGAATATTGATAATATTTTAACAAAATGTCAATATAAGATCCATAAAAATATGTCTAATCCCTATGAGTTATAGCCCAATGGATAAGGTACTAGCCATTCTTAAGAGTTGATCTAGTTGGGATGCTTTACACAATGCAAAAATTCATATTAATTAATCATTTAATATTCTATTATTGAAATTTTAAATGTTAGCCTATGCTTGACTCATGAATTTTTAGGGTATGATGAAGTAGCTTTTGTCATCTCTTTACTATTTTAGAGTTAGAAGAAAGAAGCCTATACCATCTATTATTTTTGGAATTCATATTGAGAGTCTAAGTACTAAGTGAATAAGGATGAATCTCTAGGTAAACCCATGTGAATCTTTCAAAATTCAAAGTGGAGAAGACCTCAGAGTCTTGTCAGTTGGCCCTTTTCCTTGTTTCTAAGAAATCCCACTATGGTATTTAGCTAATTCCTAGGTTTTATGACATTGTAAAAGGTTGTTGAAATTCTATCAAATCAAAAGCCAACAAAAATAATCCACATGAATGGAATAACATATTTATTAGTCTCATTTGGTCAAAAGGGGGATAGCTGATCATAGAGGTGAATAAAATATTGTGTTGAGAAGATAGGACTTCCCTATGTCAATAGATTTGTATAAAAAAAAAAGATCATAATCAAGAAGAAGCTGCTAAATCCAAATTGTAGGAGAATTGGGTCTCAAAGTCATCTATGAAAGAAATTATTTATATAGTATAGCAAGAAGTTGTAGCCAAAATAATTGACATTATCTTAAATCAAAGTGGTGCTAAAGAGAGGTGAACATGTTGAAATCAGAGAGGCCTCAAAGAAGGGTAATACCAAACACAAGGAGTGGTAGCTAAGGTATTGACTTAGATGACTTAGAAAAGGGTGATTCAAATTAGAGAAGATCATAGAAGGAGATTATGTGGAGATCTTAGAATGTTGGGCCTTGTCTCAATTAGAAAAATATAGTTGACACATGCTATGAGTTTTGGAAATCTAGCAGGGAAAGTAAGATACTAAGAAGTGGGGGGGGGGGGGTGGGCAGGGGGGTTGTGTTGAATCAAGATTTATAAAACTTTAACACTTCAAACATGAACCATATTTTATATCTCCATCATAAGCCCTCATATTTAAACCTTAACCTTATATCAAAACAAACATTCACTATAATGTAATATCATATCTAACATCTAATTGCATGAATAAACTCACAAACACATAAAATAATTGACATAAAGATTTGGTAATACATAAATCCTCCAAGGTGAATGTAAATTGGAGTGGGGATAACACCCACAAAGATCTTCACTAGCATAGCAATAAAGTGTTCATGTTAAGGCTACAATATTTGATCACTTTTGATGATCTACCTTGTAAGGGGTCTATCCTATTAAGATCTTACAAAATTATAAGGTCTACCTTGATTAAAGGATTTTAAATCATAACTAAGTGAGTAATCTATTAGGATATTTGTAAAGGTTTGTTAGGACCACAATGTTAAGAGATTTAGCTTGAAATACCTATTAGAATGTATCGATATATTATCCTTCAATACACACTTGAATGTAGATAATAGATCTCCTCTATCCAATATAATATTTCTTGTTTGTATCTGATCTTCAATGACTCCTAATTACACTCCTTGATCACCTTTATCTTTAACTTCTCTAAGTCACCTTATACTTTGCATCCAAACTTATTCCTCACAATCTCTTTGATTTAGGTCTAAGAACCCTCCTTAAAGATTTGTCCAATGAAGCTTCTAGATCATGATCAATAATCTAGATTCATCACATTTGTTCTTGGTCCTTGCAATTTTTTGATTGGTGGATTTCCTTTCATAGGAATTAGTGATCTATGATTGCTTATGTAATTAGTTGCTTTATTAACTCCTCAATTTGTAAAACACACTTCTAGCACAAAAAAATGGTTTACATAAGATTTTGTGCCATTAAAAACTCATATAAAAAAACTATTTTACTCAGCACTAATAGTCTTCTGATGCCCAGTCATGTGTGTTCTTCATGTTGTCTCTTGGCTTTAACTCTACTCAGCTTATACTAAAAATCTCTCTATCTCATTCAACACTCATTGTATCCCAAATCATTCAATATTAACTAAACTATTTGGTGACTCTAATGTGTACTCAGTAGTAACTAGCACTCAAAGCTAAATGATTATGTACACTTCACTATTATACTTTCTTGGCCTATATAGTGGATCAGTCATAGTGTTGATTGATGAACATTGCATAGATAAGACTAAGTGTTTTGTACTAATAGACAATACTAAGATTTCCTTTAGGGTCAACAATGAGGTGATAAACCCATAGAGGTAAGGGTTAAGCATGGAGTGCATAGAGTTTTTTCTACTCTTTATCTTTTATGAGATGCACAATTATGTTATGTAATTAACATTATCAAATTTACACAATCCATTTCAATGCATAATTGATTTCTATATTTGATTGTGTGTTTCTTTTTATCATCAACATTTTGGATCACACTTTAAAAATACAAGAGAAAGAAAGCATACTAAAAAAATAAGGGACTCTTTAAAAATTACTATATGATAAATAATACACACGCGCACATGTGTACACACACACACACATAGACAAGAAAAGTAATATCTAAAAAAGAAAAGAAAAAAGGGTGGGTTATGAATAATATATAATGAACCCATATATACATACATACATACATACATACATATATATATACATATATATATATATATATATACATGTATATATATACATATATATATATATATACATGTATATATATACATATATATATACATATATACATGTATACATATACACATATATATACATATATATGTATATATATGTATATATATACATGTATATATGTATATATATACATGTATATATGTATATATATATATGTATATATATATATGTATATGTATACATATCTATATATGTATATATATGTATACATATACATATATATACATATACACATATATATATATACATATATATATATATATGTATATGTATATATATATACATATATATATATATGTATATGTATATATCTATATATATTTATATATATACATATATAGATATGTATACATATACATATATATATGTATATGTATAATATCTATATATGTATATATATATATGTATAGATATATATATATATATATATATATATGTATATATATATGTATTTTATATAGACTCGAGTACCTATCAAGACAGTGGAGTGAAGAGAGAAGTGTGAATGGTAAGTGGCCAGAGTCCAATCACCATTGGTGTAATAATACGAGAGGAAGTTATGATCATGACAAAGACAAGTAGTAGAGTAGTGTAGAAAAATACAGATCAAGAACACAAGGTCACATGCTTAGTTGTAGGTCTGTAGACAATCAAGATGGCCTATAAGAATAAACATTTATGGATAGGTAGTCATAGATGTCTTGTGACTATGCTCACTATGAAATTTAAAATTGAAATTATAGTTTGAGAAAAAATTTAGGGTTTTCATCTATAGTCTAATGAAGTGATTTAAAAGAATCACTTGACACCCATTCAAAGTTGTTGTAGTTGTCTACCAAAAGAGAGAAAGTGAAGAGGTCCTCTATATAGAAGGAAAAAGTTGAGAATGTGATGTCTCCATGATGGTGTAAGCCAATAGAGTCTATTAGAAGAAGACCATTATAAACAAGAAGCTACTACAAGTGCTAAGTGCATGAGAAGAACAATGACAAAGAATAGGAGGACACTTATCTAAGAAAAAATAGAAGATGAAGATCAAAGAATCTTCAAGGTAACATAACAAAGGATCTACTAGGCAAGGCATGCCATATATTATATGACTATATTAGTTTTCTTTCTAGTCATTGGATCTATTGTAAGCCTTTCACAAGGAAGACTTGTAAGAAGTCTTTGAAATCCTCTAACAAGATGTCTCTTAGAAAAATATTTAAATCCTCTAGCGAGGTATCTTTAATAAGATGTTGTAATCCTAATAGGTTACTAGCATTCCTAATAGGATTCATTTTCAGGAAGAACAATTTTAGGCCTTTAATAGGGAACCCTTTTTCTTGCAAGGAAAGGCTAGTGGGTAAATTACTCCCATCATGATTCTCATCCTCACCTTGGGGGTTTCCACATAAAAATACCTATGTCATTGATGTATTCTTTCGGTGCAAAACATTGTGTGGTTTTATTGTATAGAATTTATCATTTCCTTGATATTTAATGTAATACTAATGCAATGTGTGTAAAAGTTCAAGGGACTAGCCAACAAATTTTGTAAAAGTATGTATATTGATTCACCCCTCCCTCTCAATATCATTTGGGACAAATAATTGGAATCAAATTATAGACCTTGACAGTGATGAGTCTAACAAGTTAGGGGAAGGTCCAATGATATCACTCATACAAACACTAGAAGAAGCATTGGACACAATTAAAGATATGAAAAACATACTAAGAGAATCTCTAGCTAAGAGAAAGAAGTTAATTAGAAAGTAGGGAGCTATCCAATAGCTAATAGAGTAGCTCAATGAACAAAGGTTTTTTTGAAGAATTAGAATAATTTATAGTAGAACTCATGAGAGAAAATAATAAGCTAAAAAAAAGCTAAAAGCCCTAAAGAATGAGAAAGAACACTCTATTGTAAGTCTAGGTAAAGCTATGGTTGAAAAAGGAAAAGCTATCCTCAAAAGAGATTAAGCTTATAAAGAGTTAAGGTAGGCCCAAGAAGCTAGAAAATGAGCTAAAGAAATAGTAAATGAGAAAGTAGAGGAAATATCTCTCATGGAAGAGAATCATATATATCTAGCACAAGAAAATAACATACTACAGGAGTATGATCATGAGAAAACAAAACAATTGAGTCTTCTAATTGAAGAAGCCATACAAATGGAGGATAAAATTTGGTACCTAGTGAAGGAAGAGTGTGACAAAATTGTGAAGATAAGGGAAAGAAACTCAAAGGAGGAGAAAATAACACAAGGAGAAACAACTAGCTCAACTAGTTTAGGATTCTAAGAAATCCATGCAACTAAAAGAGGAAAATCCTCAAAGGAAAAAGACACAAAGACTACAATAGAAAAACATAAGGAAAATGTAGGTATGCCATCAAAAAAACCACTTGTCTTTACTATGCTGAAATATGACATTAGTTCAAATATTTCTAGCACACACAAGCAACAACTGGTAGACACAAAATAGATAGAGAACTATGTAATAGTTATTGTTGATATGGTTACAATGCACAAGTACAAATAGATCTTATAAATGAATCTAGAGAGGAAAAATACTACTATTAATATAATATGTATGGTCACACTCAAAGTGGTTGTAGATCAAGTTTTGGATTACACCAACTATCACCTAGAAATGGGAGGAAGGTTTTCTTCCCTTGTGGAAGTGATGACCACATTGCATCACAATGCAAGTGGTGTATTCAACAAAAAAATCAAACAAGACCATGGAACAATATGAGAAAGAGATAATACATATTTCACAATATAAGCCATGTAGTTAAGAAATTTTGGTAAAGATAAAGACCCAGGTAGTACAACAAAAGAAACAAAGAAAAGGGCAAGGCCATTTATACCAAACAAGTCAACAAGATCTTTTCTAAGGTGTGGATCAAGAAAATATCTGAAAATGTTGGAGTAAGGATCAATGAAGTAGTAAGCTCACTGAAAAGTGGTGAGTCCTCCTAAACAAGTTAAGAAAGAGTAATCTTAATGGGGATTAGGCAAGAGAAGTAAATATTGTACCAGTCCACTCATGAGAATTGTTAAGTCACCACTAGTGACTCAAAAGAAAGTAAGTGTATCACACATAAAGCAGAAAGATATATTATCATCTAAATCTAATCACTGTTTCACCTATCATAATACATTTATTGCATAAAATTATCATTTCGATAGAAACATCATTTTATCCATTAGATATATAAATATGTATCTTGCCAATTTTTTTTTTTTTTTTCGTGATCTTGAGAATATTAGATATTTTAATTGTGAAACCCTAATTATCAAGTTCTATCCTTTGGAAAATTTTTGTATGAAAATTTATCAGCAACTTTCAAACCCTGGTTTCACTCAAAGCAAGAGATCAAGAGATAGAGCTAAAGCCACAAAAATAAAAAATGGAACAATAAAAAGATCTATTTAAGGTTGAATTATTAGATGGAAAATATGAGGAAATTCTTATTTACAAGATGATTTTGGCAAGTATTGACAAGTAAAAAGTCAATGGAGCCCTATCTTCACTCCTAAGAAATGTGCTATTGATAGAAGATGTTGTTGAGTATCTTGAAAAGAAGATAGTTGATATGAGAGATGCTTTGATTAGAAATATTTATGAGGATATCCAAAATAAAATGACTAGGAAAGATGATCTTGAAGTACTAGAGACCACAACCCCAGCTCATTCCATAGATATTCCAAATTTATTAAAAAAGGAATGGGTGAGATTTGTGCTTAGTTGAGTGGATGATGAGTACATATGGATAGAAAAAACATACAAAATCAAAAAGGAAGTAGTTGAAAGGGTAATAGGGTCCAAAAAAATAGGAGAAAAGATAAATACTAGAGTATATAAAATAGTAGAAGTGCTTGAATTGATTGGATGTCACCTAGATGGTAGGATGTGTACCTTAAAAACATTCTAGATGATAAGGTGTAGGTTGCAACAAGGGTGATAACACATAGATTTTACCATTCTAGTTGAGAAAGAAATGTACCTAAAGAAGTGGTATATAGAGCACAACAAATAATTCTAAATAAAACCAAGCTAGATCTCAGTGGTTAGTTAAATGAGAAAATGATGGAAAGTCTTAAGCAGATTAAGACACATAAAGTAGTACACCTTAAATTTTGGTGTTATACTATTAAACATGTTTTTTTTATTTCAAGAGTGAGTACCCTTAACACAAGGGCCTATAAAGTCTCAAATTCTACTTCAAGAAGTTCCAAGAAGATGTGCAGAAAAGAAGGATACTAGTAAGTATGATAAATGACTATAGAAGAATAATTTTCTTCTTAGAAGATACACATAACTACATGGGTCAAGCAGTCATACCAAGAATTCACCAGTTGACCAAATTCCCTTATAAGATTGAGAAAGACTAGCTAGATGTCTCATCAAGAAACTACTAGAGAAACTTGTTGACAAAGAACAATAGAGGTTTGGGATAGTCAAAGAGATGATGAAAAAACTCAATAAAAAAGAAGCATACGCACCAAAGAAAAAGAAGCCAAAGAAGAAGAAAGGAATGAAGCTAGACATAAAGAAAGTTGAAGTAGAAGAAATTGAAGAAAGTGGAGAGAGTCCACATAATGATTATGAGAAAATTTGTACTCTAGAACCTAAGTTAGAAGAGTAGGAGGAACCAAGGAGAAAGAAGAAACATAGAACTCCTAAGCCTCCAACAATGGAGACTTACAAGAGGAAAAGTACAAAAAAAGGGGACAAAAAACCTCCTATAATAAAGGAGGAAGAAGAATCAGATCCTAAAAGATTAAAGTCAATGAAAGAAGGTAATAAGTTTTCACTAAATTTTTTTATTGATGATATTGAAAATAATGGTAACTACAATACCATTGGAGATAGATTCTTGAAATTTAATAAATTAGATAAGAATAAGATAGGTCATTCTATACTAGTAAGCTTAAGAGCATTTGATAACACACCAAAAGATGTGGAATCCCAACTTCCTGAAGAATGATAAAAAATAATAAAAGAAAAATTATCTAAGGTCATAGTTGAGTGGAAAAATATGTTGGATGAAGCACTCACTAACATAAGACCAAACCTTAGGAAATAAGAGGTCACGGATATTATGAATTTATGTATACAAAACACTAACCCTCTAGAGAATGTCACATTAATCACTACAAGGTTGAGGAAAGAATCATTTGCTAATGCAAAGAAATTTTGGTCACAACTCTATGAGCAGGAAGTAGAAACTCTTAAGAAAGAAGAAGGTCAAGGAAAGTGGTGCAAGAGCACCTTAAGGTCTTAGAAAATTTCAACTTGTAGGTTGGTTTAGAAAACCACTAGTTAATATGGACTAAGTTATGAAATCCCAAGTTTATTTGTGTGTGTGTGGATAGTTTAGGGTTGAGTAGAGTCAAGTGATTTGAGAGGTCTTTTAGGATTTTGGTGTAAGTCCTAGAAAGTAAACAAAGGGTCAAAATTTGACTAAGACTCCAAAATGGAGTGGTTTTTTGAGATTTTAATATTTTTAGTTGCTTTAAGGTCATATTTAATAGTTTCAATCCAAGTTGAGCCATTGAGGTCAGTTGTTTGACAAAATTAGAAAAGATGTAAAAGTTGCTCATGACAATTTTGCAACTTTGCAAAATTGTCATGATAACATTTCCTAAGAACTTGGAATTAGGATTAACCTAAGGGTACAAAAATGTGGGAAGGGAACTATTGTGGTTTCACAATGCACACCCTATTTCACCTAGAAATGGGGACACCCTACTCTCTTTTTTATCTTTTCAGATCCCTAGTTTGGGGTATGAGTCTTTTTTAGGGTTTTCTCTAGTGTCTTTGGTCAAATTGAGGTCCCAATTTGAAAACCTAGATTTTTGGAAATAATCTAAGAGGCTAAGTCATATTTTTGTAAGAAACATAGGGCACTAGCACACCTCACCAGGTGCACTAGTGCACCAAAAACCCAAAGAAGGTATTCCCCCTTGGTAATGCACACTTGTGCAGCTATTTAGAACCAAAGGGTGTGCTGAGCCCTAGGTCTAGAAAACTTGAGACCCCCCACCCTTCTTCACTTGTCTTTCTCTTCACGCCAAGGTCATCTCCTACACCTATGTAGCTGCTCAGGTGCACTACTATGTCGCTTGACCTCCTCCACCTACACACAAAAAACACAACTTTAGGACACCCAAAAGGGTGCACAACTGTGCACCTTTATATATAACTTTTACTCCTTATGCATTAAAAAGATATAGGGGTGCACACCAAGTTCACCCCATGAGGTGTATTGGTATGCACTCTCATATATTAAAGCTTAAAATGGGATTAGGCACACCTAACACACCTCCAAGGTGCACCAGGTGCAACCTTTTTTTTGCATGTCAAGGTTAAAATTAGGTTTCTTGATGCTTTTAACATTTAGGGTTTTTGGGTTTTTTATGTGTCATTATTAGGGTTGGTATTAATTGATTTTTCTTCAAATTTGGATTGATAGACATTGTTTTTGTGTAGATTCAATGGCTTCTTCATCATCTTCCCTTGCTACAAAGATGGTCCTGAAACTAGTCATGTTCAAGTTTTAGGGTGTTCTAGCAAAGTCACACTTCCAAGATGATTATTTAGAGATTTTTGAAATTGAACTTGGTCATACTAACTAGAACATGTTCCTAGTATTGTTCAAAAAGCCTACAAAGAGGTCCCCACTGATATTTGGTCTGATTTGATTATAACTAATCAATGCTACATCACATCCAATATTGGTGCAATCTTCAAAATTGATCATGGCAGTGGTAGAATATTATGTTTCTGAAGAAAGGGTCATGAAGAGTATAACTAGAGAGATCATCCTAGATCTCTAACCTAAGAGCATAGAAAAGGGGTTCCATCTTCAAAGAGTAGACCAATTCATTAGATCAACCTATCACCAAGCAGAAAGCTGGTATAGGGAACATGTAGAGGAAGCATCCAAAATCATCTAGTTCTCATATCTCATTGAGAAGAATCCTTTAGGGCATAAAGTAGGAAAAGTGGACATGATGAGAGGTTACATGGAATAAGATATTGGATAGTCTATAATACTTGTCATGCCCAAATTTACAAGGAAAAACACAACAAATTTTTTTGAAATATAATCCTATGTGGTCAACACTAGACAATAATAGTGGTTGGTATATGATACACTCAATTATACTTTTTCCAAATCATAGAAATATCTAGGCAATTTTGTTGTGACAAGACTAATCATATCCTAACTATGGTCAAGATCATAATTGTCAAGGGCACTTGTTGCCTAGGCCTGCATCTATTAATATCCACATTTTTGATAGGATAATTCATTTATGAGTTATGGATTTCCTTAATTATGAAATACAATTTGGGTTCTACATCTATGTATAAGGAGGACTCTTGTACACATAAATAAAGGTGCATAGTTGATATGCTTCCACGTAGTGGGTAGCAACAGGATTCCATAAGTATTATGTCAAGATTTGATAACAAGTAGTTACAAAATGATTTGATTTAATAACTAGCTATCATCCCATCAACATATAAATATGTTTTTATATCTAGAGGAAAAACTTCTAACCTTAATGCACAGCTCATCAAAATATCAAATCATCATGGTTATTGACCCTATTTTTGTACTAACTGATTGATACTTTATACACTATATGTACACATTGAATTCCACTCCAACAATGTATAGTAACCTACTACTAGATCACATTATTGGACACTAGCTAAGTTTAACATTTTAACTAATATCTAGATATTTTTATAATCCCTACTAACCCCTTTCACATATTCAAATTTAATTGATTTACCTATAAGTAACCCTAACTTATCATGTTACATTTATATCCAATGCTACAAGCATGGCCAA
The DNA here is from genome assembly GCA_028749045.1 of Cupressus sempervirens. Lineage (NCBI taxonomy): Eukaryota > Viridiplantae > Streptophyta > Pinopsida > Cupressales > Cupressaceae > Cupressus > Cupressus sempervirens. The sequence goes on along the minus strand of CM053785.1, from coordinate 642,149,614 downwards.
TCGAGATGATACACTATTCTAATCATGTGAGTTCTACAATCTTCTTGCCTATGTCATTGACCCATATTGATGACTAAATATTCCTTAACTCATATGCAATCTTAAACTAAATTAAAATTATGAAACTAGTGTACTCACTTAACATCTCCCAACCACTACAATCTCTTAACTACACAGCTACAATTTCTAGCTAAATTGTTACCTTGGTCTAAAAATCTTAATATTAACTCAATTATTAACTAGTTATAGCCATTAATTATTGTCTAATACTAATCCCTACCCATTGCAATCCCCTAATAAAATTTACTAACACCAACCACTTAATTCATACTTATTATTTGATATGGACACTAACATTCTTAAATATACTCTAACCACCCTATATTGTATGTCCCCCTTCAAACCAAAAAAATTCCCAACTTATATCTCTTTTCTCTTTTGTTTTATGAATTTATTCCCAACTCTAAAACCCTCATGCTCACACATCACTTTAATATTTATCTAGCACTAACCAAATAAATTTATGTCCTTCCCTTAAACATATATACTAATCTCTCCCCCTACCTTCATGTGCCTTCGAGTCTTCTTAATCCCAACATGGTTAAGCAACTTGTAGGCCATACATTTCATTAGGAGGCATATGATTAAGATAGGTTTGTTGAATTGAGAAAACACTTGGATGGAAAAAGGCACTTGATTTTGAGGGGAGTGGGGTCTGCTTCCCATTCCCCAAGCACTTTGGGTTTAGGCGCCTATAAAGCTAGTCAAGGTCAGCCTATGATGGTGCCTTTTTACTCCACTTTAATTTGAAAAGTAACATGTCTTTTAGCTGAATACTCATGGGGGTTGGGGAAGTATACATGTTAGTTTTCCTTTTTTCTTTTAAATTAAATCTCTTTTTGTACTTCTTGCTTTGTTTTTGAAAATGACCTCTTAGCCTAGTCACATGATTTCTTTTAAAGTTGAATCTCACCCTTGCTTGTTTGTTAAGTATGGTAATAATTGAGTGTGTCTTCATGGATTTATCAATTTATTATTTGGAAGAATCTTAAGAAGACTCTATTGATTATTTTAATGGTCTATATTGGATAATGAGGTATTTTCTAATATCCATACAAATTCCAGAGAGACAAGATGAATCTACAACATGGTTTTATTAAGAGTCTTATTGCATTTTCTCCTATAATCCATTTGATAGGATATGAGTGTGGGTCTAATAGTGACTTAATTTGACTATCCCATTGTATTTAGTTATTAGTTCTATTGAAGCCATTTGAAATCATAAGTAAATAAACTCAATTCTTAAGGACTTTTTTCATCATAATAGCTTGATGTATTACATAAATCTTATAGCTTTCCTTTGGACTAGATCCATTATAACATCTACTAGTGCATTCCTTATAATGAAACTGTAAATTAATTTTCTTATCAACTAACTACCAAATGAAACTTCTTACATGAGCAACCACAATCAAATGCATCTTCTAGCCATGGCCCAAAAATAGTTATAACTATTCTTTATGTGAAATTTTCTCTTCCCTTCCATATATAACTAAGATGATAGAAAACTCTTTATATTCCAATGTAAATAAACACATAAATATATATTATTACAATTCAAATAGTTAAGAGAACATCCAAATTACTTTCTTCCTTCCATGGAACCATTCTTAACTGTGATATACACAAAATGGAGAGTTTCTTTTGTAGCACAATACACAAAACAACAATGGAAACTTTGCCCTTAAAATTACAATGTTTAATGATAGGGAGGAAGATTTCTCCTTCCAAATGCATTACATAATGACATATTCCTTCCTTGCTACTACACAATCATATATTGCTACAACATGAACAAGGTGGAGAGAGATTCTCCAATACAAGTAAGTGCACATTGGCAAGTTTTTCTTTCAAGCAACATCTACAAGGTGATCACCCTAAGAATTTTTTCCATTGCTCCCTTTAGCACCAAACCTGCAACACAACACAACAAACAACAAGAACCATGGAGGCTCATCCTAGGCTTCTAGGAAGCCACCCACTGAGTAGGGGAAACAAGGCTCAAGTAAGGTTGCACTCAACATTTCACAATGCATACAAAACACATTATCACAAGAAATTTACATCCCTCTAAGGTTTAACACAATGATTCACCATTGAAATCATGAAAAAATGGGTGAAGGTGAGCTCTCCAAAGAGGAGAATGCCATATCCATATACACATATACATTTACAATTGCATAATGCCTCTTCAAGGCTATCAAATACATCCTTCTCATCACATCAATACAATTTTAACTCCCATAATATAAATGCCTCTTCAAGGCTATGAAAAAAGGAATATGGCTTAAATGGAGCCCATACTCCATGAACTCAAAACCCTCTCTAAGAGGAAAATCTCTCAACTTCAATATTGAGCCCAACTAACCACTTCACCCAAGGCTTCTCTTCCCTCCCAAGGGTGAGTGAAGCCTTCACACCCATGAAAAAATTCAACATTCAAGAAAAACAAAGAGATCAAAGAAAACTAAGAAAATGCATGAAACTCATTGCACAATCACAACACAACACAAAGATTACCATAACAATCCATGATTCCAAAACAACATTCCATTCTTGTAGATTCATTATGCAATTCCAAAAAAAAATGTTCATGGTTTGAGCACCTACCTTGGTCCAAGCTAAAGGTAATGATAGTTTATGAAGAGCTCCCTTAGCCTCCCTCAAAAACCCTCACTATCTCTAAACTTAGAGAGTGGGTGAACACCCCACTAGTTTGTCCAAGACTCTCTAAAAAGTCCTTCCCACTAGCTATTTTAGCAAAAACACCAAGCCACTTCCTCTTAAAAATTTGTCTCCCCCTAAGTTTTCTATTTTTGACTTAGTGGAAACATGAGAAAGAGCTCATGTGAAAACTCCATTTTCGAATTGATGGAAGAAGGCATTGGTAAAGGGGTCCCCTAGGCCATCTAAGCAATAAAATGGTCAAATTTAGACACCTAACATGTTATGCTAACATATTGTTTGCTTATTTTCACAAAAATGGCACTTTGAGACCACCTGTTGACCCTCTAAAATCCTTCTCAAGTTTGAATTCGAATTTTCCTTGATGGTGACCCATCCTATCCTTTCTCTAAGTGGGTTTACTTAATCATATGAAAGGTAATTAGTTTAAGGTTAAGTGTAACCATGACTAGAACCCTTGGTGACAGGTCATCAACACATAAGCAACTACAAGTGTCAAGTGACACATTAAAACACATTACACATCACAATGACATGTCCCTAGTTACTCATGAATTTAAATTCATCACACACACAAGCTTACATTTACGAAATAAAACACATCACAATGTGGCTTCTGAATATTCAAAAAATTTCCTTGGCTAAATCATGTTCACATAGGTTTGGACCTTGTTTCCCCCAAATAATTCCATGGTTCAATTGGCTACACACTAATTTGAACATCAGTAGCCCAAAAAAATCATATAAAATGCATGTATGTAATTGCATGACAATTTAATTTTATATAATTCACCTTAACATAAAATCAATTTTCATTTTCTAATCATTTTCATATAAAGTATTTAAAGCATTAAAATATTAGAATCTAGATATTGATATTAATATCTAATCAAATGATCAACTACTACTCTGAACCACATCAAAATCCATTTCCTATCATAATGCTGAAATGTTGAACCTATACTATTAAATCATTCAACATGAAAATTAGTTTTGAACACATATTTTAGGTCAAAATCATAAAAATATAAACATCACCACTAATACCCTTTTATTCACTTAAATATAGTTTCATTTCTAATAGTATCCCACTATCATTATGAGATAGTACCTTATAAGGTGTATAAATTTTGTCAAGTAAACAAGATGTTTGCATAGTCATGCCTCCTAGCTTCTTAATCAATTATAGAATAAATCCTTTACATTTTATTGGTCCAAAAAATATGTTCTTATGAATATCAACATATCCCCCCCAATACTACTTGCACAATAATTGACTTATTACACTATATCATATTGAGTTCTACTATGTAGACCCTTATCCAAATTTGATAACAACTTTCAACTATGACTATAAATTCACATGGGTGGGTGTTGATTTATTTAATTATCCTATTAAGACATAGGATAACATGAATCCATCAACATGGTTTCTAAGTTATTATATCTTGAGCCTTTATTCCATAGGGTCTCAACTTATCAACCTCGTGTTATTTTGAATATGATACTTAGCACAAAAATGTCTAGAATGTTTATCAGTCTTAATCAGATCTTAGGCCCAATATTAATAAGAAGGATGTCAATCATGACATAACTAAATCCTAGAACCTACTTATCATCATTCTATCATAAGGTGTATGGTAATAGTCTATAATCCACATACCATGCATGAGAGACAAAGACATGACATCTCACCTCCTTATGCTTCCTAGTTCTGATCATATTTGTGTTATTTAGGGTTTATAATATGGTACTAGGGAAGGAACCTTACAATAATCTTGAGTAGAGTTATGGGGTTTCTAGCATCAGGACACCTAAATATATGGATGCTGCATTTTATTAAGACTATCAAGATGACAAAGATGGCAATTGATTGGGCTTCTATTTTTGGTGAGAACTTGGATGAACAACTAGTGACAGTTAAGAATAACTATAAGTTTTACATTACAATATTTGGTGTACTTGTTAGCTGCAAGGGCGATAGATTATCCTAGACTCTTCAAAAAGGGTAGTATAAAAGATGAAAATGCATGTCCCTATATAGTGTATCCTTAGTTGGCAAAGAAGAAGCTTCTAGAGCACAACAAGGAATATAGGATAGTAAATGATGCATTTATATTCGCAATTATCTAGTTCATTGAGGGGGATTATGTGAAGAGGATGTCAAAGGAGGCAATGGAAAAGATCCTAGAGGATGGAGCCTACTACATCCAATATTGAACATTCACTTATTTGAGGGTAGTGAGTACCACTATCAATCCCAAGAAACTCCCTAGGTATCCAATTGATAGACTTATACTATTGGAGATCACTCAACAACCCTTGTTTGCATATGACAAAGTAAGGAAGCAACAAAAAATAGCTTGGTTATGGACCATTACTATAGGACTATTTAGAGTGGTCTAGAGACAAGATATTCCATCTTTTGAGCTTGAGTGGGATTAGTATCCCTTAGAGGAGTATAAATCTCCTTGCCCTTATTTTGATAACATTGGAAGAGTGCAGTATTTGGCTGGCAAGACATTTCAACATGAAGATGTAATTGAGGACCACTCGATGAACGCAATAGATGACTATGATATCTATATAAGGAATTATTATAGGATGACTCTCTATTTGGTGAACAATTCCTTGAAGATAAAGGTTCCTTTAAAGGTCACACAATAGGATACTAAGGATGTCCTTGATCCATTTTTTAATAGGGACAAGATTGTTGATCAATCCATTATAAATGTTGAGATTGATAAAGAAGAAAACTTAGATATTAATCAAAAGGCCAGAAATTTCATCAAACTGACCAAGGATTGGATTAAGAGAAATTTCAAATTGGATCCAATTCCTCAAGTGATAGTCTTCCATGCTACAACTCGCCCAATAAGAGGTTGAGGAGTTAAGATAACAACACCTAATTTTATAGCTTAGTACCCAATGAGGCCAAAAATAGTGCACCAACTTGATAGAGAAGTTGGATATTATAGAGCTAAGAAAGGTAAGGGCAAGAGGAAGAACACTTCTCCCCAACAAGCTTGGCCAAAAGAGGAACCAACTCAAGCACCTCCATAGCTAGGGGTAGAAAGTGTACAAGGGTCAGAGAATGTTGAAGCTATATAGACCCAAGATAATCCTCAAGTGCCACCAACTAAACAAGGGCAAGGAGAAGCTGAAATAAAAGTACAATAAGAATCTCCATCACAACAAGAGGTACAAGCCTCCCCATCTACTCCTAAAAGAAGAAAAATCAAGACTTTGATCAAGAGGAGACAAAAGGTGATTAGGAGAGTTATTTCTTTCCCATCAGTCCTAGAGGTTATCCTATAAGAAGAGGAAGAAGTGGATGATGAGGATGAAGAAGATAACCTTCCTTTGAATTAGAGGATTTGTCTGGCAAGAGCCAAAGAGTTAGAATGGAGAAGAAGCTCACAATTATGCCACCATTCATTTTAGAGTAGCCTATTTGGTCTACTACATCAAAAGATGAACTACAACAATGGATTGATAAATAGGAGGGTGAAGGGATTATTATCTTCTAGATGTTAGATTTTGATTTTGTGTCAGTTGACACTGAATTGGTGGGAGATAAAATAAGGGATACTCCAAGCAATCAACCTTAATAGGAGGATTAGAGTCAATTGCCATCATAGCCACAAGGACCCAAAGTAGCTCCACCATCACCATTTCAAGTTACATTTTGTGTGGATAAAGGTTCTACTACTCCTCTCCCTCTAAGAAATTAGGAGGAATAGATCCAAGTAGAATAGGAGGAAGAGCCACAACAATTACTCACTGACAAAGTGGTAGATGAAGGGAAAATATGTGAGTAGCCTCAGTAGACTTCCCAAGATAGAGAGGTGAGAATTGTGGACTCCACAGATACAAAAACTCCCAATGTGGATCTCTCATAGAAGGAGAAGACTCTGGAGAGGAGTGATAAGGAGAAGAGCATAGCTGAGAAAAATCCTTTCTCATGAAAAGGAAAATCTCTAATGGAGCATGTTCTGAGATGGTTGAGGAAATAAGTGATTAGAAACAAGTGGCAAAAATTCACTACTAAGGAAGAGGCTATGATAGAATTTATTGAAGTTCTTAAGAAACCCAAGTCACCACCAAAGGATGCACATTCATTAGCCTTTATCATGAGTGATCCGAATCAAGACTTGTTTGTGCATGTTGCTATCCATCCTCCACATGCAAATATTATGGAATTGACTCCAAGAGATTATCAAGAAAGGGAGGTTATGCTTGGGAAACCCACGTTGGATAATGCTAAGTTGATGGTGACAACTAGAATTAAAGAAGTATTTAGGAACTTAGAATAGGATGAGGCATAATTGATAACACTTCAAAAATAGAATGAGATCTTAAAAGGATATATAAATGAAGTTTTTGGTCCTTTAGATCCTAAAAATCTTGAGAATACTTTGAATGCAACATTGGAGAAAAGGGATAGGGAGAGTGCAACTTGATCCATTTTTGAGAGCTTGTCAGCAATGGGAAGAAAGTTTTGAGGAAAATTATGTACAGATTATATAGGGAAATCTTAAGCTATTACACCATATGAAAGATAATGTGGATTAGATAGTAGCCATTTTGAATTAGGATTTCAGTTTGATGGATGAAGTGCATACCTGGGGTAAGGACCTACAAGCATTACGGTCAATCAAAGGCCAAAGGTATAAGATATTAATGGAGATAAATATAGTGGAAAAGTTAGATAAAATTGATGATTAGATAGAGAATATTGTAGATTGCAATAAATTAATGGAAAAATTACATGTGGAGATTCACAAGCTCAAGGATCAAACCCAAGAGAAAATTTTGGAGGTAGAGAAACATTATAGTGATGTGTGTTAAGATATTCTTGAGGATGATGCAAGGGAAAAATTGATGATGGTAGAAGCAGTTGTTGAATAGTTCCAAAGACTTTTGAAGAAGCTTCTAATGATGATGATATCAGACAAGCATTCAGAATTGAAGAAGCATTACTATATTTAGATGTAAAATTGGGAGATTTTGCAAAGAATCACATTGAGGTGGGAAACTATAGGTAGAAAGTGAAGGACAAGTATGAAGCCTTAGATTTTCTAGATGTAGCTCAAGGCACCAAGATTATTGAGAAATTCAAGAGAAAATACCTAGACATTGCTCTGGTATAAGGGGGAACAAAACCTAGAAGCCAAAATTTCAGTTTTGACACTTGGTGAAATTTTACATTTTTGGAACCTACTTTTGAGGTGCATAGGTGAGCTAGGTGTGTTGCTTTCGAGGTGTGTCATATGTTTTTGAAGAATTCAAAGGTGCATCAATAGTTAATTGCTAGTTCTAAATTTAGAGCTTTTCATGCATCGAAAACGAATTCTGATGACAATATAACTCCTATAGACACCTAGTGAACATGGAGCTTCTATTTTTTGCACTTCTAGACACTCCTACATCATCTAAAGGCTTTCTTCTTATTATTTTCTCATGATTTCTTTGTTTTAAGACATGTAAAGGCTCATGCATCCATTTAATGATATAAATATGGATGGAGTCCTACTTAGCACTAGTTAGATAGTTAGTTTGTACATAATTAGATTTTTTTTATTATTCTAGAAGCATATGTTTGCATAAAGATATCTCTCACTCTCAACACAAATTGAGGAGAAGATTTCTTATAAATTGAGGAATGTAATATGTATTATGGGCCACCATTATTTTGATGCAATAATATATGTTATTGGTTCTCACATTTGGAGTGTAGTGATTCTTTCCTAAGTGTGTTATATTTTGCGGATGTATATTCATGGAATGTAATTAGGCCAATAGTTTTATTGCATTATTTTGGTTGTATGATCTTTTAGTTTTGGTGTTTTCTATGGTTCTACAAATTTTTCTCATGTACTTAGTTCAAGAAAAGATCATCTATATTGTTCCTGCATAGCTTTTTTTTTCGCATGAGTGCACTTTTTGTGGCCTTGTGATTTGATGAAAAGTGAAACATCTTACGATTAATAAATTACCATCAATGATTGCATCAGTGGAATTAAGGAAGCCCTTTTCTTATTTTTATTGGTTACCCACTAATCTTTTTAGAGGCTTAACTCATAGATGTGTTGTTTTGGTGGCTTATGTCCATTAGGATTTTAATTTTCATGTTATTTTCTTTATTAATCCCTTCATTAAATTAGGAATTCATATAGTTGCATTATTAGACTCAATTAATTAAAAAATAGAAAAAATAGAAAAAAAATTTCTTTTGTGTGTTTTATTCTTTTGAAAGAGCAAGTAAATTCTACATCTTATTTGAATTTTTGAAACTAGTAAAGGCCTTCCTATGAAAAAATACATTTATCTTCAACTAAGTGGATTCTAGTAGGTCACACGATCACACAGAGCCTTGGAGTTGATCCTAGATTGAATTTTCAAGAGAGAAGTTTGAAAGGATTCCTGTCGTTAAGCATCATACAAAATGAAAGCTCAATAGAAGTATATAAGGTCATCCCAAAACTAACCTAATAGTTAGGAAGGACATTATACATACTGTGGTTTGGAAAGAGCAAGAATTGGTTGTATTCATGTAAGAAAGCCTTCATCTAGTCATCCATGGCTTGAAAGGACTGAAATAATACATTAAAATTTAACTGTGTTGTGTACTTATCCATTATAGCATTGGGTTGGTTTTTTTTTCTATAGTAGTTCTCATTTTTTTAATTGTTTGTGTTTTGTTGATTCACTATCAGGTTTAAGGTCAATAATGTAAATATGGCTCCTACTTGAGTTCCCATGATTGAAATTCCATGGCCTCTTGGAATCAAGTAGGAGAATTTTTAAATAGTGCAAATATGAGTTTTTGAGTCATGGGTTGTAGAGGAGCTATTTTTACTGATAAGCCCTAGGTGAGTGCAGGGGTATTTTGGCTAGGTGCCTACTTATAATAGTAGTAAGATGACTTACTAAGTGGATTGGAAGTGCCAATCCAAAAGTGTGTAAGTGAAGGGGAATGTGTCTTAGACATGTACAAGCAAGGAGGTGTGCAGGGAAGATCTTTGAAGCACTTTTTGAAAGAAAAGAGACTAGGCTGGTTGACATGCCCTAGAAACCCTTAAAAATAGGAGTTTGGTAGAAATCTAGTGTGCAGATAGTGTTAGAAAATAAGACCCAAGAAATATTTGATTCTTTGCTAATGGTATAAATAATCCATGGTTAATTTAGGGGTTGGTTAAGGGATTTTGTGAGAAATTCAAGAAACCTAGTTCCTAGGAGGCCTAATTGGGGCAAAAAGGATACAAGGCCTAAAACTAACCAAACAATAAATTGATGAGAAATCCAAGTGAGAAACCATCATAATGGCTCAAGGAGGATTGAAAATCTAAAAGGAATAGAGTGGAAACCTATTCCTAGTCCCAAAAATAGTCTAGGAAGAAGAATGGCTAATTATGCCATGAGTGCATAGGAGAAGTTAAGGTATAGTTTGAAGTTTGAAGTTAGTGGATAGTTCTAAAAGAGATAGGGACCTTAGTAGTGATCTTTGAGTAGGGTAACAAAAGTACCATAGCAAGGCAAATGATGGGTCTTAGGAAGATCTAGAAGAGCACTTGAGAAGCAGTTAGATATCTGCATTAGAAAGATAGACAAAGATATCTAGAAGGAAAAAGTGAGACCTATGACAATAGGTCCTAGAAGTGTTAAGAAGAAACCAATAAAGAAGCCTGCTACATAGGTAGAATAGAAAAGATAGACTATTCAAGATCTAAACTAAGAACCAAAGGAAAATAGAGAAACACAATAGGCCTCTATGACACCTCCAACTATATAAGAGAAACCCAAATATGACACTCAGATAGTAGAAGAATGGGCCAATATTATAGATGTTACCAAGGAAGAAAAGAATGAAGAACAATAAATAATTGGTCACATGAAATAGTTTGACAAGAAGAGAGGAAAGAAGTAGCATAGGATATATAAATAGGTAATGAATAAAGTGACACACAAATAACTATGATGGAGGTACCAACTGATGTAGGAGAGGAATGCAAAAAAGAAGAAAGAAATAATGCAAAGGTGAGATGACAAACAACCCAATCAACACCTAGAGACACCAATAGTTGATCCATTTTCAACACTGTCCAAAGGAACAAGGATTATCAAGAAGCCAAAGAAAAGGAAGAGAGACTCAGAGGATTTGGGAAGAAAGAAAAGGATAAGAGGGATAGAAGCATCCCAAGAACTAACAAAGTCTGACATATGAGAGGATGAGTGTACACTATATGACTCTAATGTAGCCAAAGATATACAAAGAGGCTAAAGCTTGAGGAACATGTTAATGAAATGAGAAAGAGAACCAAAGAAATGAAATCAAAGGAGTGGATAAAATATACTAAGCTCACTAAGAAATATAAAAGTACATTGCAAAAATAACAAAAGGATGCCTTGCAAGACAAAATTCTTACATAGGATAATTTAATAAAAAGAGGTCATATTATGCCTAATAGGTGTATCCTTTGTAAAAAATAGATGGAGTCAATCAATCATATGTTTATACATTTTTCTTTCTCAAGGGAGGTTTGGGATAACATAACAAAATTTTTTGGGGTAAGCTAGCGAAAACTAGGCAATCTTCTGGATTTCTTTTGCCATTGGATAAGCATATTCAAGTGTTCAGACCTGTTGGATTTAAATACCTAAACTTTTCCTCATTTTTGTTGGGGAATTTTGACGTAGAGCCACACCTTGGAAAGCTCAGGAGGAATACTCACTCAACTGAGTTACTTTAAGGGGCACGACATCAATCAGCCGGGATCGAACTCGAACCAAACTCAAGATTGGATTAATCAGAATATATAAATCTCCATAGTTTATCTTCACTCGCTCACCAAGATCTTTAACCCCGAATGTCCTCAAAGAAAATATATTTGCACTTTTACAAGAGAGACCAAGATCGAATTGCTGCCAAACTCCATAGTCGATTATCTATATCCTTTCTAAGGCAAAAACTAAAACTTTCTCCATTACCCAAATTCGAATGCCTCTCTTACATAGCCAACCGACTTATTTAAAACTGACTCTCCTTTTCTAATAAAAGGATGAGAAACATTTTTTCGTCTTCTATCCAAGAAAAGGATAAGAATCCAAAATTGCCTACTACCTATTATTGGAATCTGACAATCATTATCTACGAATTAAAACTATTCTAATTTTAAAAAACCTATACCTGGTCCTAGGTGGCTATATCTAGAGAGCTCATCGAACTGCTACTCTAGGTATGCCACCACATGTAGGACATTTATTGAAAAAATTAAATTTAAATATTGAAAACATAAAACATTTCTTATTTTATTTCCCGCTCTGCTACTGCAATATACTCCCCTGTAGAAAGAATCTCAAGTCCACTTGAGATGATGTGTTGTAGAAATGAATCTCATTCTTCTTTCAAACTTTCCAATTTCTTTGAACTAGGATGAGCATATCTACAAGAAAAACAAAAATAATATCCAACTTCTCCACCTTGTAGCTTTGATTCTTTAATGCTGTAAATGTCACAGAAAATTCTCTAGCATGATTCACTATACATGAAATCTGCATCCCTACATAAACATTATTAGAAGAAAACATATCATCAGCATTAAGATTATTTGAGTTCTCTTTTTGAATATGAGCTTCCTTATACACCATGTAATGTGCATCATATCTATCTTCATCAATAGTAACCATAAACTTATCTGCTTCTTGACTATCAACCAGTTTCACATCTTGAATCTTAAGAATCATATTTATCTCTTCTTCCTTTATTGAACATTTATCATCATCTTGATCTTCTGTAGTAATCTCACTTTCAAATATCTCTTTCTTATTACAACTTTGCTCAAGAACAATAACCGTATTGCACTCTTTCCTTTCTTCTTCAAGCTGAGTTTTCGTACTACCGCCATGCCTTTTCCATTCTCCCACAATGGCTGAAATTTTTTCCCATAAATCAGATTCTTCTTTAGAACTTGCTGTTACACATTCCTTAGCTTCATCTTCATGCCATTCCTCTTGACATTTTTCTTCATTATGCATATTTAAGGCTTCATCAGTTACCTCCAAAATCTTTTCCATAGGAGTACCTTCCAACATTGTACTCTTCTCTATTTTCAAAGGACATGTTACTGTTGCAACCACAGATTGTTTGCATTCAAATCCAATAGGGCTTGTCTTGTTACTGCTCTCGTCAAGAGATACTTGCTGCACTTTGTGTTCTTGCTGCACTTCTTTCAATTTAACTTTATTCTCTTTCAACTTAGCATCATTCTCCTCAAGTCTCCTTCTCAAATTGTTTATCTCCTCCTCTATCTTGCTTAGCTCTTCTCTTTGTTTTCTCCTTTCTTCTTTCTCTCTTTTCTTCTTTTCCTCTCTCTCCTTCTATTTAGAATCCTTTCTCTGCTGATACCTTCTAAAAAGATACAATAAAGCTGCTTCTTCTTGTCCCATCATTTCTTAGCTAGGTTATTTTCTTCTTATCTAGTCTCCAGGACTTCTTCTCAGACTATTTCTCTCAATCTTTCACAATCACACAAACATATACACAACTACTTTTTCCCAAACCTTTTGCTGAGCTCTGATACCAAAAATGATGCAGAGCCACACCTTGGAAAGCTAAGGAGGAATACTCACTCAGTTGAGTTACTTCAAGGGGCACGACATCAATCAGCTGGGATCAAACTCGAACCAAACTCAAGATTGGATTAATCAGAATATATAAATCTCCATAGTTTATCTTCACTCGCACACCAAGATCTTTAACCCAGAATGTCCTAAAGAAAATATATTTGCAATTTTACAAGAGAGACCAAGATCGAATTGTTGCCAAACTCCATAGTCGATTATCTATATCCTTTCTAAGGCAAAAACTGAAACTTTCTCCATGACCCAAATTCGAATGCCTCTCTTACATAGCCAACCGGCTTATTTAAAATTGACTCTCCTTTTCTAATAAAAGGATGAGAAACATTTTTTTGTCTTCTATCCAAGAAAAGGATAAGAATCTGAAACTGCCTACTACCTATTATTGGAATCTGACAATCATTATCTATGAATTAAAACTATTCTAATTAAAAAAAACCTATACCTAGTCCTAGGTGGCTATATCTTGAGAGCTCATCGAACTGCTACTCTAGGTATGCCACCACATGTAGGAAATTTATTGAAAACATTAAATTTAAATATTGAAAACATAAAACATTTCTTATTTTATTTCCCACTCTACTACTACAGCAAATTTGGAAGGAAAGAAATAAAAGAATTTTCAAAGATAGAGAGGAACTTGCTTTTGTTCTTGGAGAGAAGATTTATAGAAGCATAGAGGAAAACCATGAGGTAAGGAAGGGGGGAAGATCTTGAAAATGGTGGTAATAAGAGGGAGAAAGAAAAGAATAGGAGGATAAAAAGATAGGATGTGAAATGGTTGCTCCCTCCTGAGGGATGACATAAAGAATTCTTTTATGGTGCATCAAAGGTTAACCTTGGACCTTTGGGTTGTGGAGGAATCATAAGAAATTCTTGTGGTGGAAGGGTGGTGGCTTTATCTCATCTGTTGGGGTTCCAAACTAATTATTTTGCAAAAGCTAGTGTTGTTTGCCTTATAGTTAAACTGGCCTCTGACATGGGGATTAAAAAATTATGGTTGGAGGGGGATTCTAATAACATTATAAATTGTATTAAAGGAATCACTCAACCATCATGGTCTATTGCTAATTTAATTGAAGAGACCAAAAATCTCCTTTAGACTTTTGAATGTATCCACATCACCCATGTTTACAGGGAAGCTAACCCTATGGTAGATTGGTTCGCCAATGAAGTAGTTAGGCAAGATAAGGTGATGATTTAGAATTCAGGCAAGAATATTCTAACAGAGGCGAGGAGTCTTATCAAACTGGAAAAAATCTAGGGTGGTATAGTTGAGATCTTAATGTAATAATGTTTATTAATGGAAGCTAGAGTGTGAGTTATTGTAATAATTGCATTTATGGAAAACAAAGTTAGGAGATGAGGTTATCAATGTCATATCGACACATTTTGTGGGTTGATTTGTTCATCTACCCTTTTTCCTAGGGTATAGGAAATTATTTTGGTGCTTCTCAGAGACGCAAAAACCAAAGCTTTGATAGGGTTGAGAAGGGTTTGTAGAGGTTGGAATTTATGAGAACTGTTGGGGTGGAGAGCATAGAAATGGTGGGGGAATAGAGTAGGAAGGAGCCTATGGGGGAAGCAAAAAAATGGAAAGAAAGAGAAAAAGTATGGGAGCAACTAGAGAAGGGAGGAATAGAAAATCACATTACTAAACTCCATGGCTTTGATCTAGATGTAACTAATAGTATGGTCAATTCTTGGAGGGATGGGAGAGTCAAAGTGAATGGAGTTTCATTTTAGATAATAGAGGAAGTCATTGCTCTTATGTCTAAAATTCTTGTGGAGGGCTTTAAATTTTATAGAGACAAGAAGCTGTTAGTGAATGCCATTAAGGATTTTTCAAATAAAATAGAGGCAAGGAATGATATGGTCAAATGCAAAATATAATATGAAATGGATTCCATCAAAAAACTTTGGAGGTATGTTTTATGAGCTATTATAGAGTACATTTTTTTGGATATTAGATTTGACCGGGTGAGAACCCATCACTTTTTTTTTCTCAATCACTTCTGCCATGGAATCAAGATTTCTTTCCCCAATTACTTGTTTACTTCTATGAGCCAGGCTATCATAGCATACAAGAAAAAACCCTCTATGAATCCTGCCCTACATGAGGGATTATTACTATTAATTCATGAGCATTTTAAAGCTTAGACTTTAAGCAAATCTCCTCAACCTAGTGTGGATGCCTCTAAAGACTCAGGCAGCTCTAGTTTTTCCTTTGACTTGGAGGATATTGAAAGTATTAGTTCAGAGGGGGAGGAGAACACTTCCTCTAGTAAGAAGGAGAAAAAAATGCCCTCGTCTATTACCCCAAGTGGGAAGAGCACTAGAGGACATGGGCATAAAATTATGGGCTAGGGTAATGAAGGAAACACCAAGAAAGGAGAGGAAATTAAATTTGATGATGATTAGGAGGAGGAGAAAGAAATTAAGAGGGAGGAACCTATTGCTAAGAAAAGGAAGAGGGAAAAATAGATGGATGTTGAGGGGGTTTTGGGGTCTTGGCCAGATATCTCTTCTATTCCTCCTTCCCCTATTCATTCTAAAGAGTAGGAGAAGGAGAAAATTGGAGGAGAGAGTGGAGAAGTGATTATTAAGGATAGGTGAAATGCATGGAGAAATTTCAATGTTAGAACATCCAAGATGGGGATTTTTAGAAAGATAATGAATCCCCAAATTTTTGAAAAAAAAAAGGCCAACTCCAATTCAAAAATCTCATTGATCCTGCTATGGTGGCAATACCGGATAATGCTAGGGAAATGGGCATGGATCTATTGAATAATGCTTCCAATAGCATGATTGGTAACTTCAAATCAATCAAATGGCTTTACCGTAAACTAGTAGAGGTCAAGGAAAAAATTAGCCAAATGGAAAACAATAGGAAGGAGCCAAGTCTTGGAAATTAGAAGAATAAGGAGGATAGAATCAATTTAGCTAAGAAGAGAATCCTGAACCTAGAAAACTATGATCACAATCTGGTGAATTAGATGATCTCCATCCTTAATTCTATCAATGATAACATTTTTTCCCTTACTAGAATGTTAAAAGCTAGAGGCCTACTAGATGAGAGTGAGGACAAGGATAGAGAAAGAGCTAGGGTGGAGGAGGATGTTGCAACTGAGATAACTTTTAGCAACCTTGACTAGGAAGCCTAGAAGAGTCAAGAGTAGATTGCAAAAAAGACTCAGAAAGCCTATGAAGCAGTTTAGATGATGCAGGATCTCGAGTGAAAGATAGAAGAGTAATCATGGTTTACATTTTCCTATCTTTTGTTGTTAGTTTACTACTATTTTTTGTTAAGTTGGCTTTTTCTTGTTTTTTCTTTTTCGATGTAAGTTGAATTGGCCTTTGTTTTGGCTAGGCTTTCATGCTTATTATCAACGTTGTGACTTGTCTATGTTTGGCTAGACTTTTTATGCTTATTATTATCCTTTATTGTTGTTTTAACAATTAGGTTTCAGGGTCCCTGTAAAACCTATTTTTCTTATAAAAAAAAAAAGGTACAAATGTGTAAGCACATTGAGTGATGCTTGTAATATCTTGAAGGGACATGTAGGAAAAGAAACTTACTATGATATTGATAATTTTACTTTTCAAAACAAAGATATGATGAGACACCTTCATGAAAATTCATACCATCTTCTAAGGATCATGAAACATCAAGTTTCAGTGAGATGACTTGAAGAGGAGAAGAAACTTGTTGAAGAAAAAGAAGGGGAACTTATGACACTCAAGGATGAGTTGTCAAAAGACTTGATATAAATAACCCTAGTAATTTAGAAACTAAGCACATCACACACCCTAATAGATGACCTTGAGAAGTCAAAAGAAAAGACTCAACAAAAACTCAATATTGTAGTACAAGCATTTGATGTACTCTCTAGATCAATAATCAAACATATCACCAAGATAAAAGACATCATGTACCTATTTCACTAGTTACAAGATGAAGAAGAGAAAATAACTATTAAAAATTTGGAGCTTCAATGCTTCTTGATTCTAATTATTGGGTCCATGAGTGCATCCTTGAAATGGGTAGATGAGATACTTGCCTTACAATGAGAAAAAATTATAATGAAGTATGTTAAAGGCAGTTAGTAGAGTTATGGAGTGTAAAGATTGCACAACAAGATTTTAAGGAATCATGGGAGACCACTCTTAACTCAGCGAGGGAAATGTACAAGGACATTAGCAAAAAAAATTGAAAAGTGTGGCACAAAGGGAATCACCATTATAGGAGGAGAAAAAATAAATCATTGAGTCATTCTACATCCACTATTCCCATTCTCATTGATGCCAAAAAGGTAAAGAAGTTACATAAAGGGGGAGAAGAAAGATAGACAAGGGATGAAGACAATATAGGAGAGATACAAAAGGAGTATCTACCTTGGGGGATCATGACTAAATATTCAAGAAAAATGTCATCGAAGAGAACAAAGATAAGGAACATATAGCCTGGACGCAAATGGATAGAATATTTTGGCTAAGTATTGAAACATGTCATGTCTCAATATAGGTATCTTGTTAATCCAAAATGTTGTATATAAGGTTTTACTATCAATTCCAAAGGGGGCTATTATTATAAAAAGCTACATCATCTAGGAAAATAATAAGAAATGAAACCAAGCACTAAGTTAGAATATTGTTTTGTTATTTATTGGCTATTGGTTAAAAAGAAGTCTCAAAACATTAAAATTTAAACCAATAGTAGACTAGAATATCAGTCAAAATAGTGGAGTGAAGAGAGAAGTGTCAAAGATAAGTGGCTAGAATCCATTCACTATTGATGTGAAAATATGAGTAAGTTCTAAATATGACAAAGACATGTAGCAAAGTAGTATGATGGAATATAAATAAACTAGGAAAGGTCATAAGCTTAGCTATAGGTGTATAGATGATCAAGTTGACCTATAAGTGTAGTTGTCAATAGATAGATAGTAATGGGTGTCTTGTGACTATTATCACTATGGAACTCAAATTCAAATTGTAGTTTGAGTAGGACAAATTTAGGATTTACATCCATAGTTTGATGGAGTGATTTAAAAGAATCACTTGACATTCACTCAAAGCTATGGTAGTTGTTGACCAAAAGAAAGAAAGTGAAGAGGTCCACTTTACAAAAGGACAGAGGTAAGAATATGATGTCTCCATGATGGTGTAAGCCAAGAGAATCCACTAGAAGAATATATTTGTCAAAAAGAACCTACAACATGTGCTAAGCACACAAGAAGAATGAGGTCAGAGAGTAGGAGGACTATTACCCAAGCTAAAGTAAAAGGTGAAGATCTAAGAATATTTAAGGTGACATAACATAGGATCTACCTAGAAAGGTGTGCTATATATTAGATCACCACATTATTTTTCTTTCTAACCATTGCTTCTATTGTAAGCCTTTAATTGGGAGGACTTTAAAGACAATTTTGAAATCCTCTAACCAAGCACATCTCTAAAAAGTAGATCTAAATTGTCTACTGAGGTATCTTTAATAGGTTGTTGTAATCCCAATAGATTATTGGCATTCTTAACAAGATGCATCTTAGAAGAAACACTTTTAAGCCTTTGATAGGGCACTCTTTTTTATTACAAAGAAATGTAAGTGGTGTTGGAAGCATGAATGCTGATGATGATTCTATGAGGAAGTATTTTAGAAACATGATTAGATCATTATCATGATGATATGTTACATTCATGACTATGCTTATCATTGATGTCAATATAGAAATTTTCTATGGTATTTGACAAAAGAACAATGTAAAAATCAAGTCGGTATGGATATATAGTTGAGTAATTTCACTAGTGAGGTTGGAGGGAGATAATACTAAGTGTCTAGTATATGCAGCTAAACTCAAAAGCATAAGATATTAATTATGGAAGAAGTTATGCAAGTTTTAGTGAAGGTTGTTCTGAGATAGAGTTTATAGAAGCATGTTCTAGTAAGCTAGTTATATCTCTTAGTAGAGTTGTTATTCTAAGAAGCTAAAGTTAAATATATGAAGAAGACATTTTGGAGATGACATAGATAAGCTCGCTCATCATAATGGTACACATATAGAAAGTTATCCAAGCAACAAGGAAAAATATTAATTTTATGACTAAGTGTAACATGTTCTGAATGTGGTCCTATAATAATTAACAAAGGTGTAACAACCAACTTAGGGAATTGCTTTATAGTTTTAATATAAAGGAAGGACATTTTCCTTTATCATTATGGATGGAAGTGAATGGTTGTAAGCAACACAAGAGTGGAATACAAAGATAACAAGAGAAGAGTGAAGTTGGTGAAAACTTCATTGCTAAGATTTTATTGTGAGATCCAAGGTTTGATATTTATATCTAAGGTTTGTGACCTAGTCTACAAGGTCTGATAGTGATTGGTCTAGTTGATAGGATAGAGGAAAGAAGTTAAAGTATAATAAAAACAATTATTCTACAAGGAATAGTTGAGAGATCATTTGGACAGTGATTTCAGTGATCTTTCACTAGAAGTTATTTGGAAAATGGTTCCTTCTATCTTCCATAACTCCTAATAGGGTTGGAATCTCCTAACAAGGATTCAAAGTCTCCTAACATAGACTCATATTTACTAAATGTTGTAATAGAATTTTCACAGGGTTCATCCTCTAACAAGGAATATTTATATTAGTACATCATCTTATGGGCATGATCCTATTGGGGTTTTCCCTTTGATCAAGTGTTTCCCTAGTTAACATATCTAGTGTAATTGTATGTGTGGATATTAGTATGGTTGTTGTTTACTTTGGCTAAATGCTCAAGATTATTTAAGGTTGATAAATGTTTTAATTATTGGAAAAACTGATTCACCAACCCCCTCTCAGTTATCTTGGTGGACTATTGTTTCTAACAATTGGCATCTGAGCATTAGGTCCTTGAAGATAAAGCTTAAAAACATTGATATCCATGGGAAACATATTTAAAAAGGATAGTTTTAAGTTTGATAGAACAAATTATTACAGCTAGAAGGAAAAGATGAAGACACATCTATTGTGTATGGGTCTAGGATATTGGATCTTGACAAAATTAGAAAAGATAATCATTGCTAAAAAAGATTAAACAACTTTTACTGTAGAAGAGAGAGAAATTTTCATTTGTGATATGAGAGCTAGAGAACCACTATTGTTTGCACTTCCTAAAATTGAGTACAACTAGATAAAGTCACTTGATTCTTCTCATATGATTTGGAAAGCTTTGGAAAATAGTTTTGAAGGTGATGAAAATTCTAAGAAATTGAGGTTACAAAGCTAGATTTGTGCATTCCAAGATGCTAGAATGATGGAAGATGAATTTATAAGAACATATGTAGGTAGGATATCAAATATTAGTGCAGATATCAGATCTCAAGGAGGAACTAAGGAAGATGATGAGGTGATATAAAAGATATTAAAGAGTTTAACACCACCATTTAAGCAAGCAATTCAAATGATATAGTTGTTGATCTCTTATACCAAAGATTTCACAAAGGAAACATTACTTGAGAGACTTGAAGTAGTTGAGAATGAGCTTAGATAGTCTAGAGAATTGAATAGAATAGTAACAACTTTCAATGCCCTAAATATTTGACCTAGTTTGTCAAGGAGCACAAGTACTAGAGGAGACTTTGCTAGCAATAGAAAATGTGACAAGGACAAAAAGATAGAAGAAGGAGTAGCCCTTCTAGTAAGAAGAGAAAAGGATGCTAAGAAAATCTTTAAATGTTGGACTTGCAATGAGTTTGTTCATTATACATCTAACTGTCCTAAAAGAGAGAAAAAGTATAAAGGAAAATTTTAACCTAGAAGAGATATAGAGTGTTTGTATACAAATGAAGAAGATGATTCTGATGATTAAGTAGTAAGTGCTAGTGATGATGAAATAGGATTTGTAGCAATTAAAGAAGAAAGTCCAAAGAAAATAGCTTTGGTATCATAGGTTGAAAATAAATCTGTTTGGATAATTGATAGTGGTTGTTCACATCATATGACTAGTGATATGAATAAGTTTGTTGACTTCAAAAGACATGATGGAGGCATTGTCAGAGTTGGAAAAAATGCAACGTGCCATGTTAAAGGTATTGGATCTATAACTCGTGATGGTAGGAATAACACTGAGGATGTATATTTTTTTGATGGTTTGAAACAAAATCTTTTGAGTGGTAGACAACTAGTGGATAAAAGTTATCCATTAGGGTTCACAAAGAAGACGTGCATGATCAGAGACAAAGATGGAATAGTGAACCCAACTGAAATGACATGTTTGGTTGCTAAGGCAGATGACAGTTAATTATGTCATAAGATATTTTGTCATATAAACTTTGATAGCATTGTTAGAACTAGTAGTATGGTTGCAGTTAGAGATTTGGCTAAGATTGTTAAGCCTACTAAAACAATTTGCAAGGAGTGTGTATTGGCAAAGCATACCAAAACTTATTTTCCCATCAATGAGTTTGCTACTATAGAAAAATTAGAGATTTTACATACAAATCTTAGAGGTCCTATGAAGACTAAACTATTCTATGGTGAAAGGTACTTTATGATTTTAGTTGACAACTTTTCTAGAATGATGTGGGTTGCATTTCTTAAAGAAAAATCTAAGGTTTGGAAAAGTTCAAGATATTCAAGGATAGAGTTGAGAATGAATCAAGCATGAATATTAAGTGTTTAAGATTAGATAAAGGAGGAGAGTTTATTTCCAATGAATTTAAAATCTTTTTTGAAGCTAATGGAATCAAAAGATAGTTATCAACTCCAAGAACCCTTGAACAAAATGGCATTGCAAAGAGAAGAAACAAATTAGTAACAGAAGTAGCAAGAGATATGTTAGCAGAGAATGATGTATCCAAGATGTTTTGGAGAGAAGCTATGAATACAATAGTCTACACTATGAATAGATTGAAAATCTAGAAAGACACAAACAAGACCCCTTATGAACTAGGAAATTGGGAACTGACCTACAATTAAGTATTTCATAATATTTGGTAGCAAATGCTATATCAAAATGGATGATTATGTTAGTAAGTTTGATGCTAGAAGTGATGAAGGTATGTTTATTGGTTATTTACTAAAAATAAGAGCTTATAAATTTTATAATCTAGGAATTAAGACTATTGTTGAGAGTGCAAATGTAAGAGTTGATGAGAAATTTAGGATACAAGAAAGAGTAGTTGACTACAAATCTGATGATGAGAATGTTGTTACTAAACCAAGGAATGATTAAGTATTCTTTGGGACTAAAAATGATTTGAAGAATGAAGGAGACATAAGGAAGGAATAAAGCTTGGAACATTCAATGGAGCTAAGAGTTGAGATAACAACTCCTACTTTTAGTAAGAATATGACAAAGAATCATCTACTCAAACAAATCATCAGAAGCAGAGACAAAGTTTTGATGACAAGAAATAGAATCAATGAAGAACTATGTTTGATATCTCAAGTTGAACCAAAGGATGCAAATGAAGCATGCAAAGATGACTATTAGAAGCAAGTTATGAAAGAAGAATTGGATTAGATAGAGAACAATAAGATATGGGAATTGGTCCCCAAAATAGCATACAAGAATGTGATAGGAACAAAATGGGTATTCAGGGACAAGATGAATGAACAAGGTGAAGTTGTAAGGAGAAAAGAAAGATTGGTATGTAAAGGTTACTCACATCAAGAAGGAATAGACTATGATGAAACCTATGCTCTTGTGGAAAGAATAGAAGTAGTAAGGTTATTCTTAGCATATGCAGCATATAAGAAATTCAAGGTGTATCAAATGGATGTCAAGCTAGCATTTTTGAATTGAGAACTTAAAGAAGAGGTATACATAGAACAACCTAAAGGTTTTCTTATAACAGATGACAAGGACATAATATGAAGATTGAAGAAAGAATTATATGGCTTGAAGCAAGAACCCAAAACTTGGTATTCAAGGTTGGAGAAGCATTAGACAAAACTTGAATTTATTGAAGGTATGGTAGACAATAATCTATACTAGAAAGAAATAGATGATGATTGATGATTTTGGTAATATTTATTGATGATATCATATTTGGAGGAGATGATGATGAAAGTGGCAAGTTTTTAGAAGAAATAAAGAAGGAACTTGAAATGACTATGATAGGAGAGATGAAATACTTCCTAGTATTACAAATTGTGCAGGAAAAAGAAGGAATCTTTATTTCTTAGACTAAATATTTGAAAGATCTACTAAAAAGGTTTGGTTTGGAAACATATAAACCCATTGGAATACCTATAGTAACTGGACACAAGTTATCTTCAAAGGATGAGACTCCTACTATTGAGAAGAAGAAGCACAGATCTATGATTGGAGGGTTGCAATATCTGACTCACAATGCTTGATATAACAAATGCAAATGGAATTGTTGCAAGATTTCAAGATGATCCCAAAGACACATTATGAAGAAATCCAAAGTATATTTAGATATCTAAAGTGAACTCCAAAATTTGGATTACGGTGTGATAAATCTAATGATTTCACTTCATATGCTTATACTAATGCTAATTGGAAAAGTAGTATGGATAATAGAAAGAGCACCAGGGTGGAGCCTTCTTTCTTGGAGGAAGATTGGTTTCTTTGTTAAACAAGAAGAAAGATTGTATCTCACATAGTATAATAGAAGCAAAATATGTCGCAACAACAAAAAATTGTAATCAAGTTGCTTGGATGAAGCAGATGCTAAAGGATATAAGGATAGAATTTAGTGAACCTATTGTCATACATTGTGACAACACAAACATAGTGAATATGTCTAAGAATCAAGTATATCATTCTAAGACTAAGCACATTTCTATCAAGTATCACATGTTGAGAGAGGAAGTTGCAGAAAAGGAAATCAAATTAAAGTATGTAAGCACCAAAGAGTAGATTGTAGATATTTTCACTAAGAATCTTCCCAAAGAGACTTTGAGTATTTGCAAGGTATGCTAGGGGTTATGCCCCTTCTAACATCAGAATGGATGATGCAAGAGTGCATTAGTCTAGTGTAATAGAGGACTATTATTTGTCTGGATTGAATGCTAATGCTTCTTGTATGGAGGAGTATCTATGATGGATAGAGTTATATAGGACTCTTGTTGGATGTTATTTTGAATAGTGTATTTGGACACTTGAGCTAGTTAGAGACAGTTGTTACAGAGATTGATGGTTGCTGAAACCTTTGACATTGATATAAATGGGGGAGAAGTTGTAGCATAAAAAATAGTTTGAGGATGGAAAAAGAACTTGATATAGATAATATTGAGGTATATCAATGGGGAAGAATTATTGATGAAGAGGATTTGAAAAGAAAGGATAACAATCTTTTATAGTTGGTATTTTTGGAACTAGATGTTTTTCATCTATGTTGTCATCAATGCCAAAGGGGGAGATTTTTGGAAGCATGAATGCTGATGATACTTCTATGGGGGAGTATTGTAGAAAAATGATTAGATCATTATCATAATGATATGTTACATTCATGACTATGTTTGTCATTGATGTCAAAATAGCAATTTTCTATGGTATCTGACAGAAGAATAGTGGAAAGATCAAGTTGGTACAAATAGATAGTTGAGTAATTTCACTAGCAAGGTTAAAGGGGAATAATACTAAGTTTTTAGTATATTTAGCTAACCTTAGAAGCATAAGATATTAATTTTGGAAGAAGTTATGAAAGTTTCGGTGAAGACTATTTTGAGATAGAGTTTACAAAAGCATGTTCTAGTAAACTTGTTATATCTCTTAGTTGATTTGTTATTTTGAGAATCTAAAGTTAAAGATGTGAAGAAGACATTCTGAAGATGACATTGCTAAGATCACTCATCATAATGTTACAATTACAAAAAGTTATTCAAGTTACAAGGAGAAATATTAGTGTTATCGCTAAGTGTAACATTTTCTTAATGTGGTCCTATAATAATTAATTGAGAAGGTGTAATAGCCAACTCAGAGAATTGTTTTATGATTTCTATATAAAGGAAGGAAATTTTACTTTATCATGTATGGATGGAAGTGAATGATTGTAAGAAACACAAGAGCAGAATGCGAAGATAAGTAGAGAAGAGAAAAGTTGGTGAAAACTTTATTGTTGAGGTTTTATTGTGAGATCCGAGGTTTGATATTTGGATCCAAAGTTCATGACCTAGTCTACAAGGTCTAATAGTGATTGGTCTAGTTGATAGGTAGAGGAAAGAAGTTAAAGTACAATATAAACAATTATTGAGAAATCATTTGGACAATGAGTTCAATGATCTTTTCCTAGAAGCTATTTGGACAGTGGGTCCTTCTGTCTTCCACAACTCCTAATAGGGTTGGAATGTCCTAACAAGGATTAAAAGTCTCCTAATAGGGACTCATATTTACTAAATGTTGTAATAGAGTCCTAACAAGGTCCATCCTCTAACAAGGAATATTTATATTAGTACACCATCTTGTGGGCATCATTCCCACTAGGGTTTTCCCTTTGATGAAGGGTTTCCCTAGTTACCATATTTGGTGTAATTGTGTATATGGAACTTAGTATGGTTGTTGTTTACTTTGGCTGAATGGTTAATATTATTTAAGGTTGATAACTATTTTAATTATTGGATAACTAATTCACCATCCACCCCCCCTCTTAGTTATCTTGGTGACTATTGTCTCTAACAAGTGGGTACATAACTCCCATCATAGTTTTCACTCTCACCCTAGGGGTTTCCACATTAAAGTATCTATGTAATTGATGTATGGTTTTATTGCATAACATTTATCATTCCCTTGCTAGTTAAAGTTATAGTATAGTACAATAGTGTGTAGAAAAGTTTGGTAGACTAGCTAACATATTTGTAAAAGAGTGTGTACTTATTCACCTCCCCTTCGCAATACTATGTGTATATATTTATATATAATAGAAAATTGAAAAAATAGTTCAAAACATTAAAAAATAAATAGAAAACTAAAATAAAATAAAATACTAAAAATACAAACCATAAAATTGAGAAAAAGAAAATAAAGATAATCTATAAATAAATGCATAAATATGCATGAATGTACCCTATCTATACTGACAAAATAAGGGGCATATAAATACACATACATACATACAAATGTGTGTGTGTATATACATTTATACATATGAATATATATGTATATATGTATATATATATACATATATATATACATATATATATATACATATATATACAGATATGTATATATATATATGTATATATATACATATATATACATATATATGTATATATATATATACATATATATACATATATATGTATATATATATATACATACATATATATATATATGTGTGTGTGTGTGTATATATATGTATATATATATATATACACATATATATATGTATATATATATACATACATGTATATATATATATATACATATATATATGTGTATATATATATATACATATATATATACATACACACATATATATATGTATGTATATATATACATATATATGTATATATATATGTATATATATATATGTATGTATGTATATACATATATGTATATATATATATATATGTATATATATATGTATACACACACACACACACACACACACACACACACACACACGTGTGTGTGTGTGTATAAATACATATACACACATATATAGATAGAAAGTAAGTTTGTTAAGTAGTTATTATTGATTAAATAGTGTAATCTACAACAAATAGTTATTTATATGTTAATTAAAAAAAGTAATATGTCACTAGTACATTAGAGGTCAAATTTTGACCTAAATTTTTGACCAACTCCTCAAGGGACTTGTTCAATACCTTTTTTTTTGGTTTTTATTCTTGAGTTGGTCAAAATTTTGACCAACTTAGAGTTTCCCAAGTTGGTTTGGTCAAAATTTTGACCAACTCAGGTTCAAATAACAAAATTAAAAACCTTGTTACTTTTTTTTCTTTTCATTTCCTTGCACTATTGGAGCTACTAGCACTGAGCATCTGGCTTGTGCAACCATTCCATATCATTCATCCAAGCTTCCAATACTAGTAGTGGCAAACAATATTTATCATTCATTCATGGGTGGGCTAGGGACTTATGACTACAAGAGTTAAGTAATCATATCTCATGTCAAAGCAAGTTTTAACAAGGATTGCACATTTTGATATGTTGGTTCATTGTATAGACAACAATGCATTTTAAAACCATTCCACCTACAAATACTCACCCCCCAACATAAGACACCTGCTAGATACATGGATAATGTGAATTTTTTGATAGCATGAACTCTAGCACATTCTTTCTCCTCCAATATTTCTTGTCTTCTTTCCCTAGTCTACAAATATTTGGTACATTTAGGATTCTATTGAAAAAAAAATGTGCTTCTCTTGGTAGTGATTTTAGTTCCAAGATTGAGTACTTTGGACTTCCTGTGGGTGTCTCAGCTGTAAGTTCATCATTCAAGAGGTATGAAAAGTTATTTTATTCTTAAAATTTGTTTACCTTTAGCAACCAAAACAACACTAATTAGTTCGCTAGAAAATAATTAAGGATTAAAAACATTACAGTATCTATGGGTTAGTAGGAAACAAATAAGTGGATTTTCTATACACCTCTTCCATTAGAGTAATATTGGCATTGATGTGATTGTGTAATTGGTAGTCAAAATATGGTAATGCACAAAAATATTAGATATTTATGTGAACACCAACAAAGATGGCATTTTCATTAACAAATAATATCATTTAAATAGATTGAATATAAATGCATAGTCAACTATGTAATCACACTTTCCAAAAATCATTAGTTAAAATACTCTTCTTTTTTTTTAAAGAGGGGTAAATGCTTTGACCTGGAGCAATGAACCAGTGAGGCTACAAACAGGGGATCTCATCTCTATTATATTTGAACCGTTACGGCAAGGATAACAATGCAACAACTTAACCATCACAACATGCCACTATTTGCATCAGTTAAAATGCTCAATATTTTCTTCTTTTTGTTCTATTTTTGGTAATAATTGCTAGTGGGTATGTGCAAGATCATGGTGTACCAAACTATGGCCTTAAGTGGCAGTGAAAAATCAGCAAATCAGGTTTATGTCAACTTGACACATAATTTTGAAGTGGTTATGGACTTTATATCAAAAAGTTGTAAGAAAATAATTTGTAGAAAATTGAATGTAGTTTCTAAACTACTATGCCTTATCAGGAGAAAAAAATAATTGATTGGTCAAAAGTTTGAATTTTAATGCAGTACTAAGAAAATTTCAGGGCGAAAATAAAAAGTAGGTGTATGTATGACCACCTTAATCAAAATCAAATCATAATATTTTTTAAATATAATTATAGATATGAAAACTAGACTCATGCCCGGATGTGATGCATATTTTTTGATATTTTTATTCCAAATAAATAATTAAATATGAATTTTCTACCAAAACTTTTTTGGATTAAAAAAAGTCCCATGTCTGACCACCCTAACTAATAGAAAATTTGATCAATTTTTTTTTTTTTTTGTTTTTTTCTTATACTAGGCGAAGTATAGAATGTGACGCAACTTTTAGATTTAAAAAATGTTATACCGTTTGAAAGTTATAGCTATTTTTCATTTAGTATGTCAATCAACACTTTACAATAATCTTCATTGATAATTAACTAATAAATACTTATCGAACTCAGAATTTAACAAAAATTATATTGATGGAATCTAGAGAGCAATATTAAAAAACCCATTTCGTTTCATTCAATTTTGATCAAAATAACATTGTCAGACGGCTACCCGAAGTCTGAGTATCACTAAAACTCTCTATAAACACGTCTTTGGGGTTGACCGGGTAGGCTTGGTAAATACCAAGCCTAATCGGATATCTGATTTGACATCGGATATCCGATATGGCTCAGTAGTCAAATTTCAAAAATTTTCAAATTTTGGAAGAAAATTCGATTTAAACGTTCTAGTTTTTTATTTTTAAATTATTTCACTTATATTAATATGTAAAGGCATATTTTAATATATTATATATATATAATAACGTAATGTAAACATACAAGATATAATCTAGTAATATATAATAATATCTTATGTTAATCTTATTACAATCTATAAATATAATATATATTATTATTATTTTTACTAAATATAATAATATAATTTATATATATATATATATATATATAATACGTATTATATATTATTATATTAATATGTATGTTATTAATATATACAATAATGTAATATTTTCATTAAATGTAATATGTATTATATATTATTATATTAATATGTATAATAATATAATATTTATATAACAACGTAATATTTTTATTAAATATAATATATATTATAAATATTATTATATTAATATGGATGTTATTAATATATTTATATAATAACGTAATATTTTCATTAAATATAATAATGTAATATGTATATGTATATGTATATATATATATATTATTATATTGATATGTATATTATTAATATATAAGAGTCAAAGGGGGTCATAGGGTGACCTATAACACTCTTTGACCCATTAAACGACGATATATGTCTCTAGGGGTCCTAGGACCCCTAGGGACATATGTCATCCTTTAATGGGTCAAAGGGGGTCCCTTTGACCCATTAAATGATGACATATGTCCTTAGGACCCTCAAGGACATAGCCGAATCATTCATATCGGTCAAAGGGGGTCATAGGGTGACCTATGACCCCCTTTGACCCATTAAACGACGACATATGTCTCTAGGGGTCCTAGGACCCCTAGGGACATATTCGAATGGGTATTATGGGTCAAAGGGGGTCATAGGGTGACCTATGACCCTCTTTGACCCATTAAACGATGACATGTCCCTAGGGGTCCTAGGACCCCTAGGGACATAGTCGAATTGTTCATATGGGTCAAAGGGGGTCATAGGGTGACCTATGACCCCTTTTGAACCATTAAATGATGACATATGTCCCTAGGGGTCCTAGGACCCCCATTGACATAGTCGAATCATTCATATGGATCAAAGGGGGTCATAGGGTGACCTATAACCCCCTTTGACCCATTAAACGATGACATATGTCCTTATGGGTCCTAGGACCTCTAGGGACATATTCGAATGGGTAATGTGGGTCAAAGGGGGTCATAGGGTGACCTATGACCCTCTTTGACCCATTAAATGATGACATATGTCCCTAGGGGTCCTAGGACCCCTAGGGACATATTCCAATCGTTCATATGGCTCAAAGGGGGTCATAGGGTGACCTATGACCCTCTTTGAATCAGTAAACAACGATATATGTTTCTAGGGGTCCTAGGACCCTTAGGGACATATTCGAATGGGTAATATGGGTCAAAGGGGGTCATAGGTCACCCTATGACCCTCTCTGACTCATTAAACGATGACATATTTCTCTAGGGGTCCTTGGACCACTAGGGACATATTCAAATTGTTCATATGAGTCAAAGGGGGTCATAGGGTGACCTATGACCCGACATATGTCCCTAGGGGTCCTAGGACCCCTAGGGACATATTCGAATGGGTAATATGGGTCAAATGGGGTCATAGGGTAACCTATGACCCTCTTTGACCCATTAAATGATGACATATGTCCCTATGGGTCCTCGGACCCCTAGGGACATATTCGAATCGTTCATATGGGTCAAAGAGGGTCATAGGGACCCCTAGGGACATATTCGAATCGTTCATATGGGTCAAAGAGGGTCATAGGGTGACTTATGACCCTCTTTGACCCATTAAACGATGACATATGTGCCTAGGGGTCCTTGGACCACTAGGGACATATTCGAATCGTTCATATGGGTCAAAGGGGGTCATAGGGTGACCTATGACCCTCTTTGACCCATTAAACGATGACATATGTCCCTAGGGGTCCTAGGAGCCCTAGGGATATATTCGAATCGTACATATGGATCAAAGGAGGTCATAGGGTGACCTATGACCCCCTTTGACCCATTAAACGATGACATATGTCTCTAAGGGTCCTAAGACACCTAGGGACATATTCGAATGGGTATTATGGGTCAAAGGGGGTCATAGGGTGACCTATGACCCTCTTTGAACCATTAAATGACGACATATGTCCCTAGGGGTCTTTGGACCCCAAGAGACATATTCGAATCGTACATATGGGTCAAAGGAGGTCATAGGGTGACCTATGACCCCCTTTGACCCATTAAACGATGACATATGTCTCTAGGGGTCCTAAGACCCCTAAGGACATATTCGAATGGGTATTATGGGTCAAAGGGGGTCATAGGGTGACCTATGACCCTCTTTGAACAATTAAATGACGACATATGACCCTAGGGGTCCTTGGACCCCAAGAGACATATTCAAATGGGTAATATGGGTCAAAGGGGGTCATAGGGTGACTTATGACCCTCTTTGACCCATTAAACGATGACATATGTCCCTAGGGGTCCTAGGACCCTAGGGACATATTCGAATTGTTCATATGGGTCAAAGGGGGTCATAGGGTGGCCTATGACCCCCTTTAACTCATTAAACGATGACATATGTCCTTAGGGGTCTTAGGACCCCTAGGGACATATTCAAATGGGTAATATGGGTCAAATGGGGTCATAGGGTAACCTATGACCCTCTTTGACCCATTAAACGATGACATATGTCTCTAAAGGTCCTAGGACCCCTAGGGACATATTCGAATCGTTCATATGGGTCAAAGGGGGTCATAGGGTGACCTATGACCCTCTTGACCCATTAAACGACGATATATGTCTCTAAGGGTCCTAGGACCCCTAGGGACATATTCGAATGGGTAATATGGGTCAAAGGGGGTCATAGGGTGACCTATGACCCTCTTTGACCCATTAAACGATGACATATGTCATAGGGACATATTCGAATGGGTAATATGGGTCAAAGGGGGCCATAGGGTGACCTATGACCCTCTTTGACCCATTAAACGATGACATATGTCCCTAGGGGTCCTAGGACCCTAGGGACATATTTGAATCATTCATATGGGTCAAAGGGGGTCATAGGGTGACCTATGACCCCCTTTGACTCATTAAACGATGACATATGTCCCTAGGGGTCCTAGGACCCCTAGGGACATATTTGAATCGTTCATATGAGTCAAATGGGGTCGTAGGGTGACCTATGACCCCCTTTGACCCATTAAACGATGACATATATCCCTAGGGGTCCTAGGACCCCTAGGGACATATTCGAATGGGTAATATGGGTCAAATGGGGTCATAGGGTAACCTATGACACTCTTTGACCCATTAAATGAAGACATATGTCTCTAGGGGTCCTAGGACCCCTAGGGACATATTTGAATCATTCATATGGGTGAAAGGGGGTCATAGGGTGACCTATGACCCTCTTGACCCATTAAACGACGATATATGTCTCTAGGGGTCCTAGGACCCTTAGGGACATATTCGAATGGGTAATATGGGTCAAAGGGGGTCATAGGGTGACCTATGACCCTCTTTGACCCATTAAATGATGACATATGTCCCTAGGGGTCGTAGGACCCCTATGGACATATTCGAATGGGTAATATGGGTCAAAGGGGGTCATAGGGTGACCTATGACCCTCTTTGACCCATTAAATGAAGACATATGTCCCTAGGGGTCCTAGGACCCTAGGGACATATTTGAATGGTTCATATGGGTCAAAGGGGGTCATAGGGTGACCTATGACCCCCTTTGACCCATTAAATGACGACATATGTCCCTAGGGGTCCTAGGACCCCTAGGGACATATTTGAATCGTTCATATGAGTCAGAGGGGGTCATAGGGTGACCTATGACCACCTTTGACCCATTAAACGACGACATATGTCCCTAGGGGTCCTAAGACCCTAAGGACATATTCGAATGGTTCATATGGGTCAAAGGGAGTCATAGGGTGACCTATGACGCCCTTTGACCCATTAGATGACGACATATGTGCCTAGGGGTCCTGGGACCCCTAAGAACATATTTGAATCGTTCATATGAGTCAAAGGGGGTCATAGGGTGACCTATGACCCCCTTTGACCCATTAAATGATGACATATGTTCCTTGAGGTCCTAGGACCCCTAGGAACATATTCGAATGGGTAATATGGATCAAATGGGGTCATAGGGTAACCTATGACCCTCTTTGACCCATTAAATGATGACATATGTGTCTAGGGGTCCTAGGACCCCTAGGGACATATTCAAATCGTTCATATGGGTCAAAGTGGGTCATAGGGTGACCTATGACCCTCTTGACCCATTAAACGATGATATATGTCTCTAGGGGTCCTCAGACCCCTAGGGACATATTCGAATGGGTAATATGTGTCAAAGGGGGTCATAGGGTGACCTATGACCCTCTTTGACCCATTAAACGACGACATATGTCTCTAAGGGTCCTAGGAACCCTAGGGACATATTCGAATGGGTAATATGGGTCAAATGGGGTCATAGGGTAACCTATGACCCTCTTTGACCCATTAAACGATTGCATATGTCTCTAGAGATCCTAGGACCCCTAGGGACATATTCGAATCGTTCATATAGGTCAAAGGGGGTCATAGGGTGACCTATGACCCTCTTGATGCATTAAACGACGATATATGTCTCTAGGGGTCCTAAGACCCCTAGGGACATATTCGAATGGGTAATATGGGTCAAAGGGTGTCATAGGGTGACCTATGACCCTCTTTGACCCATTAAGCGACGACATATGTCCCTAGGGGTCCTCGGACACTAAGGGACATATTCAAATGGGTAATATGGGTCAAATGGGGTGATAGGGTGACCTATGACCCTCTTTGACCCATTAAACGACGACATATGTCCCTAGGGGTCCTAGGACCCTAGGGACATATTCCAATCGTTCATATGGGTCAAAGGGGGTCATAGGGTGACCTATGACCCCTTTTGACCCATTAAACGACAACATATGTCCCTAGGGGTCCTAGGACCCCTAGGGACATATTTGAATCATTCGTATGAGTCAAAGGGGGTCATAGGGTGACCTATGACCCCCTTTGATGCATTAAATGACGACATATGTCCCTAGGGGTCCTAGGATCCCTAGGGACATATTCGAATTTGGTAATATGGGTCAAATGGGGTCATAGGGTAACCTATGACCCTCTTAGACCCTTTAAATGATGACATATGTCTCTAGGGGTCCTAGGACCCCTAGGGACATATTCGAATTGTACATATGGATCAAAGGGGGTCATAGGGTGACCTATGACCCCCTTTGACCCATTAAACGATGACATATGTCTCTAGGGGTCCTAGGACCCCTAGGGACATATGTCATCCTTTAATGGGTCAAAGGGGGTCCCTTTGACCCATTTAATGACGACATATGTCCTTAGGACCCCAAGGGACATAGCCGAATCGTTCATATCGGTCAAAGAGGGTCATAGGGTGACCTGTGACCCCCTTTGACCCATTAAATGATGACATATGTCTCTAGGGGTCCTAGGACCCCTAGGGACATATTCGAATGGGTATTATGGGTCAAAGGGGGTCATAGGGTAACCTATGACCCTCTTTGACCCATTAAACGATGACATATGTCCCTAGGGGTCCTGGGACCCCTAGGGACATAGTCGAATCGTTCATATGGGTCAAAGGTGGTCATAGGGTGACCTATGACCCCCTTTGACCCATTAAATGATGACATATGTCCCTAGGGGTCCTAGGACCCCCAGGGACATAGTCGAATCATTCATATGGGTCAAAGGAGGTCAAAGGGTGACCTATGACCCACTTTGACCCATTAAACGATGACATATGTCCCTAGGGGTCCAAAGACCTCTAGGGACATATTCAAATGGGTAATATGGGTGAAAGGGGGTCATAGGGTGACCTATGACCCTCTTTGACCCATTAAATGATGACATATGTCGCTAGGGGTCCTAGGACCCCTAGGGACATATTCCAATTGTTCATATGGGTCAAAGGGGGATATATTCCAATCATTTATATATGTCATATGTGATCTCAGTTGAAAGGGGGAGATTAGAGTGTACGATGGTTTGGAGAAAAAATAATAAAAACTTCAATTTTTTGGAAATTTACTTAGTTGCATTTAATAAATCCATATGACCAATTTTGAGTCAATGGAATAGTTTAGAAAGTTAGGGAATGCATAAAAACTATAGTTTGAAATTTGAATTTCAAATTCAAACGGTCATATTAGTTTTGGGGGGAAAGTAGTAATTTGGTATTTGTTTGATTAAATAAACCTTTGTAACCAACTTGGTCGGTTGGACAGGTGCATATAAGCCTATTTAAGTTGTAATGAACATATGCAAGACATGAATCATTATTGGTACGGAAAAAATCATAGAAATTGTATAGAACAACAATCATACTTTCCTCTGCATCAATTAAAAAAATAAAAAATAAATGATACTTATACATACAATGGGGCTCTCTGTGCGAATGAAAATCCTTGATGATCTAGGACGCCAAATCTATACAGGCTCATCGCCAGTAGCCACACCATATATACAATAAATAATGTAATTAAATGAGATTACCACAAACATTTTACAAGAATGCATCAATATTTAATCAATTAGAAAACATCTAATTACCTTTCCTTTGTCAATGCATGCTGGCTCACCCCCTGCACTTTGTCCCCCCGGGGCAGGTGGTATCTGCAAGATAAAAGAAAGATTAGCAACCATATATGCTACAATATCAAATAGAAAAAAGAAATGCGAACACAACATAATGTACCGTAGATGTCTCAAGGCCAAATGAAATGGCCGAGAGTGTAGCATCATCTATCTGTCTGAGCTCCTCCTCAGCCATCAACTAAACATGAATGAAGATCACATACATGTAAAAGTCAGTATGGCTTAAAAATTAAAATTACTCTATTATAAAAATTAACTTTAAATCACATATGTCATAACAAATAAATGTATACACGTACCGACACTGAAGGAGTCCATGCCTCTACATTCCCCTTCTCTCTCGCATCAGGGTCTGTAGCCTCTGCACGTGCGTCTGGTGTATCCTCGTCTAATACAAAATGATACTCAGGAAGATCACCTATGGGACCTAGGCAAATATTCTTGCATTTAATGCAAGTCTGAGGCACACAAATGTGTGATGAGCTAGCCGATGATGAACTGGCACCAACATCATCAACACGAGGAGGCAAGACTGACCTAGCCTGAGATATCATGAGGCTACTCAGCCTATGAATGGCTCTGATGGTCTGAGAGCTAGCCTCTGCCATAATATCTGGATGCTGCACTCGAGGAGGGGGGAGATATCAGGGAGGGGGGGGACAAAAGTGCCAAGTTTCTTCCGCTAGGAAGAGGGTCTATCCTGAGGAGCTCCTAGTCCTAAGCCCATGTTGGGCTTCATGCTCCAATAGTTCACTTTAAGTTTCAACACAAATTCTGCATATAATTTTTTAAGGAAATAAAATGGTATGTCTAAATTGCCATGTGGAGGGATATCAAAGACCATCCACCAACGGTCCCAAAAATTTGCACGTATGGCATCATTTGTGCACCATTTAATCGATAATTTGGTTTTTTTTGGGTCAACTGGTATACTCGTTTTTGGGTTAGCAAAAAGGCTTTGCAAATTGTCTTTGGTTATGTTGAGGGCTGCGACCTCATCATAATCCAAACCATCATCAAACATCTGGTGCATTTCATCACGCCAACGAAGAGCGGCATTTTGTTGGTTTGTAAGAGTTTCAATGTTATCCACTATGGTGTTTAACGTGGATAACATAGGAGCCAGTGCAGGTACATTATTGTATGTTCTATGCAAACCTCTCAACTCAGTGAGATTTTCATTTATCAAATCCTCGATTCGAGGAGGGTTTTGAGGAGGTAGAGGATCATTTGGTGGACGGTTTTGTGGGGATACTGGATCGTTTGGTGGTGGGTTGCGAGGAATATTATTCCCTGCCTCAGTGTTATCATTTTGATCAGCCATTCCTATTGAATTGCAAAATGTAATATATATTAAAAAAAATCTAAATTTTAACCATTTTTGTCAAAAAAACCCTAGATTCAACTAAAACAAACAAAATCTTGTTAAAATCTATTAAATTTAGGTTAAAAATGAGTCGGGGGGGGGGGGGGGGGGGGGGGGGGAACATACCTGATATCTGATATCCGATTTGCTATCTGATATCCAATCTGACTGGCCCAAATTTGCGTGAAAATAAGGGCCGCGGGTCTGTGATTTTGTGTTTAATCCATGCACAGGTATCGGATATCCGATATTATAATATATATAATATAACATATATATTACATTTTATATATTTTTATATTATATTTTATATTTATTATATTAATTTAATATATATTATAATATAAAATATTATTATTATACTATATTATTATAATTTATAATATATTATACTTTTTTATTATATATTATATTATAAGATATTACTTTTTATTATAATATTATATTATATATATATTATATTACATTACTATATATTATAATAGATGAAATATTATATTATATTATTATAATATAATATGTTATTATAATATTATTATTATAGTATAATATTATACGATTATAATATAATAATAATAATATTATTATATTATAGTATAATAATTATTATAATAATAATAATATTATATTATAGTATAATAATAATTATAATAATATTATTATATTATAGTATAATAATACTTATAATAATAATAATATTATATTATAGTATAATAATAATTATAATAATATTATTATATTATAGTATAATAATTATTATAATAATAATATTAAATAATAATAATACTATTATAATATAATAGTATGATATATTATTTAATAATAATATTATTATTTTATATCAATAATAATAATATTAAATAATATATCATACTATTATATGATTTTAATTATTAGTCGGATATTGGATTTAAAATTGGATATCCGATATCAAATCGGATATCCGATATGATATCGGATATCTGATAAGGCTCGGCTTAACCTTCCAGGTTTGGTTCTTGGATAGGTAAAAAAAATTCAGAGCGGATTTTGAAGCGCTTTTAGGCGTCTTCAAACTCTTTTTTTTTCACATCGCCACTTTGTGGCACACCATGATCCTGCACATACCCTAGTCATATGTTTATTTGTTTAGAGGGGTAACACTCTCACATTAAAGGGTATGCTAAAATCAACACTACTATAATGCATAGACTAGTGATCTCCTAAAGAATATTTTCATCTAAAAAGATTTTGGCTTTTTATTGTCTACATCTAAGCTCTACCAAACCTTTGTTTGTTTGTCCTCTTCCTACATCATTACTGAAGTGGAAGAAAATGAATTATTTTTTTTCAATATATTGAATTTGACTAGCCCCATCTATAAGAGTCAAAAACATTTTCCTAGTTCAGGTTTCTCTGTAATTGAAGTTTTAATTTTAAACTTTAGATTGTTTTCATTAGTGCATTCCTATAGAACCTCTTCCTTTGCAATACAATTCAAGTGATAATGAGGAGATTGTAGAGGTGGCATGTACTCACTTTATAGAAGAGTTTCCCATTTTTCAAAAGGTTATAACATAAATACCATACTTTGGTTGTTCGACATACCAATTGTCAAAAATGATGGCTTCATTCAATTCAACAACTTTAACCTTACTATTTTCACTTCATTTTTCTGCACTTCAATTATGTTTATTATTCATGGAAGACTCATTACCTCTACACTAAGAGACTCCAATTCTATATTGTTTATGGTTTTGCATGAACCATCAACATCTTCTTGTCATCATGAATCTCTTTTGCAACTTCATTACTTTGATTGCTTGCCAAAATAGTACTTGTTGTCTGCACTTATTTTTCCACCAAAAATTGCTTTATTGATTCAAATTCCATACATCACAACATCAACAACCTTCCTAGGTTGAAGAAAATTCAATTTATAGGCTAACCCTCTTGAACTTACATATTAACCTCTACTTGTTTGATCAAAACACAACTATGATTGCTGACCTTCCAAATTTGCAAGAAAAGTTGCATGACAACTTTTTGACAATTTTGGTAACTTTTCAATATTTTCAAACAAATGACTTCAAATGCCTACCAAAACTTGATAAATCATGCAAGAACTCTAAAAAACATAAAATTGAAGATTTTTGGTCAACTCATAACATTCACCAATGTTGACTAACCTACAACTTGCCCATAGGCCTTATTACAACATGCAAGAAATATGCCTAAAATGCATTCTAGGATGCTTGAGATTGACTTATTGCCTTGTTTCAACTTGGAAACTTATTAATCACCTAATCTACCCAAAATTTAATATTTGACCATCTTGTTTAGGACCTTGGGCCCCTACATCACTGCTCCACTTTGGCTTTTTATACATCAAACATATAAGAATTCTAATTTTTTTGGAAGATTTAACAATTTTAAGTTCATTGGAACCTTGTCCAACTCTTCTGCTTCTCCATCTTGCATTTCTAAAAAATCTTTTTTTTTTTTTTTTTGTGATTTGATTTTGCGAGGTGGTACTTGTAATGAAATCTTTCACTTCTTCTAACTTTTGTCCTTGCTTCCTTGCCAATTTCCCTAGCAATAAATCTTTAACCATTAATAATGAAATTTGATGTAAACAGATAACTTTTCATTGATTATAATATGGGTGAGTTTGAGTGAGGTGACCAATTTTTTCTTTCAAATCCATATGTGAAGATATAAAACATTAAGTACAACATGTGCAATATTTATGGAGATATACACATTAATTACACCAAATTTTCCTTTCAAAACCATATGTGCAAATATAAACATTAAGTATAACATGTCCAATAATTTTGTAGATATATTTTCTTGTGAAGAAAGACCACGCCTAGCAATATGAACCCAGAACAAGATAACAAGACAATTGCTAGCTTGTGGTCTCAGTTCTGAAGAAAAGTTGATAAATGCAATTATCCTTGAAAAAAGCATAAGGCCTTAAAGAATCAAATAATTATAATCACAATAGCCTAGAGTCAATGTAGGCAACATGGTCACGTTGAAGGGGGCCACAATTTTTGTCGAATGGTGAATGCGGATTTTCAATTGGAGGAACATGGAGGTGTAAATATCCAAGTTGAGGATAACATCCCATGGAAGAAGATGATAATGTGCCAGAGGACATGATTGAAGAATATGGTATTGGTGTAGCTGATGAAGATACTTACAATGATGGTACTAGCGCATCTGATACTGATGAAGATGATCTTGCTATACCTATACTTGAGAAGGCACACAAACAACTATTCATAGGCTCATAAACAAATCTTCTCATTGCTATAGTGTTGTTGGTGAACTTGAAGGTTATGAATGCTTTATCCAATGTAGCAATGTCATGTATGCTAAGATATGTCATTTTTATCATATTCAATGTTAGTATACGATTACTATTCATTATATTAACAATTTATTATTGTTGTTGTAGGTTGATAGGTGAGTTTTTGTTACCATCAATAAACATTCTACCTCATTCATGCTAAAAATTATCTACCATTATGAATCAAATTAGAATGAAGTATTAGACAATACATGTATATCCCACTGATTAGATTCTATATCATAACAAAATGCCTTGATTTTCATATTAGTAGGTATCAATTAGATCAAATAACAAAAAAGGTGTCTCACAAGGTTCTTTGGTACATTCCCATTATTCTATGTCTTGAATGATTATTTAGATACACTAGCTTGGCACAATCTATGGATTACCATGCACACAATAGAAGTCAAGATGATATTATGCAAATTTCTATAGATGGTTTTGCATTTAAAGAGAGAAAAAATATGGCCACACTTTAAAGAAGATCCTCATAATCTCAATCTTTCATTAGCAGTGGATGCTGTCAATCCATTTGGAGATATGAGATTTGTTTAGTCAATATGGCCTATATTTGTTATTAACAATAACATTCCTCCTTGGATGTCCATAAAGAGGGAGCACATAATGTTGTCAATGATTGTACTAGGTATTTTTTCATTTAATACTTATCTAAATTAATCTATAAATAGTGCATCAAAATGTTCATATTAATTATTTAATGTTTTTGTTCATTCAATTACTAGGTAAGTACCAAGTTAAATATATGAATGTGTATATTGAGCCGCTTCTTGATGAGTTGTTAAAATTATGGAATGGGGTCACTATGTATGACATCTCTAGACCAATAAGGAAAAGACAAATTCAATTCCATTCTATTCTTGCATGGATAATACATGATGCCCCTAAGCTAACTCATTTTTGTGGTATGTTATATTGTTAAGGTCACATATTTTTTTATCCATTTTAGCACTTACACATTACTGTTGTATGCTTAAGTTGTGCATGATAATTGTACATGATCCAATTATACATGATCTTTTAGGTCTTTAGACAAAGGAAAAATTTGCATGTCCAATTTTTGGTCCAAAGATAAAATCTCATCATTCAAGAAGTTTAGGAAAGTAGGTGTTTAATGAGTTTAGGCATTTTTTCCATAATAATTGATACTATGGCATTTTCAATGATATACTTGAGTCTGACTTTAATTCATTCAAATTAGTTCAATTTTTTGTCAATTGGTACAGGCTATGGTTGAATCAAAATGATCCTAATAGGACTATTATTGAACATGATAGTAGATTTACAATAATTAATACAAGGTCATTTGAGCCAATATGAGAAAGTGTTCTACTTTTGCATTCCACATAAATTAGGCTAGTTATTTTTTGCTAGAGATGATCCAAGAGGAAGGCCAATAAAGTATAATGTGATGGAAGAAGAAGATACTAAAGAATCAAAAGATGAAGTAAATGATGATCATGAATGATTGTTACAGAATGATGATGATGATGAAGATGATGATGCTGATGATGATGGTGATGATGATTATGATGATAATCATGATCATGCTAATGAAGACTATGATGATCAATGTGATGATGGTCATGATAATGGTGATGAAGATGATGATGATAGCGATGAAGATGGTGGTGGTGATGATGATGATCATTGTGACAAGTATGATGATGGTGGTGATGATGATGACATGGATGAAGATGATGATCAATGACTCCCTTGAGGAATCCAATAAGGATAAGTAGATGATAAGAAATACTTGATGATATCTTTGAGAATGGGATTGATTCTTATAATAGATCTCATTGTTATTGGGTACTTGCACCCATAGGTTGGGATAGCACCTTTCCTTTTTAGAAATGGGAATTTAATGGTTAATCATTGTCTTTGCATAGTTATGAATAATTGCTATTGATTAGTTTGTTCAATTTACTTGTCATGATTTGATTAATATTCCATAGGTGGTGATAAAGAAAATATCATGTTGATTGTTGATAATGTGTCTATCTATTTGCTGATAGGAAACTACATACACATGTACACACACACAACTATGGTTGCATTTATGTTGTTTGATGTAAACATGGGAACACTTGAATGCTATGACAAAATTTGTCCTTTGATGTTCAATATTCCTAATAAATTCCTCTTGTAATGGCTAT
Organism: Cupressus sempervirens; assembly: GCA_028749045.1. Taxonomy (NCBI): domain Eukaryota; kingdom Viridiplantae; phylum Streptophyta; class Pinopsida; order Cupressales; family Cupressaceae; genus Cupressus; species Cupressus sempervirens. The sequence goes on along the minus strand of CM053785.1, from coordinate 642,106,765 downwards.
AATTGATGGGTGATTATGATGATCATTTGAGAAATACATAAGGTGATAATCTTGACATGCTTGCTAATTGATATTTCATGTAGATACAAAAAATTTCGTATCATGGGATTGGTTAGTATAACATTTAAACCAATTGCCTCTAGTTAATATTGACTCTAATATACAATCTACTATTTTATTAATATTTTTTTGTAAGTATATTACTTTTATTTCGCTATTGATTGCTAAGAATTACTAATCTTTTTCACAAGGTGACATGGATACACCACAATGCCTAGGCAGGGATGTACGAACTTACACACCTTCTTCAATGAAGGTAAACCTTAATTACTGTAATTGTACAAATTATATAGAAATAAATTTCATATTATTATGTTCTTTTATTTAAGGCTTTAGATTTATTTTGATGGAATTTTACTGATATTGATGTCATAACTTGATATTTATTGATAGGGAAAAGCAAAAATGACAATAGATCAAATGTGATCTAAAACAAAAATGTCATTTCTAGATGACATCACCCATAGTGCTGACCCTATATTCAAGGACCACAAACTCATACAAATATATAATGATGAAATTCTTAACATTATCCTTGAAAGAAACATGACCGAGGAGACAGAGGCACTGAAGGAAGAATTGATACTTTGAGTCAATTGTTTGAAGGTAAGTAGTAATTAATCTTAAGCAATAATAGAAGTCCAATATATGTTTATATGTTATAATATCTTATGGATCATGGTCTAAAATATTATGTGTTCTTTTATAGGATTTTGTGATGCCTATGAGGCTGCATGGTCAACATGGTGAAGGTTGTAGTGCACAACCTTCATGTAAGTAACACTTTCTCTTTACAACATTACTGAAAATTACACATTATTAAAAATTATAGTATTATTATGCTATTCAGTTTATTTAAGGTAGATTTAGTTTTGAATGAGTTCTATTCCATACTTGATTCTTTGTTTGAACTACTTTAGGTTGTGCTTGATGATGAAAGGTGAGAATGTTATGATGACTAAGTTCCACTAAGAACTTATTTATTATTAACAAATCCATTTGTAAGTTGTAGATCATATTAGGTATAAGATTTATAGTTTTAAATGTGGCTTTAGATTCTATGATCAAAATTTACAACTTGTTAGTGTGTCCACAACACATGCCCCATTCCTCACTAGGAATGGGGACCCCCTACTTTTTTCTAACTCTCGGACTCATAGTTCAAGAGTCAGGAAAAAGCATTAAAAGTTAGAAAGTTCTAGAGTTGAAAATAATAATAATAATAATATTAGAAAAATCAAAAAATACCAAAAAACTTAGAAAAATCAAAAATTACAAAAAAAATTGAAAATTAAAATTAAAAAAAAATTTTAAAAATTAAATCATCATATGCACAAGCGCGAGCGGGCAAAGTGCATGCCGTGCACCCAGCTTGGCGTAGGGTGGGGGTTTATAAAACCCTCCCCATCCCCATTTTATGACAACATTGTTTTTTTTTTTTTTTCGCTTGGGGCTTTCCAAATGCACAAGGTACGTGCCAAACACTTTGTGCTTTCTGCCCGTTGCTTAACACCCAGTGCGTGACGCTTAACATGAATATGCTCAACACTTAACACTTTGTGCATGGTGCTTAACACCTAGTACAAGGTGCTTAACACTACACTCGACACTTAACACTTTGCGCTCAACACTTAACACCCAGTGCATGGCATTTAAAACACTCCACTCTGGTGCTAAGCCCTACACGGTGCTTGTATGATGCGTAAGTGGCATGCCTTGCATGATGCCCACATGGCATATCCCACATGGAGCAGCCCGCACTGTCCTCCCTCCACTATGCTACATGCTTGTGGTGCCATAGAAGGAAACACTTGCGGCACTGTATACACGCCCGCACCACACCACAAAAACTAGTTCCTGTAGTGCTAAAAAAGAGTGCCCGCAATGCCCAAAAATAAACTCCATGCCATGGTAGTGCTTTGCACCTACGCAACTGTGAATAACCAAACTAAGCCTTATTCTAAACCCTAATCACATAGGCACTTCACACGCCTGTGCACCTAGTTCCACTTTTTTTTTTTTAAGAAAAAAAATATAAAATGTTAAAAAATAAATTTTTTTATTTTAAAAAGATAGAATAAAATGATGACAAAAATAAAAGTATAAAAAATACCCAAATTTGGTGTTTTTTTTCTTTTTGCTTATTTAAATTTAGAGCTTTTTGTTTTATCTTTTGACTTATAATCATTTTTTCTCACAATGTGCAAGTAATCAAATGACATCTACATCTGAAGTAGCACACAAACCTATAGTCTTCAAATTCCAAGGTGTACCTTTGAAGTCCAGATTCCATGATGATTACATACAAATCTGAGATACCGACTTGGGAGACACAAACTTAGGAGAATTATTGAGAATTTGTAACAAACCACCAGAGATATCTACACTAGTATCTTCACTCATCCATTCTAAATTAGTGAACACAACATCACATCCTATGTCAATACAATCAACAAAGCTAATCATGGCCCTATCACACCATTTTTTTCCTGATGAAAGAATAGTCAAGAGTGTCATAGGAGAAGTGGTGTTGGATCTATGATGTAATAACAATAAGAGAATTTTCAATCTTTTGAGAGTAGACCAATTCATAAGGCTCTCATATGAAATGGCTGAGAGATGGTATAGGGAACACCAACAGAAAGTGATTGACATCATTCAATCCTCTTACCTCATCGAGAAGCCTCCTTGGGGAAGGATAATGAGAAAAATAGATATGACTTGGGGATACATGAAGGAATACATTGGATACTCTATCATTCTCTTGAGCAAAGTTATGGGTTTACCTACAGCAGGCCACCTCAACACTTTCATGGTCAAGTTTATTGAGACCATCAAACAGGCGAAGATACCATTGGACTAGGCCACCACACTAAGTGAAAACTTGTGTGAGCAACTAAGTATGGTGAAGGACAAGAAGAAGTTTTACATGACTTCTTATGTGGTATACCTACTTGCAGCAAGGGCGAAAAACTATCCCAGTTTGTACAAAAGAGGCAGTATGCAGGATCCCAATGCTTAGCCATATATAGTCTATCCTCAGTTGGTGAAGAAGAAGATCTTAGGATAGAGAAAGGAATACATAATTGTGAATGATGCATTCATCTTTGTGATCATTCAATTCATTGAGGGAGACTATGGGAAGAGGTTATCCGGTGAAGCCAAAGCATAGATTATAGCTCTTGGAGCCTACTTCATCTAGTTCAAGACTTTCACATATCTATGAGTAGCTTATGCATCCACCAATCCTAAAAAGCTCCCAAGTTATCCTAGTGACAAGTTGGTGCTATTAGAGATTTCCTAGCAAATCGAGTTGGCTTATGAGAAGATAAAGAGGAAATGAAGACCTTGCTAGGCATGGCCATTGGTTATTGGACCATATCAGGTGAAGCAAAAGTAGGATATTTTGTCTTTCAAATGGGAATGGGAGAACTATCCCCTTGAAGAATACAACTCTCTCCAACCCAATTTTGTTAATTTTGGGAGAGTGGAGAGTCTTTTAGGAAAGGACTTCCAGTATGAGGATGTTGTTGAAGATCACTGGATGAATGCCACAAATGACTACGATGTCCATAGTAGGGTTTATTGTAGGATGACTTTGTATCTAGTAGAAAAGGCTCTCTAGTTGAAAATCTTGGAGGAGATAAAGCAACAAGATTCTAAGGATTTACTAGACCCCTTGTTCAATGCAGATAAAATTGGTGAAAGACCCATTATGAATGTTGAGGTTGATAGGGAGGAGGCTGATGATATTAGTCATCAAGTGAGGCATGTCATTAGAATGATAAAGGATTGAATCAAGAAACCTTTTCCACTTGATCCAATTCCTAACACAGTGATCTTCCACACACATGCTCCCCTAGAAAGAGGTAGAGGAAGGAAAGTAACAATTCCTACCTTTGTAGCTTAGTCTCCTATTAGGCCAGAAATAGTGTACTAGCTTGATCACCTGGTTAGATATTATCACCCTCTTGAAAGGAAAGGAAAGAAAAAAAGAAAGAGGACCTCTCCCTAGAGGATTCAAATAGAATAGGCTGAAGAATAGGTGCCTCTCCAATAGGAGGAACAAAGTCCACAAGGGTCTCAAGATATTGGAGCTACCCAAGTATAGGATGAACCGCAGTTGCCTCCCATTGTGTCTAGCCAATTAGAAGAGGGAGAGATTCCACAAGTTTCCATTCCTCTAGTGCAAGATGAGCTAGCTTCTCCTTCTACTTCCAAGAAACATAAGAAAATAATTAAGATTCAGACAAAGAAAAGGTAAAGGATCACTAGAAGATTAGTTCCCAATCCATCTATTCCTAAAAGCATTCTAGAAGGAGATGAAGAGGAAGACAAGGAAGAATTAGAAGAGGAAGAAGAACAAGTGTCCCTATATGGAAGAACTTAGCTCACATGAGCCACAGAGTTGCAAAGGAAAAAGAGTGCCATTTGTACCCTACCATCCACTCAAGCAGAACCCTTAGAACTCTCTTGTTCAAAAGATGAAGTATAGCAGTGGGTGGATGAGCAAAGTGAAGAGGGAAATGATGTTTTCTCAATGTCAGATTTTGATTTCATGCCCATAGGTATAGAATTAATTAGGGACAAGATTAGAGACACCCCTATAGGTGAACCTCAATAGGAAGATTAGATGTAGATGCTATCAAATACATAGGGTCTTGATCTTACTCCCCCATCTCCACCATAAGCTATGGTCATAGATAAGGGCTCAATTACTCCTCCACCTCAGAGTTTAGACAAAGAGCAAGTTCATAAGGAGCCATCATTAGAGGAGCAACTAGAACAATGGGTGACCGATGAAGTGTTGAAGGAGGCTCTCAACCACTTTCCCAAGATACTAAGGTTCAGGCTACATGCTCTATTGAGACTGAGGTTACAGAAGGAGAGTCCTCACAATAGAAGATGACTTCAAGTAGTAGCAACAAAGGGAAAGAAGTTGTAGAACATACTCCTTCATCATCAAGAGCTAGGTCTTAAACAAGATGCATCCCTAGATGGATCTAAAAGGAAATAATGAGGAGAACTAAGCCTTAGTTCCATGCTTCAAAGGATGACATTTGTGACATTGTAGAGATCTTGAACAAACTTGAGTCTCCATCACATGAAGCAATGCCATTGGAATTTGTCACCACCATATAGAACTAGGATTTATTTGCACAAGTGGCTCTCCCTCCTAAAGGTACAAAAGAAGAAAGCCTTAGCCTCAAGGATTATGAATTAAATGATGTTATTTTGGGAAGGCCTACATGGGATTCAACCTAACAAATAATGACTATGGGAGTAAAAGAGGTTCTTAAGCACATGGAGCAAGATGAGATTGAACTCCAAGAACTTTAGAGGTAGGTTGAGATTTTAAGAAGATATATAGATGAAGTTGTTGGTCTTGTTAATCCTAAACACCTCAAGAAAAATCTGAATAGCATACTTAGAGAAGGGGGAGGTGTGCAACTTGACCCATTTTTGAAGGCTGGTCAGCAGTGGCAAGAAAATTTTGAGGAGAAAGGTGTTGCAATAATCATAGGGAATTTGAAGTTACTGCATGCTACATAGGAGAATGTGAATAAGATCATAGCAATTTTGAAGTAGGACTTTAGTATCATGGATGAGGTATGTGCCTGGAGTAAGGATTTGCAAACTCTACAAGCCATAAAAGGGAAAAGGTATTGCATTTTGATTGATGTATATACTAGAGAAGAATTAGACATGATCAATGATTGGACAGAGAAGATAGCATATGGTAATAAAGTAATGGAAACATTACAGGAGGAGATACGTCAGCTCAAGGACCAAGCCCTAGAATTTTTTTTTGAATTAGAGAGACATTACAGTGATGCATGTTTGGACATTTTTGAAGATGATGAACATGAGAAGTTATTGTCTATTGAGGTTGTGGTAGAAAATTTTAAGAAGACTTCTCACGAAGCATCTAGTGATGAAGATATTAGACAAGCCTTTAGGATAAAAGAAGCCTTGTTGGAATTGGATACCAAACTCGAGGATTTTGTTGACACCTAAATTGAGGTAGACAATTACAGATAGTAGGTAAAGGATAAATATAAGGCTTTAGATATTTCTTATGTGGCTAATATTATTGAGATGATAGATAAATTCAAGGGAAAACATCAAAAACATAGGTTTGGGATGAAGAAGAACAAAACCTAGATGGCAGAATTTCAATTTTGACACTCAGTAAAATTTTGAGATTTTGACCCTGTCGAGGTCTGTAGCTCCATAGGTGCATAGGTCCACAGGTATGCAGCTCCATAATTCAAAGGTGCACTGACAGTTAACTTCTTGTTCCAAAAATAACACTTTCCATGCATTGGAAACACATTCTGACAATAGTTTAACTTCAACACATGCCTAGTAAAGGGCCAGCTTCCATTTTTGATGCCTTGATGCATTTCCAATTTGAATGATGGTTTCCTCCTATTTCTTCCCTCATATTTTCTTTGTTTTTGACATGTAAAGGGCTCATCCATCCAATTGATGAATAAAATATGGATGCAGTCCCTCTAAGCACTAGTTAGAGTGTTAGATTGTATATATTTAGTTTGTTTTATTATTAAAAGCATTTTATTGCATGAAGAATATCTCTCACTCTCAACACAAATTGATGAGACAATTTATTATAAATACTCCATTGTAATATGTAACAAGGGTTGTCATTATTATGCAATAAAATTATGCTTTTTGTAGTCGCATTTGGAGTCTAGTCATTCTTGCCTGAATGTGTCATTATTTTGTGAATTTTATTCAAGAGATTGTGATTGAGCCAAAGGTTTATTGTGTCATTTTTGGTTGTGTGATCTTTTAGTTTTGGTGTTTGCTATAGATTTACAAATTTCACTAATGTAACAAGCTTGAGAAGAGATCATTGAATTGTGTTTGCATAGCTTTTCATCTTGCATGAGCACACTTTCTGTGGCCTTGTGATTTGATGAAAGGTGAAATATCATATGATTGTTAAATTTTCTCACCAACGATTGCATGAATGGATTCTAGGAAGTGCTACTCCTATTTTCATTGGTTTCCTACCGATTTCTTTGAAATTTTAACTCACATCATGTTGTTTTCTATAGCCTATGTCCATGAGGTTTTCAATTTCATGTTATTTACTTTCATTTTCATTATTTTCTTTACTAATCCCCTTGTTAGAATAGGAACTCATTTTAGTTGCATTCATTAAAAAACTAGAAAATACAAAAATATTGTTCTTTTGTGTGTTATTTTGAGACAGTGAACAAATTTTTACTCCATTCCAAGACTAAATAGAACTAGCAAAGGCCTCCTTGTGAAAAATCACATTTATCTTCAACTGAGTCAATTTTGGTACATCACAAGACATATATAGAACCTTGGAGTTGATCCCAAAAGATTAGCTTTTCAAGAGAGGAATTATGCAATAGATTCCTACCGTTGGCCTCGCGCAGAACGACCACCCAACAAAAGTGACACTAGAAGGAGGGCCTCTTTAGATTATCATAAAGGAAGAAAATTTGTCAAAGTTTTAGAATTCTACACTTTTGCAATAATCTGCACCTCACACAAGTTTAGAATGTTTTTTGAGTTTTCTTAGAAATTCAGGTGCACAAGTGCATAGCTTCATAGGTTTACAGATCTGTAGGTACATAGGTCTACAAATCTACAGCTATGCAGGTACACAAAACTTGATGGTGCACAAAATTCAAAGAGGTGAGAAAGTGTACTTATACAGAGGTGCACTTTTTCTAGAATTAGTGCAAACTGGAGGATATTGATCCAAAATTCCCATGTTAGGGAGCAATAAGATCTTCACCAAGTGCACATGAGTTTCTTGAGCTTACTCACTTTCGTAAGCCATGTAGTGACAGAGGAATACCCCAAATCCAACCACTTCCATTCAACATTTAATCATCTTCCTCTACTCTACCACCCATTCAACCACCAGGTGGACCTCCACAAACTCCAATAGTCCCACCACCAGTACAAAAACCTTTAGGTCCAACAAATCCTCCAATGGCCTTTTTTGCAAATGCAGTGGATTCACCCATCAACTTGAGAGGTGCACTCCATGACCTCCTTAAGAATCTTGAAATTTTTTACCCAAGATTCATTTATGGAGAAACATAAACTACCGAAGATCATGTCAAAGTGTTCAAAGAAATTTGCAATTGGAAACAAATTGCTAATGAAGGTGTGGTTCTTCATTTATTCCCTTACTCTTTGGGAGAAGTTACCTACAATTGGTATGTTAATTTGCCACCTAGGTGTATTAGAGATTGGGATACTTTGAAAAAATTATTTTTGGAACAATTCAAGACATTGTCAACCTGACTATGATACATCAATAATTCATATCAATTAAAAGGGACACAACTGAGACAGTTTCATAGTTCAATCACCACTTTCATATGGTGTACTGTAGATTGGAATCACCATACACTATATCGATTCAAGTAGCTATTTAGATTTATCTGAATGCTATGGACCCGCTCAGTGCCATCTTTCTTAGAAGGCTTCCCACAAAAGATAATGATACATTGAAAAAGGTTTTTATAGAGGCAATTATGTTCACAAAATAAGCTAATCCTAATGGAGGAAGAATGATACCTCTAGTTCAAGTTGTTGCTACAATACTGAAATACCCTGTTGGAGCACCTCCAGTGCCTAGCCAATTCATACCAATGAATCCAGTTCCATTATAACAGGCACCTACTCCATAGAACCCTACACTGACATAACTAGGGTATGACCCTCCGAAGACTACTTTCTTTGAAAAGAAGGCAATAGTTCCTATAGAAATAGATAATAGCTTCATCTCAGAATTTGACCAAAATGAAAAGGAAAATGTCATAGATGAATAATGAATTGACATGACTCAAATTTTCACAAGGATAGAACAACAACTTTTAAAGGAACAATGCTCCTCGCTATAATAACAATTTTGTTCAAAATTACAACAGGAACTTACAATGGAAATAGTAACAACAACAATGTGGGAAATAATAGCAGAGGAAACAATTTCAATCCTCCTAATTGTAATAATGGCTTCCAAAGGTGGAACCGATAATGGAACACCCATTTGAATAATGGAAGCATTCCTACTGCTAACAACAACAACAACATTCACTATGCTGATATCAATCAGTATGATGATAGCCAAAATGTGCGTAACAATGATGGTTTGTACTACAATGACAATCAGGAGGTGAAACAAAACTCATAGGTAATTGACAATCCTCTTGCTATGCAATTCAATGCCATGCTATTAGAGGCATATGACTTTGCACAAAATGTCCAAGTGGAACAATTAGTAGGTGAGGAATTTTCATTCCCATTTAGCCAAGAACCTGAGATTCAACATGAGGAGATGTTCTCTTGTCGCAATGACAATCAAAATACATAAAATCTTAGAAGTAGAAAGGATCCTCTGATTGATGGAATCCCTCTTGCATTACAATCAACTCCACCCAATCCTAGAGCAAGCAATAATCCACCACTAGACAGAAAAACCAAAACAAAGCGAATGTGCCAACAATATTGAAAATCTTGCTTAGTCTATAGAAAAGTATATTGCAGTGGAAGACTTGAAATGAACTAATGCCAATATGTTTATTTTTGATATGTTGCAAAATTGTCCACAACAAAAAGAAGCACTCATGAAGACTCTAGACCATACAAAGAATTCCCACAACACTGCCCCTCAAAAGGCGGTGTCACAACAAGTTAATGCTATAGAGGCACTACCCACTATGTTCAAAGACAAGGTAGAGGTGCCCCCATTTTTTCTTAGTATTAGGATATAAAAGAAAAATCTTCACAATTGCCTTGTCAATTTGGGAGCTTCATGCAATTTTATGCCCTTATCCATAGCATAGAAGTTAGGAGTCACCCCTCAACCCATCAATCAAGTAGTAATACAATTGGATAAAACTGAGGTAAAAGTCATAGGTATTTTGAAAGATGTACAGATCTAGTTCACTGTTGACCCTCGCATTCAAGACATTATTGACATACATGTGGTTGATATTCTAGAAACCTATGGATTTCTCCTCAGTAGAGAATGGATGAATTGTCTAAGGGGGTGGTTTTCCATAGATTTCACTCAGCTTTGGTTGCCATGGAAATGTCTGAACAGTCAAATCAAGATAGATGCCAAGACCAAGTTGGCAAAGATGATCACATATTATAATGCTCCCAATGAAGTAGCCTTCTTATAGAAAGACCTAGGATCATATAAGGTGATGGCTTTTGATACCATGACAATCCAAAAAATAGGTGATTAAGATGAGGATCCCATGATTTCAACCTCAAAAGATGAGGTCATAACACAATTCATAGACCATATGCTAGCTAATCTACAATGTTTATGAGAAGAAGTTGATCCCAATATTCTCCTCCCTCCTAGATTCTATTAATTTCATAAGGTCAGCCATTCAAAATTTCAATGTTTATCATGCTAAGAAGCAATTGCTAAAGTGTTGACACAAATGGTCAAAGCAAGGAAAGTTGGTGACTCACAAAATGGGTCTATAGGAAATCAAAGTCTTGCCAATGCATCTAGTATGCCTAAAGAGATTGAAGGGGAAACTAAAGATTTGAATGCATCATATAGTGATACCTCTTCAGATGGTGGAGGCTTGTCTTCTCCTCCACCTAGAATGATCAAAACAAAAAGGAGAAGATGATACATAAAAGGCCAAGGATGGACTTTAGTGATCATTTGTCCTCTGCCCAAAATTGAAGAAATTCAAGAACTAATAGGGGAGATTCAAGATAAATAGGAAGAACACACACCTCCTCCATCGAGTATTCATAATGAAGAATCTTCAAGTCCACCCCTTTGGAAATTGCAATGAATTCCTAAGAGACAATCATTCAAGGCTCAAGTGAAAGAAAAGTTGAGGATAGACAAGCATAAAGTCAGAGAACCTAAAGGGGATCAAATTTGGATTCTTTGCTTTGATGGTTCCAGATGCAAATTAGGAGCTAGTGTAGGTATTGAATTGGTTAACCCAAAAGGTAAGTCATTCTATTCCGCATATCAATTATAGTTTAGATGCACCAACAATGCTGTAGAATATGAGACATTGATTCAAGGACTCTTATTTGCACTTAAGAAAGGAGTCAAGGCTATCATAATCGAAGGAGACTCCTAGCTAGTTATATGACAAGTGAAGTCAATATAATCTTGTAATGATAAGAGGTTGCTAGCTTATAGAAAAAGGGTATGGGATATAATGAATGATTTCAAGGCTTTGAACATAAAGTCTGTCCCAAGAAGGAAAAACATGGTAGCTGATGCTCTTGCCATTTTGGCAAGTGCATTAAAACCTATTGAAAGAACCAAGTTGAAAAGATTTTGAGTAGAATTGGTTACCATTTCGTCCATTCCTGATAATATCACAAACTTTTAGGTCTTTCAGGATGATCAACATATACTTGAGGATGAAGATGGGATGCTTAATCTAAAAAACAACACTATTCCAAAAGGGATGGTTGAGTTAGAATGCATATTTGGTCATGATGAATCAACATTAAAAAGGAGAGTGACACAAGAAAAGGGAATTGAAGGATGTCACTCACATAACTTGGGTACTAACGAGGAACTAGAAATGCTATAGATAGGAAAAGCATGCAATCCACAAGAAAGGGAAGAAATGCTCAAATTACTTATGAAATATAAGGATGTTATTGCTTGGAGCTATGAAGAACTAAAGACTTATGATCCTAAGATTATTACACATAACATCCCACTAAAACCAAGAGTCAAACTATTTTGGGAAAAACAAAGGACTGTAAATCCTATGATTAAACCATTGATAATGAAGGAAGTTAAGAAGCTATTAGATGCAAAGATCATATTCCCTATTTACCATTCTACTTGGGTGGCTAATATGGTAACTATACAAAAGAAGAATGGAGAGATTTGTCTCTATGTTGACTTTTGTAACCTAAACCTAGCATCTCAAAAGGACAATTATCCTTTGTTCTCACTAGATGAAGTGTTACAGATTGTGAATGAGTCAAAGATGATGTCATTTTTAGATGATACTTTGGGTACAATCAAGTGATGGCAGATGAAGAAGATTGACTAAAAATGGCTTTCATAACAAAATGGGGAACCTTTGTCTATAGAAGAATGCCTTTTGGATTGATTAACACAAGAACTACATTTTAGCGAGCAATAGATGAAGCCCTCAAAGGATTGATTAATAAATGTATAGTGATTTACATGGATGACTTGACTATCTTTTCTAAAGATCAAAGTACCCACATTGCTGATCTAAGATAGGTAATCAATAGATGTTGTAAATATGGCATATCTCTCAATCCTAAGAAATTCTCATTTGGAGTTACCAAAGGGAAGTTGCTAGGGCATGTTATTTCTAAAGTAGGAATCTCCATTGATCTAGATAGAGTTGAAGCTATCCTAAAATTAGCACCTTTGCATAGTCAAAAAGAACTAAAATCTTTCTTTGGAAAGATAAATTTTGTGCAAAAATTCATAAGCGGTTTCATAGAGATTGTTTGTCCCCTTAATGATTTGCTCAAGAAAAGAGCTAAAACATAATGGTCTCCAAATATTAAGAAATCATTTGAGGATATCAAAGTGACCATTTCCACTACCCCAATGCTAGTAAGTCCTGATTATCAACTACCTTTCAAGATATATTATTTCACTTCAGAACATTCTTGTGCTAGGATCTTGACTCAGAAAAAGGAGAATGAAGATGAAAGGACAATCTCATTTATGAGTTTTCCATTAAATAATGTTGAGTTGAAGTATTCCAACCTTGATAAACAATCATTTGCATTAATCAAAGTGGTAAAGAAATTCTTTCATTACATCCTTAGAAGTAAGGTGTATGCAATTGAACCTGATCCAATGATAAAGACACTTTTGATGCAGAATGAACTTGGTGAAAGAAAAGGGAAATGGATGGCCATAATCCAAGAATTTAATCTAGAGATTCAACCTATGAAATTAGTCAAGGGTCAGGGTTTATCAAAGATGATAGCTAATAATCAAGATGGAGATGAAAAGGAGTTCAATTTTGATGATGAGGTGAATGAAGATGACCATAAAATGATGGTCATATCACAAGGTGATATTAATCAAGGGATGGTGATAGATGTTTGGTATTAGGATATTTTTTATAACCTCCTACAAAATTGATGCCCCAGTTGGATGAATAGTTCACAATGTAGGGGACTTAAAATGAAGTGTGAATCTTATATGCTTCATGAAAACAAGTTGTATAAGAGAAACTATGAAGGGATTTATCTAAAGTGTTAGGCCATGAGGAAGAAAAAAGAAGTCTCAGAACACTTTCATGATAAGTATGGTATAGGACATGGTTCAATAGAAGCAATGGCCCACATGATTCTAAGATTGCATTATTTTGACCCTCGATATTCAAAGACACTTTCAAGCATGTATGTTATTGCCATATCTAGTAGACTAGTGCTAATAGAGAAAGGAATCCAACAATGCCCTTACAACCTATATACAAGTTATGCCCCTTCGTGAAATGGCAGTTGGATTTCATTGGTCCTATCAATCTACCATCATCGACTGGACACACATATATTCTCATAGCTATGGATTATTGTACACAGTGGAAAAAAACTAAGACATTTAGAAGTTGCACTACTAAGGTGGTGACAAATTTTTTGGAAGAACACATTGTTACCAGATTCAGAATGCCATTCAGCCTTGTTTACGATAATGGGCCTACTTTCACATCTGCATTCTTGACCCAGTGGACATTTAAAAATCAAGTCATTATCAAGTTCTCTTCAAATTACTACCCACAAGGAAATGGGGTAGCAAAATCTACAAATAAAAACTTGATCATAGTGATAAGATGATTGTTGAAGGAGAATCCTAGGGATTGGCATACACAACTCAAATATGCTTTATGGACAAATCAAGTGAGAGTCAAAAATACTTTGGGAACTTCTCCCTACTTGCTTGTTTATGGACAAAAGCCAATATTTTTGCTCAACCTCAAAATTTTGGTTTTGAAGTTCATGAGTGGGTACAATGAAGATGCTAACAAAGTACAAATCAAATTGATGAATCTTTTAGAGACGGACAAGAAATAGATCACTGCATTGGAGCATATGGATAAACATCAAGTTGTTGTGAAAAGATGGTTCAACAAGAGAGCCATGATTAAATCATTAAGGATTTCTAACCTTGTTCTACTCTAGGGTAAGGCGAAAGAAAATTTGGGTGACCACACCAAGTTTTAACGCTTGTTGACAGGCCCTTATCAGATCATAGAAATTCTCAGAGAAAACACTTTTAGGCTCAGTTCCTTACAGGGGGGATTTCTTCCCTTTCTCATAAATGGGTAGTTTTTGAAGCATTATTTTGAGGCCTAAAAGAAAAAAAAAAAAAAATTAGTTAGATTTTATTTCTACATTTAGATTATATTTTTATTCCTACAAGTGTGTTTATTTCTGCAAGTGTGTTTTCTTTCATGTTATGTGTTTGCTTTCAGTCGTGTGTTTCTTTTCAACATTGTGTTAGTCTAAGGGGGTAAGGTGTACTTGAGATTTTCTCTCAAGAATTTTACTAACCACTCTTTGGTTTCAATTTTAGGAAGAGGTATTTCTTTGTCAAAATATTTGGATGATTGTGTGTCTTATACCAACCAAGCATCCGACATTTCTTGTGGAAATAGGGGATTTTTAGTCTAGAAATTAGAAGCCTAGACCAACAAGTTCTCAACATTTTGAAAATTTAAAAATTTAATTGTTTTGGGGGTAGTTGAATTGAAGTCAAAGATGACAAGAGATGATCCAAACTTCAACTGGTTCAAATAGGAAAGGTCTCCTCGAAAGGTTGTTAAGATCATTGAGTGGCATGAGAGTTTCTAAAATTTCTAAAAGAGGAATGCAAGTGGTATTCACAAGAGATTGAATCCAAGAAATGAAACCAATGTCATGGCTACATAGTCTAAGTGTAGTTAGGATATAGGAAAAGAAGAAGAAGAAGGAAAAATATGGTGTTAAACTGAAGGATTCTAAAGATCTAAAATGGCAAATGATACATTCTCAAAACAAAGTATCTTGTATTCAAAATATTGCTTCTTCAAAAGTAATATTTTGAATGACATGGAGTAATTATTCAAAAAGTTAAAAGAACATGAGATCTTGCCAAGAGCCCTCGAACTGATTTTCTCATCTAGTCAAGCAATTGGTTGATAAATAGCCTTCGTGGAGATACCGAATAAATGAGCCAGGGCGAGTGGAAGATTGTTTTAAGTTGTCAAAAAACTTTGATAGACTACATCCTGAGGTGTCAAAGGGAATGAATACACAATGCACACACTGAGTTTGAAGGTCTCGAATTCTAAGATTTTGATTGTAGAGTCATCTGAAAGATGCTCGAGATGTTCAAAGTCTGGTTGGTGTTTGACACATGTTGGAAAAATGTTTGTTGATGAAGAAATGCCTTGGCCATTTTTTCCTTTTTTTGGGGCTATTTTTTGTGGTGTCCACAACACATTCCCCATTCCTCACTAGGAATGGGGACCCCCTACTTTTTTTCTAACTCCCAGACTCATAGTTTGAGAGTCGAGAAAAAGTATTAAAAGTTAGAAAGTTCTAGGGTCAAAAAAAATAATTAAATTAGGAAAATAAAAAATTACCAAATGAATTAGAAAAATAAAAAATTACAAAAAAAAAATTAGAAAATTATATTAAAAAAATTAGCACAGGGTGGGGGGCTATAAAACCTTCCTCCTCCCCATTTTAACACAACATTGTTTTTTCATTTTTTTCACTTGGGGCTTTCTGAATGCACAAGGTATGTGCCAAAAACTTTGCACTTTGCACTTGGTGGTTAACACCTAGTGCATGAACACTATGCTTGGTGCTTAAAACTTTGCACTGGATGCTTAACACTAGGTGCATGGCACTTAACACTATGCTCGATACTTAACACTTTGCACTCGATGCTTAACACCCGGTGTATGACATTTAGAACACTCCACTCTAGCACTAAGCCTTGTAGGCCACCTATACAGTGCCCAAGTAGCATGCCCACCCCCCATGGCATAGCTTGCACTATCCTCCCCCCACTATGCTACATGCTTGTGGCGCCATAGAAGGCAGTGCCTGCAGTACCTTATACACACTTGTGGTGCCACAAGAACTAGCACCCATGGTGCTAAAAGGGAGTGCTCACAATGCCCAAAAATAAAATCTGTGCAATGGAAGCTCTTTACAACCATGTGCAACCAAACCATGTCTTATTCTAAATCCCCATGTCAGAGGCCAGTTTAACTGTAAGGCAAATAGCACTAGCTTTTGCAAAATGATTAGTTTGGAAACCCAATGGATGAGACAAAGTTGCCACCCCTCCACCACAAGAATTTCTTATGATTCCTCCACAACCCAAAGGTCCAAGGTTACCCTTTGATGCACCATCAAAATTTTCTTTATGCCATCCCTTAGGAGGGAGCAACCATTTCACATCCTATCTTTTTGTCCTCCTATCCTTTTCTTTCTCCCTCTTATTAACACTATTTTGAAGATCTGCTCCCCTTCCTTACCTCATAGTTTTCCTTTATGCTTCTATAAATCTTCTCTCCAAGAACAAAAGCAAGTTCCTCTCTATCTCTAAAAATTCTATTTTTTCTTTCCTTCCAAATTCTCCAAAAAAAATGAGGCAAACTTTAGGTACTTAAATCTAATAGGTTTGAACACTTGAACATGCTTATCCAATGGCAAAAGAAATCCAGAAGATTACCTAGTTTTCACCAGCTTACCTCAAAATTTTTTGTTATGTTATCCTAGACCTCCCTTGAGAAAGAACAATGTATAAACATATGATTGATTGACTCCATCTGTTTCTTACAATGGATACACCTATTAGGCATAATATGACCTCTTTTTATTAAATTATCCTGTGTAAGAATTTTGTCTTGCAAGGCATCCTTTTGTTATTTTTGCAATGTACTTTTATATTTCTCAGTGAGCTTAGTATATTTTATCAACTCCTTCGATTTCATTTCTTTGGTTCTCTTTCTCATTTGATTAACATGTTCCTCAAGCTTTAGCCTCTTTGTATATCTTTGACTACATTAGAGTCATATAGTGTACCCTCATCCTCTCATATGTTAGACTTTGTTTGTTCTTGGGATGCTTCTATCCCTTTTATCCTTTTCTTTCTTCCCAAATCCTTTGAGTCTCTCTTCCTTTTCTCTAGCTTCTTGATACTCCTTGTTCCTCTAGATGGTGTTGAGGATGGATCAACTATTGGTGTCTCTAGGTGTTGATTGGGTTGTATCTCATCTCACCTTTTCATTATTTATTTGTTCTTTTTATCATTCCTCTCCTACATTAGTTGGTACCTCCATCACAATTATTTGTGTGTCACTTTATTCATTACCTATTTATATCTCCTATGCTACTTATTTCCTCTCTTCTTTTGAAACTATTTCATGTGACCAATTATTTCTTGTTCTTCATTCTTTTCTTCCTTGGTAACATCTATAATATTGGCCCATTATTCTACTATCTGAGTGTCATCTTTGAGTTTCTCTTATGTAGTTAGAGGTGTCATAGAGGCCTATTTTGTTTCTCTATTTTCCTTTGGTTATTATTTTAGATCTTGAATAGTCTATGTTTTCTATTCTACTTGTATAGTAGGCTTCTCTATTGGTTTCTTCTTAACACTTCTAGGACCTATTGTCGTAGGTCTCACTTTTTCCTTCTAGACATATTTGTCTATCTTTCTAATGGGGATATCTAACTGCTTCTTAGGTGCTCTTCTAGATCTTCCTAAGACCCATCCTTTTCCTTGCTATGGTAATTTTTTTTCCCCTACTCAATATCACTCCTAAGGTCCCTATCTCTTTTAGAACTGTCCACTAACTTCAAACTTCAAACTATACCTTGACTTTTCATATGCACCCATGGCATAATTAGCCATTCTTCTTCCTAGACTATTATTGGGACTAGGAATAGGTTCCCACTCTATTCCTTTTAGATTTTTAATCCTCCTTGAGCCATTCTAATGGTTTCTCACTTGGATTTCTCATCAATTTATTTTTTGGTTAGTTCTAGGCCTTGTATCCTTTTTGCCCTAATTAGGCCTCCTGGAAACTAGGTTTATTGAATTTCTTACAAAATCCCTTAACAACCCCCTAAATTAACCATGGATTATTTATACGATTAGCAAAGACTCAAATATTTCCTTGGTCTTAGGTTCTAACACTATCTGCACACTAGATTTCTACCAAACTCCTTTTCTTAAGGGTTTCTAAGGCATGTGAACCAGCCTAGTCTCTTTTCTTTCAAAAAGTTCTTCAAAGATCTTCCCTGCACACCTCCTTACTTGTACGTGTCTAAGACACATTCCCCTTCACTTACACACTTTTGGATTGGCACTTCCAATCCACTTAGTAAGTCCTCTTACTACTATTATAAGTAGGCACCTAGCCAAAATACCCCTGCACTTGCCTAGGGCTTATTAATGAAAATAGCTCCTCTACACCCCATGAAAATAGCTCCTTTACAACCCATGACTCAAAAAATCATATTTACACTATTTAAAAATTATCCTACTTGATTCCAAGATGCCATGGAATTTCAATCATGGGAGCTCAAGTAGGAGCCATATTTACATTATTGACGTTGAACCCAATAGTGGATCAACAAAACAAAAACAATTAAAAAAATGATAACTACTATATAAAAACAACCAACCCAATGCTATAATGGATGAGTACACAACACAAAGTTAAGTTTTAATGTATTATTTCAGTCCTTTCAATCCATGGATGACTAGATGAAGGATTTCTTACATGAATACAACCAATTCTTGCTCTTTCCAAACCACAATATGTATAATGTCCTACCTCACTATTAGGTTAGTTTTTGGATGGCCTTATATACTTCTGTTGAGCTTTAATTTTGCATGATGCTTAATGGCATTAATGGCATGAATCCTTTCAAACTTCTCTCTTGAAAATTCAATCTGGGATCAACTCCAAGGTTCTGGGTGATCATGCGACCTACTAGAATCCACTTAGTTGAGGATAAATGTATTTTTTCATAGGGAGGCCTTTAGTGGTTTGAAAAATTTAGATAAGATGTAGAATCTGCTTGCTATTTCAAAAGAATAAAACATAGAAAAGAAATATATTTTTCTATTTTTTCTATTTTTTAATTAATTGAGTCTAACAACACGACTATATGAATTCCTAATTTAACCAAGGGATTAGTAAGGCAAATAACAAAGATAGGGTAATAATAAATTTAAGAAAATAACATAAAAATTAAAATCCTAATGGACATAAGCCACAAAAACAATGCATCTATGACTTAAGCCTCTAAAAAGATCAGCGGGTAACCAATGAAAATAAGAAAAGAGCTTCCTTAATTTCATTGATGCAATCATTGATGGGAATTTAGTAACCGTAAGATGTTTCACTTTTCACCAAATCACAAGGCCACAAAAAGTGCACTCATGCAAAACAAAAAGCTATGTAGGAAGAACATAGATGATCTCTTCTCAAACTAAGTACATGAGCAAAATTTGTAGAACCATAGCAAACACCAAAACTAAAAGATCACACAACCAAAATAATGCAATAAAACTATTGGCTCAATTACATTCCATGAATATACATCCACAAAATATAACTCACTTAGGAAAGAATCACTACACTCCAAATGTGAGAACCAATAGCATATATTACTGCATCAAAATAATGGTGTCCTAGAATACATATTACATTCCTCAATTTATAAGAAATCTTCTCCTCAAATTTGTGTTGAGAGTGAGAGATATCTTTATGCAAACATATGCTTCTAAACTAACAAAAAAATCTAATTATGTACAAACTAACTATCTAATTGATGCTAAGAAGGACTCCATCCATATTTATATCATTAAATGGATGCATGAGCCTTTACATGTCTTAAAACAAAGAAATCATGAGAAAATAAGATGAAGAAAGCCTTTAGATGATGTAGGAGTGTCTAGAAGTGCCAAAAATAGAAGCTCCATGTTCTCTAGGTGTCTATAGGAGTTAAATTGTCATCAGAATGTGTTTTCAATACATGAAAAGCTCTAAATTTAGAACTAGCAGTTGACTATTAATGCACCTCTAAAGTATTCAAAAACATATGATACACCTCAAAAGCAACACACCTAGCTCACCTGCGCACATCAAAAGTAGGTTCCAAAAATGTAAAATTTCACCAAGTGTCAAAACTGAAATTTTGGCTTCTAGGTTTTGTTCCCCTTTATACCAGAGCAATGTTTGGGTATTTTCTCTTGAATTTCTCAATAATCTTAGTGCCTTGAGCTACATCTAGCAAATCTAAGGCTTCATACTTGTCCTTCATTTTCTACCTATAGTTGCCCACCTCGATGTAGTCTTTGCAAAATCTCCCAATTTTACATCTAAATCTAGTAATGCTTCTTCAATTTTGAATGCTTGTCTGATATTATCATCATTAGAAGCTTCTTCAAAAGTTTTTGGAACTATTCAACAATTTCTCTACCATCATCAATTTTTCCCTTGCATCATCCTCAAGAATATCTTAACACGCATCAGTATAATGTTTCTCTACCTCCAAAATTTTCTCTTGGGTTTGATCCTTGAGCTTGTGAATCTCCTCATGTAATTTTTCCATTACTTTATTGCCATCTAAAATCTTCTCTATGTAATCATCAATTTTATCTAACTCTTCCACTATAAATACCTCCATTAATATCTTATACCTTTGGCCTTTGATTGACCGTAATGCTTGTAGGTCCTTACCCTAGGTATGCGGTTCATCCATCAAACCAAAATCCTAATTCAAAATGGCTACTATCTAATCCACATTATCTTGCATATGGTGTAATAGCTTAAGATTTCCCTATATAATTTTTATACACTTTTCCTCGAAACTTTCTTGCCATTGCTGACAAGGTCTCTAAAATGGATCAAGTTGCACTCTCCCTATCCCTTTTCTCCAATGTTGCATTCAAAGTCTCCTAAGGATTTTTAAGATCTAAAGGACCAAAAACTTCATTTAGATATCCTTTTAAGATCTCATTCTATTTATGAAGTGTTATCAATTCTACCTCATCCTATTCTAAGTTCCTAAATACTTCTTTAATTCTAGTTGTCACCATCAACTTAGCATTATCCAATGTGGGTTTCCCAAGCATAACCTCCCTTGCTTGATAGTCTCTTGGATTAAATTCCTCAACATTTGCATGTGAAGGAGGGATAGCGACATGCATAAACAAGTCTTGATTCTGATCACTCATGATATAGGCCAATGCACGTGCATCCTTTGGTGGTGACTCAAGTTTCTTAAGAACTTCAATCAATTCTATCATAGCCTCTTCCTTAGTAGTAAATTTCTCCCATTTGTTTCTATCCATTAGAGATTTTCCTTTTGGTGACAAAGGATTTTTCTCAGCTATGCTCTTCTCCTTATCACTCCTCTATAGAGTCTTCTCCTTTTATGAGAGATCCACATTGGGAGTTTTTGTATCCGTGGAGTCCACAATTCTCACCTCTCTATCTTGGGAAGTCTACTGAGGCTGCTCACATATTTCCCCTTCATCTACCACTTTTTCAGTGAGTAATTGTTGTGGCTCTTCCTCCTATTCTACTTGGACCTATTCCTCTTCATTTCCTAGAGGGAGGGGAGTAGTAGAACCTTTATCCACACAAAATGTAACTTGAAATGGTGATGGTGGAGCTACTTTGGGTCCTTGTGGCTATGATGGAAATTGACTCCAATCCTCCTATTAAGGTTGATTTCTTGGAGTATCCCTTATTTTATCTCCCACCAATTTAGTGTCAAATGACATAAAATCAAAAGCTAACATCTTGAAGATATCAATCCCTTCACCCTTCTATTTATCAATCCATTGTTGTAGTTCATCTTCTGATGTAGTAGACAAAATAAGCTACTCTAGAATGGATGGTGGCATAATTGTGGAGCTTCTTCTCCATTCTAACTCTCTGGCTCTAGCCAGATGAGTCCTCTAATTCAAAGGAAGGTTATCTTCTTCATCCTCATCGTCCTCTTCTTTCTCTTCTTATAGGATAACCTCTAGGACTTATAGGAAAGGAATAAATCTCCTGATTACCTTTTGTCTCCTCTTGATTAGAGTCTTGATTTTTCTTCTTTTAGGAGAAAATTGGGAGGCTTGTACCTCTTATTGCGATGGAGATTCTTATTGTAATTCTATTTCAACTTCTTCTTGCCCTTGTTTAGTTAGTGGCACTTGAGGATTATCTTGGGTCTATATAGCTTCAACATTCTCTGACCCTTGTACACTTTCTACCCCTAGCTATGGAGGTGCTTGAGTTGGTTCCTCTTCTGGCCAAGCTTATTGGGGAGAAGTGCTCTTCCTCTTGCCCTTACCTTTTTGAGCTCTATAATATCCAACTTCTCTATCAAGTTGGTGCACTATTTCTGGCCTCATTGGGTACTGAGCTATAAAATTAGGTGTTGTTAGATTAACTCCTCAACCTCTTATTGGACAGGTTGTAGCATGGAAGACTATCACTTGAGGAATTGGATCCAATTTTAAATTTCTCTTAATCCAATCCTTGGTCAGTTTGATGAAATGTTTGGCATTGTGATTAATATCTAAGGCTTCTTCTTTATCAATCTCAATATTTATAATGGATCGATCACCAATCTTGTCCCTATTAAATAATGGATCAAGGACATCCTTAGTATCCTATTGTGTAACCTTTAAAGGAACCTTTATCTTCAAGGAATTATTCACCAGATAGAGAGTCATCTTATAATAATCCCTTATATAGATACATAGTCATCTATTGTGTTCATCCAGTGGTCCTTAATTACATCTTCATGTTGAAATGTCTTGCTAGCCAAATACTATACTCTTCCAATGTTTTCGAAATAAGGGCAAGGATAGTTATATTCCTCTAAGGGATACTAATCCCACTCAAGCTCAAAAGATGGAATATCTTGTCTTTGGACCACACTAAATGGTCCTATAGTAATGGGCCATACCCAAGCTATTTTGTGTTGCTTCCTTACTTTGTCATATGCAAACAAGGGTTGTTGAGTGATCTCTAATAGTATAAGTCTATCAATTGGATACCTAGGGAATTTCTTGGGATTGATAGTGGTACCCGCTACCCTCAAATAAGTGAATGTTTGATATTGGATGTAGTAGGTTCCATCCTCTGAGATCTTTTCCATTGCCTCCTTTGACATCCTCTTCACATAATCCCCCTCAATGAACTAGATAATTGTGAATATAAATGTATCATTTACTATCCTGTATTCCTTGTTGTGCTCTAGAAGCTTCTTCTTTGCAAACTAAGGATACACTATATAGGGTCATGCATTTTCATCTTGTATACTACCCTTTTTGAAGAGTCTTCGATAATCTATCACACTTGTAGCTAACAAGTACACCAAATATTTTCATGTAGAACTTATAGTTATTCTTAACTATCACTAGCTATTCATCCAAGTTCTCACCAAAAATAGAAGCCCAATCAATTGCCATCTTTGTCATCTTGATAGTCTTAATAAAATGCAGCATCCATATATTTAGGTGTCTCGATGCTAGAAACCCCATAAATCTACTCAATATTATTGTAAGGTCCCTTCCCTAGTACCATATTATAAACCTTAAATAACACAAATATGATCAGAACTAGGAAGTGTAAGGAGGTGAGATGTCATGTCTTTGTCTCTCATGCGTGGTATGTGGATTATAGACTATTTCCATACATCTTATGATAGGATGATGATAAGTAGGTTCTAGGATTTAGGTATTTCATGATTGACATCCTTCTTATTAATATTGGGCCTAAGATCTTATTAGGACTGATATACATTCTGGACATTTTTTGTGCTAAGTATCATATTCAAAATAACATGAGGTTGATAAGTTGAGACCCTATGGAATAAAGTCTCAAGATATAATAACTTAGAAACCATGCTGATGGATTCATGCTATCCTATGGCCTACTAGGATAATTGAATAAATCAACACCCACCCATGTGAATATTACTTATAGTTATAGTTGAAAGTTGTTATCAAATTTGGATAAGGGTCTACATGGTAGAACTCAATGTGATGTAGTGTAATAAGTCAATTATTGTGCAAGTAGTACTGGGGGGGATATGTTGATATTCATAAGAACATATTTTTTGGCCCAATAAAATGCAAAGGATTTATTCTATAATTAATTAAGAAGCTAGGAGGCATGACTAAGCAAACATCTTGTTTACTTGACAAAATTTATACACCTTATAAGGTACTATCTCATAATGATAATGGGATACTATTAGCAATCAAACTATATTTAAGTGAATAAAAGGGTATTAGTCGTGATGTTTATATTTTTATGGTTTTGAACTAAAATATGTGTTCAAAACTAATTTTCATGTTGAATGATTTAACAATATAGATTCAACATTTCATTATTATGATAGGAAATGGATTTTGATGTGGTTCAAAATGTTAGTTGATCAGAATGTTTGTTGATCATTTGATTAGATATTAATATCAATATCCAGATTCTAATATTTTAATGCTTTAAATACTTTATATGAAAATTATTAGAAAATGAAAATTGATTATGATGTTAAGGTGAATTATTTAAAATGAAATTGTCATGCAGTTACATACATGCATTTTATATGATTTTTTGGGCTACTGATGTTCAAGTTAGTGTGTAGGCAATTGAACCATGGAATTATTTGGGGGAAACAAGGTCCAAACCTATGTGAACATGATTTAGCCAAGGTGAATTATGGAAGATTCATAAGCCACATCGTGATGTGTTTTATTTCATAAATGTAAGCTTGTGTGTGTGGTGAATTTAAATTCATGAGTAACTAGGGAAATGCCATTGTGATGTGTAATGTGTTTTAATGTGTCACTTGACACTTGTTGTTTCTTTTGTGTTGATGACATGTAACCAAGGGTTCTGGTCATGGTTACACTTAACCTTAAACTAATTACCTTTCATATGATTAAGTAAACTTGCTTGGAGAAAGGATAGGATGGTTCACCATCAAGGAAAATTCTAATTCAAACTTGAAAAGGATTTTAGAGGGTCAATAGGTGGTCCCAAAGTGACATTTTTTGTGAAAATAAGCTACCCATATGTTAGCATAACATGTTAGGTGCCTAAATTTGACCATTTTATTGCTTAGTTGGCCTAGGCCTTCTTCCATCAATTTGAAGATAGAGTTGTCACATGAGCTCTTTCTCATGTTTCCACTAAGTCAAAAATAGCAAACTTAGGGGGAGACAAATTTTTAAGAGGAACTGGCTTGGTGTTTTTACTAAAATAGCTAGTGGGAAGTACATTTTAGAGAGTCTTGGACAAACTAGTGGGGTATTCACCCACTCTCTAAGTTTAGAGATAGTGAGGGTTTTGGAGGGAGGCTAAGGGAGATCTTCATAAACTATCATTAACTTTAGCTTGGACCAAGGTAGGTTCTCAAACCATAAACATTTTGTTTTAGCTTTGCATAATGAATCCATAAGAAAGGAATGTTGTTTTGGAATCATGGATTGTTATGGTAATCTTTGTATTGTGTTGTGATTGTGCAATGAGTTTCATGCATTTTCTTAGTTTTCTTCCTTGATCTCTTTGTTTTTTTTTAATGTTGAATTTGTTCATGGGTGTGAAGGCTTCACTCACCCTTGGGAGGGAAGAGAAGCCTTGCGTGAAGTGGTTAGTTGGGCTTAATATTGAAGTTGAGAGATTTTCCTTTTGGAGAGGGTTTTGTGTTCATGGAGTATTGGCTCCATTTAAGCCATATTCATTTTTTGATAGCCTTGAAGAGGCATTTGTATTATGGGAGCTACAAGTGTATTGATGTGATGAGAAGGATATATTTGATAGCCTTGAAGAGGCATTATGCAATTGCAAATGTATATATGTATATGGATATGTCATTCTCCTCTTTTGAGAGCCCACCTTCACCCATTTTTTCATGATTTCGATGGTGAATCATTGTGTTAAACCTTGGAGGGATGTAAATTTCTTGTGATCATGTTTTTTGTATGCATTGTGAAATTTTGAGTGCAACCTTACTTGAGCTTTGTTTCCCCTACTTAGTGGGTGGCTTCTTATAAGCCTAGGATGAGCCTCCATGGTTCTTTTTGTTTGTTGTGTTGTGTTGTAGGTTTGGTGCTAAAGGGAGCAATGTAAAGAATGCTTAGGGTGATCACCTTGTAGATGTTGCTTTAAAGAAAAACTTGTCAATGTGCACTTACTTGTATTGGAGAATCTCTATCCATCTTGTTCATGTTGTAGCAATATATGATTGTGTAGTAGCAAGGAAGGACTATGTCATTATTAAAGGAATTTGGAAGGAGAAATCTTCCTCCCTATCATTAAACATTGCAATCGTAAGGGTGAAGTTTCCATTATTGTTTTGTGTATTGTGCTACAAAAGAAACTATTTTGTGTATATCACAGTGAAGAATGGTTTCACAGAAGGAAGAAAGTAATTTGGATGTTCTCTTAACTATTTGAATTGTATGAATCTATATTTATGTGTTTAGTTACATTTGAATATAAATATTTTTCTATCATCTTAGTTATATATGGAAGGGAAGAGAAAATTTCACATAAAGAATAGTCATAACTATTTTTGGGCCATGGCTAGAAGATGCATTTGATTGTGGTTGCTCACGTAAGAAGTTTCATATGGTATTTAGTTGATAAGAAATTTCATTTAGAGTTTCATTATAAGGAATGCACTAGTAGATGTTATAATGGATCTTTTCCAAAGGAAAGCTATACGATTTTTGTAATACATCAAGCTGTTACGATGAAAAAAGTCTTTAAGAATTGAGTTTATTTACTTATGATTTCAAATGGCTTCAATAGAACTAATAACTGAATACAATGGGATAGTCAAATTAAGTCACTATTAGAGCCACACTCATATCCTATCAAATGGATTATAGGAGAAAATGCAATAAGACTCTTAATAAAACCATGTTGTAGATTCATCTTGTCTCTCTGGAATTTGTATGGATATTAGAAAATACCTCATTATCCAATATAGACCATTAAAATAATCAATAGAGTCTTATTAAGATTCTTCCAAATAATAAATTGATAAATCCATGAAGACACACTCAATTATTACCATACTTAACAAACAAGCAATGGTGAGATTCAACTTTAAAAGAAATCATGTGACTAGGCTAAGAGGTCACTTTCAAAAACAAAGCAACAAGTACAAAAAGAGAATTAATTTAAAAGAAAAAAGGAAAATTAACATGTATACTTCCCCAACCGAACAAGTTACTTTTCAAATTAAAGTGGAGTAAAAAGGCACCATCATGGGCTGACCTTGACCAGCTTTACAGGTGCTTAAACCCAAAGTGCTTGGGGAATGGGAAGCAGACCCCACTCCCCTCAAAACCAACTTCCTTTTTCCATCCAAGTATTTTCTCAATTCAACAAACCTATCTTAATTATATGCCTCCTAATGCAATGTATGGCCTACAAGTTGCTTACCCATGTTGGGATTAGGAAGACTCCAAGGCACATGAAGGCGGGTGTGGGGGGGGGGGGGGGGGAGGGGAGATTAGTATATATGTTTAAGGAAAGGACATAAATTTAATTGGTTAGTGCTAGATAAATATTACAGTGATGTGTGAGCATGAGGGTTTTAGAGTTGGGAATAAATTCATAAAACAAAAGAGAAAAGATATATAAGTTGGGTATTTTTTTGGTTTGAAGGGGGACATACAATATAGGGTGGTTAGAGTATATTTAAGAATGTTACTATCCATATCAAATAATAAGTATGAATTAAGTGGTTGGTGTTAGTAAATTTTATTAGGGGATTGCAATGGGTAGGGATTAGTATTAGACAATAATTAATGGCTAGAACTAGTTAATAATTGAGTTAATATTAAGATTTGTAGACCAAGGTAACAATTTAGCTAGAAATTGTAGTTGTGCGATTAAGAGATTGCAGTGGTTGGGAGATGTTAAGTGAGTACACTAGTTCCATAATTTTAATTTATTTTAAGATTGCATATGAATTAAGGCAAATGTACTCATCACTATAGGTCAATGACATAGGCAAGAAGATTGTAGAACTCACATGATTAGAATAGTGTATCATCTCGATTGACCATGGTTGTAGCATTGGATATGAATGTAACATGATAATTTAGGGTTACTTATATGTAAAGTAATTAAATTTAAATAGATGAAATGGGTTAGTAGGGATTGTAAAAATATCTAGATATTAGTTAAAATGTTAAACTTAGCTAGTGTCCAATAATGTGATCTAGTAGTAGGTTACTATACATTGTTGGAGTGGAATTCAATGTGTACGTATAGTGTATAAAGTATCAATCAGTTAGTACAAAAATAGGGTCAATAACCATGATGATTTGATATTTTGATGAGTTGTGCATTAAGGTTAGAAGGTTGTCTTTTAGATATAAAAACATATTTATATGTTGATGGGATGATAGCTAGTTATTAAATCAAATCATTTCATAACTACTTGTGATCAAATCTTGACATAACACTTATGGAATCCTATTGCTACCCACTACAAGGAAGCATATCAACTATGCACATTTATTTATGTGTACAAGAGTCCTCCTTATACATAGATGTAGAACCCAAATAGTATTTCATAATTAAGGAAATTCATAACTCATAAATGAATTATCCTATCACAAATTTGGATATTAATAGATGCAGACCTAGGCAACAAGTGCCCTTGACAATTATGATCTTGACCATAGTTAGGATATGATTAGTCTTGTCACAAGAAAATTGCCTAGATATTTCTATGATTTGGAAAAAGTATCGCTGAGTGTATCATATACCAACCACTCTAATTGTCGAGTGTCGACCACATAGGATTATATTGCAAAACAATTGGTTGTGTTTTGCCTTGTAAATTTGGGCATAAAAAGTATTATAGAATAACCAATATCTTATTTCATGTAACCTCCCATCATGTCCACTTTGCCTACTTTCTACCCTAAAGGAGTCTTCTCAATGAGGTATAAGAAATGGATGATTTTGGATGCTTCCTCTACATGTTCCCTATACTAGCTTTCTGCTTGGTGATAAGTTAATTTAATGAATTGATCTACTCTTTGAAGATGGAACCCCTTCTCTATGCTCTTAGGTTAGAGATCTAGGACGATCTCTCCAATTATACTCTTCATGACCCTTTCTTTAGAAACATAATATTCTACCACTGCCGTGATCAATTTTGAAGATTGTACCAATATTGGATGTGATGTAGCATTGATTAGTTCTAATTAGATCAGAGCAGATATCAATGGGGACCTCTTCATAGGCTTTTTGCACAAAACTAGGAACATGTTCTAGTTAGTATGACAAGGTTTAGTGTCACGAATCTCTAAATAATCATCTTGGAAGTGTGACTTTGCTAGAGCACCCTAAAACTTGAACATCACTAGTTTTAGGACCATCTTTGTAGCAAGGGAAGATGATGAAGAAGCCATTGAATCTTCATAAAAACAATTTCTATTAGTCTACAGTTAAAGAAAAATCAATTAATACCAACCCTAATAATGACACATAAAAAACCCAAAAACCCTAAATGTTAAAAAGCATCAAGAAACCTAATTTTAACCCTAATATGCAAAAAAAAGGTCGCACTTGGTGCACCTTGGAGGTGTACTAGATGTGCCTAATCCCATGTTAAGCTTTAATATATGAGAGTACACACCAATACACCTCATTGGGTGAACTTGGTGCACAACCCTATATCTTTTTAATGCATAAGGAGTAAAAGTTATATATAAAGGTGCATAGCTGTGCACCCTTTTGGGTGCCTTAAAGTTGTGTTTTTTGTGTGTAGGTGGAGGAGGTCAAGAAAAATAGTAGTGCACCTAAGTACCTACATAAGTGTAGGAGATGATGTTGGAGTGAAGAGAAAGATAAGAGAAGAATGGTGGGGGGTCTCAAGTTTTCTAGACCTAGGGCTCAGCACACCCTTTGTTTCTAAGTAGCTGCACAAGTGAGCATTAACAAGGGGGAATACCTTCTTTGGGTTTTCGGTGCACTAACACACCTGGTGAGGTGAGCTAGTGCCCTATGTTTCTTGCAAAAATATGACTTAGCCTCTTAGATGATTTCCAAAAATCTAGGTTTTCAAATTGGGACTTGGATTTTCCCAAAGACACTAGAGAAAACCCTAAAAAAGACTTAGACCCCATACTAGGGATCTGAAAAGATAAAAAAGAGAGTAGGGTGTCCCTATTTCTAGGTGAAATAGGGTGTACATTGTGAAACCACAACAATTCCCTTCCCACATGTTTGTACCCTTAGGTCAGGATTAGAACACCATTAATCCTAATTCCAAGCTCTTAGGAAATGTTATCATGACAATTTTGCAAAGTTGCAAAATTGTCATGAGCAACTTTTACATCTTTTGTAATTTTGTCAAACAACTGACCTCAATGGCTCAACTTGGATTGAAACTATCAAATATGACCTTAAAAAAACTAAAAACATTAAAATCTCAAAAAATCACTCCATTTTGGAGTCTTGGTCAAATTTTGACCCTTTGTTTACTTTTTAGGACTTACACCTAGATCCTAAAAGACCACTCAAATCACTTGACTCTACTCAACCCTAAACTATCCACACACACAAAAATCAACTTGGGACTTCATAACTTAGTCCACATTAACTAGTGGTTTTCTAAACCAACCTACAAGCTAAAATGTTCTAAGACCTTAAGGTGCTCTTGCACCACTTCTTCTTTCTTAAGAGTTTATACTTCCTGCTCATAGAATTGTGACCAAAATTTATTTGCATTAGCAAATGATTCTTTCCTCAACCTTGTAGTGATTAATGTGACATTCTCTAAAGGGATAGTGTTTGGTATACATAAATTCATAAGATCCATGACCTCTTGTTTCCTAAGGTCTAGTCTTATGTTAGTGAGTGCTTCATCCAACATATTTTTCCACTCAACTATGACCTTAGACAATTTTTCTTTTATTATTTTTTATAGTTCTTCAGGAAGTTGGGATTCCACATCTTTTGGTGTCTTACCAAATGCTCTTAAGCTTACTAGTATAGAATGACCTATCTTATTCCTATCAAATTATTAATTTTCAAGAATCTATCTCCAATGGTATTGTAGTTAGCATTATTTTCAATATCATCAATAAAATTTTGTAGTGAAAACTTATTACCTTCTTTCGTCAACTTCAATCTTTCAGGATCTGATTCTTCTTCCTCCTATATTGTAGGAGGTTTCTTATTTCCTTTTTTTGTACTTTTCCTCCTATAAATCTCCATTGTTGGGGGCTTAGGAGTTCTATGTTTCTTCTTTCTCCTTGGTTCCTCTTACTCTTCTAACTTAGGTTCTAGAGTACAACTTTTGTCATAATCATTATGTGGACTCTCTCCACTTTCTTCAATTTCTTCTACTTCAAATTTCTTTATGTCCAGCTTCATTTCTTTCTTCTTCTTTGGCTTCTTTTTCTTTGATGCATATGCTTCTTGTTTATTGAGTTTTTTCATCATCTCTTTGACTATCGCAAACCTCTATTGTTCTCTATCAACAAGTTTCTGTAGTAGTTTCTTGATGAGACATCTAGCTAGTCCATCTCAATCTTATAAGGGAATTTGTTCAACCAGTGAATTCTTGGTATGACTACTTGACCCATGTAGTTATGTGTATCTTCTAAGAAGAAAATGATTCTTCTATAGTCATTTATCATATTAACTAGTATCCTTCTTTTCTACACATCTTCTTGGAAGTTCTTCTTGAAGTAGACTTCAAGCCTTTATAGGCCCTTGTGTTAAGGGTACTCACTCTTGAAATTAAAAAACATGTTTACTAGTATAACGCAAAATTTTAAGGTGTGTGCTACATTATGTGTCTTAATCTACTTAAGACTTTCCATCATTTTCTCATTTAACCAACCATTGAGATCTAGCTTGGTTTTCTTTAGAATTATTTGTTGTGCTCTATATACCACTTCTATAAGTACATTTCTTTCTCAACTAGAATGGTAAAATCTATGTGTTATCACCCTTGTTGCAAACTACACCTTATCATCTGAAATGTTTTTAAGGTACACATCCTATCATCTAGGTGACATCCAATCGATTCAGCCACTTCTACTATTTTATATACTCTAGTATTTATCTTTTCTCCTATTTTGTTGGACACTATTACCCTTTCAACTACTTCCTTTTTGATTTTGCATATTTTTTCTATCCATATGTACTCATCATCCACTCAATTAAGCACAAATCTCACCCATTCCTTTTTTGAAAAATTTGGAATATCTATGGAATGAGTTGGGGTTGTGGTCTCTAGTACTTCAAAATCATCTTTCCTAGTCATTTTATTTTGGATATCCTCATAAATATTTTTGATCAAAGTATCTCTCATATAAACTATCTTCTTTTCAAGAACCTCAACAACATCTTCTATCAATAGCACATTGCTTAGGAGTGAAGATAGGGCTCCATTGACTTTTTACTTGTCAATACTTACCAAGATCATCTCATAAATAAGAATTTCCTCATCTTGTCCATCTACTAATTCAACCTCAAATTGATCTTTGTATTGTTCCATTTGTGATTTTTGTGGCTTTAGGTCTATCTCTTGATCTCTTGCATTGAGTGAAACCCAGGGTTTCAAAGTTGCTGATAAATTTTCATACAAAATTTTTCCAAAGGATAGAACTTGATAATTAGGGTTTCACAATTAAAATATCTAATATTCTCAAGATCACAAAAAAGTTATTTTTGTTTGGAAAGATACATATTTATATATCCAATGGATAATATGATGTTTCAATTGAAATGATAACTTTATGCAATAAATGTTTTATGATAGGTGAAACAATGATCAGATTTAGATGATAATATATCTTTCTACTTTATGTGTGATACACTTACTTTCTTTTGAGTCACTAGTGGTGACTTAACAATTCTCATGAGTGGACCAGTGCAAGATTTACTTCTCTTTCCTAATCCCCATTAAGATTACTCTTTCTTAACTTGTTTAGGAGGACTCACCACTTTCTAGTGAGCTTACTACTTCATTGATCCTTACTCCAACATTTTCATATATTTTCTTGATCCACACCTTAGAAAAGATCTTGTTGACTTGTTTGGTATATATGGCCTTGCCCTTTTCTTTGTTTCCTTTTTTGTACTACTTGGGTCTTTGTATTTACCAAAATTTCTTAACTACATAGCTTATATTGTGACATATGTATTATCTCTTTCTCATATTGTTCCATGGTCTTGTTTGATTTTGTTGTTGAATACAACACTTGCATTGTGATGCAATGTGGTCATCACTTCCAAAAGGGAAGAAAACCTTTCTCTTATTTGTAGGTGATAGTTGGTGTGATCCAAAATTTGATCCACAACCACTTTGAGTGTAACCATACACATTATATTGATAGTAGTATTTTTCCTCTCTATCTTCATTTGTAAGATCTATGCATACATGTGCATTGTAACCATATCAACAATAACTATTGCATAGTTCTCTATTTTTTGTGTGTCTATCGATTGTTGCTAGTGTGTGCCAGAAATATTTGAACTAATGTCATATTTCAGCATAGTAAAGACAAGTGGTTTTTTTGATGGTATACCTAAATTTTCCTTTTGTTTGTCTATTACGGTCTTTGTGTCTTTTTCCTTTGATGATTTTCCTCTTTTAGTTGCATGGATTTCTTAGAATCCTGAACTAGTTGAGCTAATTGTTTCTCCTTGTGTTATTTTCTCTTCCTTTGAGTTTCTTTCCCTTGTCTTCACAAGTTTTTCATACTCTTCCTTCACCAAGTACCAAATTTTATCTTCCATTTGTATGGCTTCTTCAATTAGAAGACTCAGTTGTTTTGTTTTCTCATGATCATACTCCTATATAGCTAAAACATCTCTCTCTTTTATTTTATTTTCTAGCTCAATATCTGAAGGTGACAGATAGTCATGAATTTGGACAACTTGTATTGGTTCATTGATCCTAATACCAGCTTCCTTCTATCTTCCTTTGTCCTTAGCCCCTACAACTAGTTCCACACTTTTTACTCTATTGTTATCAACTTCTAGAGTAGGGTAGTTCTTGATTTGTTGTACTACAGTTCCCTCTAAATTCATTTTTTGAGTTTCCAGCAATTTCTGCTCCTACCTACTAAGTTGTTCAACTTGTCCTACAATCTTAGGCTACTAGGTAGTAGATGCTATCTCATTTTTCTTTTTCAGAGCAGCAATTCTCCTCAATAATTCTTGTTTTTCTTCATAATCACTTCTTCCCTCTCCTTTTGAAATCTTCTATTAATAGCTTCTTGCTTAGCAAGCTGTGCTCTCAATATTTCATTCTCATCAGGATTAGGGATAGTGAACTTAGACCTAGATGTTTTCTCATCATGAAAACTTTCAGGTTCTAGGTGTCTAGGTCTGACCTTCTCTGGGGACTAATCTAACATAAAAGGGTTTATACTATGCTCAAAAAGATTGTTACTAGTCCTACCCTCAAAACTAAATATAGGTGGTTGCACAACCTTTTCTTGAAATATCATTTCAGGGGTATTATATAAATCATCATCACACAAAGTTGGATGAGATCTTGAACCTTTGGAGAAAGGCACTATTTCAACAGCAAAGTGGTGAGCATTATTTTTATCTACTACTTGCTCCTATGAATAGCTTCCTTTTTGTATCTAGTTTCCCTTCACAACCTAATTTTGTCTTCCTCTAGGAGGGAGACCAGTTTGTAGTTTGATGCCTGGGTTTTTTCTCACATTTTCTCGCATATTTCTTTTATTCTCCATAATTTGGGACAATAATTTTCTTAATCTTGAAACTACTTAAAACCTTTTGAGTCTCCACCCACTCTATCAGAATGGGAAAAGAACTAAACAAATGATAAATCCTTAGTGATAATTTCGGGCCAAATGTATACAAATTCCAAATCCATAGGAAGCTTTAGCATAAAAATCTGCAACTCTACCCATGGGGACAAAGATCTCTAATAATTCACTATTTATGACAATACTAAGTGCATTTCCCCAGTAGAGTCACCATTTTGTTGGTGTTTTAAAACTACTGAACAACAAAATGTTCAATACCAGAATGATAACACTCATACAATCTAAGGATCAACTAATTCCCATTATTAGCTACATGAGTAAATCATTTGGATCCAACTTCAACAAAACCAAAGGATGGTTTCCTACTCTTTTGGCTCTGCTAAACCAAGGTGGGTATACCTAGGGATGATTCTAGTGCAAACTACTATGTAGAGATTCTTATAATTTAATTCTAATTCTCATTTATTACCCACTAACACATGAGTAGTTTACTTCACTTCTTTTAATGTTCTCAAACTTGTATGCATCCCTTATCAGTAGATCTAGTTGTCATTCTCCTTGAATTTACAAATATTCTTGACAATAGCAGCTACCTAAGACTCAGAGAATAGATATAAACAAGTATTGACCAGCATCTATAATTCTAAATGAATGGAATGAAATGATTTTGATTTTTTTTAAAAAAATGATTTGATATGCAATAGTAGAATTCATCCTTTCTTGCTCCTGATTTATGAGACCAGTGCTTTATCCATTGGGAAAAAATTTAGCTATTGGCAGGAGATCTAATTCAGATAACTTGTAAATGAATTAATCAATTGTAATCACCCATCTCCATTCTTATGAAATATCCCTTTATGAATTCACAAACCCTACTGATTCGCTAAAGCATTTATATAATTTCTTGAATTAAGAGCAACAATGAAAACATTATACAACCCTTCCAGATTGCATTTAGCCAATTAAACCTTATTTAAATGACTTCAAAGTAAACAAACCCATAAAATGGAGACAAAAACTGATGACACAATTATAGTGTAAATACCCTTTTGTATTACCCTTTTCATATGATTGATACAGTGACCAATAGAAAACCCAAAATAAATTGCTATTTCTATCATTCAATATGTTACCAAAAAGTACAATGGAAAACAAACTCAAATCAGCTACACTCTATTGGACCGACTGAATGTACTTTTCTTGAGAGAAAACAAAAATTATACAAGTCTCAGACCATCACATTACCTTGAAAACTCACTTATATAGGCATGAGTTGCAACAAGCAAAGGGCAGATGTGACTGACAAGTGTCCTTAAAAATATTTTTACATACATCTATAACAAAAGGACAAAACTGTCAATAACAAAAAGGCTATCACATTGAACATTCCTTGGTGGGTCCGTTTCTATTATATTCTAATTGATTGAGACAAGAACTTTTATTCTTTTATTTATTCTTCATCCTCAAAGTAAGTGGTCATTAAATTTGAAATTGATGAATCATCTGTGATTACCTACAAACTTACTTTAATTTGGGGATTTTCCTTGTCTTCATCATTAACCATGAGGGTAACTTTTACTTTTGCATCTTCGTCCTCCTCATCTTCTGCTCCATCATCCTGTAACAACTGCCCTTATAACATAAATTTGTTTCTCCACTCATTATAAGCAATGTCCTCTGGCCAATCAAAATTTAGAGACTCTCTTTGCACAATTATTAAAGAATTTACAACTGCCTCTAAATCAAGAAAATCCTCTCTGATGGCATTATAAAATAGCTGCACTTTCACCAATTCTTCATTTGTTTTTTCCCATAGCCAGTAGCCAATTTCATTAATGATATTATTCACTCTTTCACAAGATATCTCATCCAACTCCTTTTTCCATTCTTCTTTTTCCTTCATTTTGTCAATAGTCTTTAAAGCACAAGGAAATAGACTAAAATTTTCAGCCATATATTTGGAAAAACAATTTATTAATCTTCTTTGAAAAGAATCTCTTTTGTCATCAAAATCTTCTAATTTATTCAATAAATCAAAAATCTTCTCTATTTGATGACACGGCAACCGGATGACAGATATGCACATAATTGTAATATCATTATTTCTTTCCCTCCATTTCTATACAATAGGTCTCAACCTAATCTCATCTCTCTGCAGTTCATCCCTAATGGATGCAATCCTTGCCAATTGATCAAAAAAGGTTAACCATTCTACCCTATCCATTAAATACATCACACCCTGCCTCAATTTCTCTTCATATTGATTTTTTAATTCTACATGCAATTCATAAAGCTTGGTTTTCTCTTCTTTAAAATCCTCTGCAGTGTAGAATTGAGGCCTTTCAGGGGTATCAGGTACCTCAATAATTGGAGTGGCTTTGAAAGGCTCAATAGGTGGCCTGGGAGGGTATACAATCTTGGGTCTATTGGACTCTTCTATTTTTCTTTTTTCTAGTATCTTCTCCATTTGAGACACCTAATTCTCTAGTTTTTGTATCTGTGTACCCCTTTCTTCATATGCCTTCAACACTTTTATAAATCTAGCATTTAGCTTGGAAAATCTATCCTCTTCCTGGCCAGACACCACACTTTCAAATTTTAGCATTTCTGAAGCTATCCCAATTATCTTTTTACTGCCAACTTCACCGGCCTTGAAGACTGTCAATGCACCAGTATGTTCTATAGTAAAGATTTCTTGCATCCTTGTTTTATCCCTTTTCTCAATACGAAAAATTACAAGGGCTTTGTGATTATCACTAAATTTGACTCCTATATGAGCCTGTAGTATCTCTTCTTTAGTTTTTAACTGGACATCCTTTTGTTTTCTTACTAAATCAAAAACCATAGCTTTCACCATATCCCATTCAGGTAGATAAGGACTCTTGATTGCTTAACTAATTGCCTCCTAGCCTCAGGTGTAAATTGGGTAAAATCACTCAAAAACTTGGATTTAACCTCTTCTTTAATAATAGAGTGTAGTTTATCGGGTAGCTCTACTCTTATCTTTTCACAAGCCTTTTCAAAATTGCCTATATTTAACCTCCACAAAAATTGTTCAAATGCCCCAGATTTCACAAAATTTTCATTATTTATAAACCTCTCAAAGGATTTGGCAACTATAGAATCAATTTCCTTACCTTGATAATCAGCAACACTGAGCTCCAAGGAAGGTGTAGGAGGTTCTTGCAGTTCCCCAATCTCCAGATCTGTGGAAGTAACAATTACATCCTCTTCTCCACCAATTTTTCTAAGTTGTTCCCTTAAAGATATTTCATCATCTATCTGGATTGGGGATTAGCTCGGGGAGTATTGTTTTGGATGAGAAGAAGAAGACCCTTGTTCTAACTTCTACTTTTTTGGAGCACTGGTTGTAAATGGACTTCCTGGCCTTTGTCTTTGATGAAGAGGACCCTGTTGCACATTCCAAATCATAACATAACTTGACCTTCTTTGTAATGTATATTGGCTAGGAGCTAATATGTTTTTACTATTGATTCTCCTTTGCACTTCTGCAGCCCTGTTTGGATATGTCCCATATGTAGCTTTCTTTTCATTCATAGCTTGTATTATCTCAGCAAAATTATTCATCAAGGCATGCATCTTTTCTCCTCAGTATTTCTTTTCTTTTAATGGATCAAAGTGGGGGTCAAAAGAATTAATTAATTCAAGGGTTTTGCTAAATACTATCTATTTTTCTTTTCTCAATTCTTGTTCTTGTAAAGTAAAAACATTTCTAATCACTTCTTTAGGATAGTAAACTTGTTGCACCATGTGGGAAGCTTTTATTTTCTTTTTGAAGACATCATAGAATCCTTCAGGATTGATAAATCTGGCATGAGATTCTGCCATATTATATTTGTCTAAAAACAAATTCAGATGCTTCCACCCTTTCCTTACAAAGAAAAAATCATGGGCCACAATAACAATTGGAAAAAATGTGCCCTTCCTAGACAACTCCCTCTCATCTATGGTGCCTATTTTCCATAAAAGATCAGCTATTCCTATCTTAAAAGGCACATGAAATGGTAGCACATGAGGCTTTCCCTAAAAGCCATATACTCTTATCACTGTTGAAACATTATAGGGAATTATATCCCCCCAGTTATGATTGACAAGTAACCCTTTAGCATGGTCCTTGGGTCTGACCAGTTCTAACAATGCTTGTGAAATTCTAGGGCTATCTCCTCTCAAAAGCAATCTAAGCTTTGATGCAAAATACCTATCAAATCTCACATAACTAGCATCTGTGGCTTCTAAGGTCATATCCACACTCCACAGCTATACTAGATTCTTTTCTCCATCCCTAGTTGTCTCCAGCTCCATACCCTTGGAAAAGAATGCAAGTCCCTTATGCAAACATATATAAATAAGCATTGAATACCCACAAAAAGGTTTATCTACTTTTCCCTTTACTATTGCCACCAAACCATTGTGAATTTCTCTTGGAAGAAATGTTGCAAAATCCTGAATAGTGCTCATCCCAAATTGAAGAGTTTGAGCCATTATGAGGACAATTGAGCCTGGGATTTGTTCTACTTCATCCACTCTAAAAATATTACAAAGAGAAACATATACTGCCTGAGCCCTAATGTTAAAATGTCTTTTCAATAGTGGCCCTTTTTTCATGTAAATTTTTTGTGCATCATACCTTGCTTGAAAATCACCTATATCAATAGTTTCATGCACAACATGGTTAGAGTTAAGATTGAAAACTTCTCTAATTAATTCAGGGAAAATCCTAAAGAGGTTTACTCCAGCATGATTCTTTACCCACCCTATAATTGGTGTTGGATACAATTGTTAATTGTGTATTTTCTTTGATGTTACACAAATGTCATATCAATCATCAGATAGAGTCTACCAAGATCAGATGATCTACAAAGCAATTTACAGTGTCTACCAAACGTTCCTAAACTTAACAAAAAAAAGGTTAATGTTTATTGAGCTCACTCGGTCTCCAAAGGATTTTTGTAGGGTTTGTAGTGTTTACCGAGATTCACTTGGTTAACACTAGAAAACCATTTTGGAGTAGTGGTTATCGAGCTTGATTGGCCAACAAAGGATTTTACTATTTGGATATTAAGTTTAATTGCTTCATGCAACCGACTGATGTAATTATTTTTTAGTTATTGGAACCTATATTTAAGCCAACTTGATAATCTAAAATATATATATATATATATGTGTGTGTGTGTGTGTGTGTGTGTGTGCGTGTTCAAGTTGTGAATTAGTGTGTGAGTGTAAATATGAGTATATGGATAAGGATGGAATAAGTGAATTGAGAGAATTATTATGAAGGATTAGATATCCTAGAGGAGATGCAAAGTTGTATTCGATCAGCTAGGATCCAGTAAAAGCAGAACATAGATCTATAATCAGCAAAAGATAAGTTGCATATCATTCAGGTCACCTCATTGTAACCGTGAATCTAGAATCTCTTAACAAGAGTTGGTTTAACAACCATTTTATAAATCCTCTAACAAGGTGACAATTTAGTTGAATTTATCTCAAGACCTCTAACCAGGCCACTCTTAAAAGGGTGATTAAATCCTCTAACAAGGTCACACCGAACAGTGTGTTTTGTAACCTTTAACAGGGTTGGCTCCTAATAGGGCTCACTTCAGAAGAGTGAAAATTGGTGACTAGTTACTTGGTGGTTTTTTTTGTATTGGGTTTCCACGTTAAATATGGTGTCTCTTGTGTTCATTTATTTTAATCTTTGCAAGCATATTAATGACTATGAATGCTAGATAAACAGTAATTAATTAATCTACCGAGTTACAATTTTCTTGCACTGTTTATTGAGTATCAACAGTATGTAAAGACATCTAAGGGATTTAGTTTGGAATTGATTTTTTTGGTAACTGATTAACCCCTCCCCTCTTAGTTACTTCATCTATATTTCCAACAATTGGTATCAGAGCTTTTGGTGCTTGCAGGACAAGATTTCAAAGATCTAAGCCAAAGATCAGGATGTCTTATAAGAGAGAAATTCTAAGACTTAATAGGGACAACTTCTCAGCATGGCAAGGGTTGATGAGACTTCATCTAGCTTCTATTGGAGATATAGGACTAAAATATCTTGGTGAAAAATATGCAGAACCATCTGGTACATTATCTGTCAATGATATTGCTGAAAAAAAGATCCACAACATTATGATGATAGATATAGCATCTACTTTGAGTTATGAAGAATTTGATGACATTAAAGACTTCAAATCTACCTTTGAAATGTGGGAAAAGATAAAAGAAATCTATGGAGGAGATGATAATGTAAGAAGAGCCAAAGTAGAAAGTTTGAGAGGACAATTTGATCAAATGAGGATGACAGAGGATGAAAACATTGCAAAATATTGTGAAAGAGTCAAAGCATGTGTTAGTGCAATAAAAGCATCTGGAGAAGATATCAAGGAGGAGATAGTAATAAGTAAAGTTCTTAGAACTCTACTTCCCATTTATGCAATCAAAGTTTCTGCAATTGAAGAAAGAAGATGTGAAGCAAATCACAAGATAAATCTAGAGGCCATAGTTGGAAGATTGACTGCATTTGAACTAGACAACTTCGACAACTATGTTCCAACTTCCAAGAACATTGAATCAGCATTT
This sequence comes from Cupressus sempervirens, assembly GCA_028749045.1. Classification (NCBI taxonomy): domain Eukaryota; kingdom Viridiplantae; phylum Streptophyta; class Pinopsida; order Cupressales; family Cupressaceae; genus Cupressus; species Cupressus sempervirens. Next base: position 642,065,253 of record CM053785.1, on the reverse strand, counting down.
GAAGCCAAGCTTTCACTTAAGGAGAAAATAAAAAAGAAAAAGGAATCTTAGTCAGGAAGTGAAGATGAATCAAACCAAAGTTCAAACAGTGATCTTGAAGTGATTGAAGCTCTACTAGCAAGGAAATATTCTAGAGGCAGAGGTAAATTTAAAGGTAAAGTTCCTCTAATCTACTTTTCATGTGAAGAATTTGGTCATATTGCTGCTAGGTGCCCAAACAAGCAGAACAAAGATGACAAGAAAGGTTACAATTACAATGGCAAGAAAGACTTCAAATCATTCAAAGATAAAGGTAAGAAAACATGTTTTATGGCTAAACATTTTAATAATTCTAATGATGAAGAAGAAGATGAAATTTTTTACATTGCTATGAAAGATGATTCTGATAATGATGAGGAAATGGCACTCATTTCTCATATGAGAAAAACTAATACATGGATCATAGATAGTGTTTGTTCTCATCACATGACTAGTGATAAAACTATGTTTGAATACTTTGAAAACTATAATGGTGGCAGTGTAAGATTTGGTAACAATGAACCTTGTTGTATAAAAGGAAGAGGAAGAATCTCTCTAACCAAAGAAATTATATATGATAATGCCTATCGGGTAGAAGGACTAAAGCATAATTTGTTGAGTGTGGCAAAACTACTCAATAATAGATTCAAAGTAGAATTCATGCATGGAAAAGCAAGACTGCTGGATGGCAAAGGAAAACTGATTGGATCAAGCACTCAAACAAAAGGTAACTTATTTTATCTTGAACTTGGTGAATGTTCATGTTTTATTTCTCAATTTGAAGAAATTTGGTTATGGCATAAAAGGTTGTGTCATGACAATTTTGATAACTTGGTAAAGATAAGAAAATTCAAGAAAGTAAGAGGCATTCCTAACATAAAAAAACCTGAGGTCGGTCTATGCAAGAATTGTCAGATTGGTAAAATGGGAAAGACTAGTTTTAAAAGTAAAAACTATCAGTCTGAAGATATATTAGAAATTGTACATATTGATTTATGTGGACCCATTGGAATTGAAAGCTATACTAGAGAAAAGTTCTTCATTCTTTTTGTTGATGATTACTCAAGAATGATGACTGTCATGTATCTAAGGAACAAATCAAAAGAATTTGAGAAATTCAAATGGTACTTGGCCAAAGTAGAAAAGGAAACAGGAAAAAGATTGAAATGCTTGAGGTCAAACAGAGGAGGAGAATTCATTTCACATGAGTTTAATAACTTTTGCATTGAAAGAGGAATCAAAAGATAGGTATCAGCCCCTGGAACTCCTGAACAAAATGGAATAGTTGAAAGGAGGAACAAATCTATCATGGATTGTGCAAGAACCCTAATTATTGAAAAGAACATTGCTATCAAATACTAGAAGGAAGCTATTAGCACTGCAGTTCATACCTTGAATCGAGCACAGCTTAAGGACTCATTCAAAACTCCCTATGAGCTATGGTATGGCTACAAACCTAATGTAAGTTATCTAAAAGTATTTGGAAGTAAATGTTACATTTTTAAAGAATCTAGAAAAGGAAAATTTGATGAAAAAGGTGATGAAGGAATATTTTTGGGATACTCTTGCAAAAGTAAAGCATATAGATGTTTGAACCTGTCTACTTACAAAGTCATAGAAAGTGAACATGTGAAAGTTGATGAGCTTGCAGAAAGGACTGAAGAAGAAAGCAAAAGGGAACCTGAAGATTATAGAAGGTTTTTTTTCACTGAACTTGATATAGTACTAGTCAGTTAGGAATCTTCTACTCCTGATTCATCAATAATCGAGTTACAGGTAGTTCAAACCGACCTATAGCAACCCGAGTTACATTCAGATGCTATCAAGCAAGTGTCTACCGAGCTAGAACCTAAAGTTGAAATGCAAGAAGATAACAATGAAATTATTTCAAAAGGCAAGGAACCTATATTAGCAAAATATGTTAGGAGACATCATTCAGTAGATCAGATCATTGGAAACAAATCTGAAGGAACCATGACAAGAAGTAAGTTGAAAGGTACTTGTTTACTTGTTGATTTTGAACCTAGAAATATCAATGATGCATTGGAAAATGATAGTTGGATTGAGGCTATGAATGAAGAAATAGAACAGATAGACAAAAACAAGACATGGACTCTTGTACCCAGGCCTAAAGACAAAAATGTGATTGAAACCAAGTAGGTATTCAGAAACAAGTTGGATGAAGATGGTAAGGTATCAAGAAACAAAGCTAGACTAGTATGCAAAGGATATGCTCAAGAAGAAGGAATAGACTATGGAGAAAAATTTTCTCCTGTTGCAAGATTGGAAGGAGTTAGAACCTTACTTGCATATGCTGCTCACAAAGGATTCAAATTTTATCAAATGGATGTCAAGTCAACATTCCTCAATGGTATACTAGATGAAGAGGTCTACATTGAACAACCTGAAGGTTTTGTTGATCCAGATAAAAGGAACATGATCTACAAATTACACAAGGCATTGTATGGTCTGAAACAAGCCCCTAGAGCATGGTATGAAAGATTGCATAACTATCTTATTCAGATTGGTTTTCAAAGAACTAATGATAACAGTAGTTTGTATATAAAGGAAGGACTAGATAATAAGATTGTTTAGGTAGAAATATTTGTAGATGATACTATTTTCATAGGAAATGATGATCTTTGCAAAGAATTTTTAGAGCAAATGAACAAAGAATTTGAAATGTCTATGTTTGGTGAAATCAAATTCTTTGTTGGTCTTCAAATTTAGCAGAATAAAAATGGTATCTACATCACTCAATCAAAATACATCAAGGAGATATTGAAAAAGTTTGGTATGGAAGATTGTAAACCAGTTGGGACTCCTATGTGTACTGGATTAAAACTTACCAAGGAAGATCAATCAAAAGAAGTAGATCAAATACTGTATAGATCTATGATTGGAAAGTTGCAGTATGTAGTTCATACTAGGCCAGATATTGCCCTTGAAGTTGGTATTGTAGCAAGAATTTCAGCAAAACCAAGAGAAAATCACATGATGGCAATCAAAAGAATAATGAGATATTTGAAAGGAATTGAAGATTATGGTTTATGGTACAAATTTGGAGGTAATCTAGATTTGAAAGTGTTTACTGATGTTGATTGGGCAGGAAACCTTGATGACAGAAAAAGTACAAGTGGAGGAGCATTCTTTCTTGAAAAAAGGTTGGTTTCTTGGACAAGCAAAAATTAGAATTGCACATCCCAATCTATAGCAGAGGCAGAGTATCTTGCTGCTGCAGTAAACTGTTCTAATATTGTTTGGTTTAAACAGTTGTTGGAAGGCATGAAGGTGGAAATCAAAGAACCAGTTGTTATATTCTATGACAATACAAGTGCAATAAACATATCTAAGAATCCAGTGATATATTCCAAAACCAAGCACATTGCAATAAAATATCATTTTGTCAAAGAATTGGTGCAAGACAAGGAGATTAGATTGGAATATGTTCATACAAAGGAATAAATTGCTGACATATTCACAAAGCCATTACCTAAGGATGCATTCTTGTATCTAAGAAGTAAGTTAGGGGTCACTCCCCTATCTAAAGTTCACAAAAATAAAGTTTTAGTGATGCATCAACGCATACCAAGTTGAAAATCTATCAGTTGATGTAGCATAATTAGGAAATATTGCATATAAACTAGTACTAAAGGTACATTAAAATCATTTGAGTAGTGTTGTCTTTGGCATGTGTTGTCAAAGAGGGAGAGTTTTATTGTCATATCTTTCTAAAATTTTTTTGCTATGATATCCCTCACAGAAGGAGATTACTGAAAGAGGGAGAGTTTTCTATCTAATAGAGAAAGTTGTTCGAACAGAAAAAGGCTTGTTAGACTTGTTTTCAAATTTTATTCTGCTATGACATGTTGTGTTTCTGTCAATGCCAAAGAGGGATATTTTTGGATACAATTGTTAATTGTGTATTATCTTTGATGTTACACAAAAGTCATATCAATCATCAGACAGAGTCTACTGAGCTTAGATGATCTGCAAAGCAATTTATAGAGTCTACCAAATGTTCTTGAACTTAACAAAGAAAAGTTAATGCTTACCGAGCTCACTTAGTTTCCAAAGGATTTTTGTAGGGTTTGCAATGTTTATCGAGCTTCACTTGGTTAACACTAGAAAACCATTCTAGAGTAGTGGTTACTGAGCTTGATCGGCGGGAAAAGGATTTTACTGTTTTGATATTAAGTTTAATTGCTTCATGCGGCCGACTGATGTAATGATTTTTTAGTTATTGGAACCTATATTTAAGCTGACTTGATAATCTAAAAGGTATATATATATTAGATGTTCAAGTTTTAAATTAGTGTGTGAGTGTAAATATGAGTATATGGATAAGGATGAAATAAGCGAATTAAGTGAATTCTGATGAAGGATTAGATATCTTGGAGGAGATACAAAGTTGTATTCGATCAGCTAGGATCCAATAAAAGTAGAACAGAGATTTGTAATCAGAAAAAGATAAGTTGCATATCATTTAGGTCACCTCAATGTTGCTTTCTAATCATTGTAACTGTGAATCTAGAATCTCTTAACAAGATTTGGTTTAACAACCATTTTATAAATCCTCTAACATGGTGATAGTTCAGTTGACTTGTTCTCAAGACCTCTAACCATGCCACTCTTAAAAGGGTGATTAAATCCTCTAACAAGGTCACACCTAACAGTGTGTTTTGTAACCTTTAACAAGGTTGGCTCCTAACAAGGCTCACTTCAGAAGAGCAAAAATTGGTGACTAGTTACTTGGTGGTTTTTCCCATATTGGGTTTCCACATTAAATTTAGTGTCTCTTGTGTTCATTTATTTTAATCTTTGCAAGCATATTAATGACTATGAATGCTAGATAAATAGTAATTAATTAATCTATCGAGTTACAGTTTTCCTGCACTATTTATCGAGTATCAACAGTATGTAAAGACATCTAAGGGATTTATTTTGGAATTGATTTTTGTGGTAACTGATTCACCCCTCCCCTCTTAGTTACTTCATCTATATTTCCAACAAATTGGATCATACTTCTTGGCCAAATCCACTAATAAATCACTATCAAAGAAAATCGTGGGGACTATTAATTTTTCAATATCAAACTCCCAAATATTTCTCAGAGGAGTATCTAGTCTTTGCACTGAAAACTATTTTCTCTATAATTTCAAACCTCCCATGGATACCTGAGCATCTCGTACCGAATTAGCCTTGTCATAGAAACCCTCTACTACAGCTACTCTAGGGTTTTTAGGAATCAACTCCCTCCCCTTGGTTATCTCATGTACTGACAAAGGAAATTGTTCCAAAAAATCATTGTGCAAAACCCTTTTTGAACATTTAGTTTGCCCGAAAAATTCCTTTCGTGTAGGCATTTTCTAAAATTTCTAAGTCTTACTCAGCAGATTCTTGATTTTCACTAGTTATAGATCACTTACCTGCTAAAATCTGCTCTTCTTTTTGCAATTTTCTCTGCAAATTCATTGAAGTCCTTGAGGAATTATGTTCCCTAGCTCTTTAAATCCTTTCACTTTGAGAAAATTTACATGTTATATCAGAGCACTGAGGTTGCACGAAGGAAACTTTGTGTCATATTAATTCCTGCAACCGTTATTTTCATGCTGTATTTTGAAATTTGAATTTTACCTGTCGATTTCCCATAGATCATATGGCTTTATTTCAAAAGTAAAAAGCCTTTTAAAACTTTGGGACCCCTGTCCATGCATTAGAAGCCCGCTTGCCTGCATTATTTAAAAACCTCTCATTTTGATAATGCGGGAATGCGGGCACTGTTGATCTTACCCTGATCGACGGTGAACCAAGATATCTTTATTTGGTGGCCCACTAAACTTACTTGACCAATGCAAAGTTATCTTTTAGTCCATGTGCTCTGACAAGTTTAATTAAAGTAATTAAAGTTTTTGCACCCATGTCATTGTCACTTCCAACCTTGCACACCTATCACCCACCACCAATGAGCGTGCTTCATTACATTTAATCATGCCATTCTGGTATGACTCGACGTACTTCCTAAAGCTTAGTCTATGTCCCACCATGCTCGCTTGCCCACATTATTTAAAAATTGAGTAGTTCCATATTGCAAGAATGCAGGCTTCATTGATCTTACCTCAATCGACGATGATCAATTCTTGTAATGACTACACATCTAGTCAATTGAATGGACCAATAAGAAACTCCCTTTGTGTTCCATGTCATCTGATAGCTTACCATGAAAGAAACACTGCTATTACATTTTTTGAGAAAGATGGGCCCCTGATGTCACTCTGTGCTATGTGTAAAATGCCCACTTCCCCACATTATTTAAAAATTGCACTTCATAATGTGGGAATGCAATAACTGTAGATCTAGAAAAGATCCACGGTTGGTGAACTTTGATTATATGGTAAAATTTTTTGTTAATTGAACAACCAATGATAGCACATGAAAAGAAAATGTGCGCAGGGTACTAACAAGTCTGCAAAAAGGGTCTGACTAATCCTAACAAATAAGAATTTTTGCGGTGCACTAAGTTTTGAACATCAGCAAGGGCTACGTGTCACAAATGTGTTTCCCCACATTATTTAAAAAACTCGCAAGTTCATAATGCAGGAATGTAGGAAACCTTGATCTTGAGAAGATCTATGTTGCTGAAAATATAATGTGATTTGGCCCCTCTTTCAATAAAATAAAGAAATTAAAACAACTCTATAAAGTTTATCAAAAGATTGAAAGGTTATTCTGACATAAATAAACCTTTAGGATAAACATGCCCCACAAAAATATATTTGAAATCATACCTTTTTGAATTTTTCAAAGACTAGGGCAACACAAAACACAAGCATAAGGGTTTGTCACACACTTAGGGTTTTTTCATGGATGTTTTGAGAGACAAACCCTAAGAATTTAAAAGGAAAATACAACACATGGAACTGGACACAATTAGAGCAATCTAAAAACTTTCAAAATCACTTGAGATAAAACCCTAATCTATACAATTCAAAGATAAATAATTTTTCATCCAAATATCAGAAATTTTTTATCTTGTGAAAAATCAGACCAACATGGTTGACCTTGTTAAGTAGAGAATATTAAAGTATTCTCAAAACCAAGTGAACCTTACACTAATAGGCCTTCATTAATTAATCAATTTCATTCAACAACTTTACCACTTGCCTCACTTTGGGTCTTGTAGTTTGATTTAGGGCTAACACTAAAACAATAGTTTTACATGTAAGATGTGCTTGTTGGCAATAATCAAATGACAATAATGGTGAGTAGATTAGTATGAATTTTACTTTGTTAGATTGTTTTGATTACGGTTCCATTTTATTTATACTTGGTGAAAATATAAGATCCACATAAAAAAGTACAAATATATTATTGTTCAACCACTGCATTAAATTTTGATGAGTAGATCAGTGAATTTTACTCTGTTCAATTGTTTCATTTTATTGATAGTTTGTGCAAATACAAGATCCACATAAAATAAGTATAAATATAGTAGTTTTGTTCTTTCTTTGTAATAGTTTTGATTTTTTTCTTTGAAGAATATTTCTCAATCCTTTTTATATCCCTTAGGTAAGGATCCATATCTACCTATTAACAAAAACTATTAGAAGAAAATAACCATTGAGAAAAGTAGGGTTGTATTTGTTGGCTTCATTTTCACCTAGCTAAAGAAATTTGAAATACCCTATGAAAATCAAGGAGAACTATGTTAAATATTGCTTAGGGTTTCAAAAAAAAAAATTTCCTATCTCATTAACAAACCCTAGGAAGTAGTCATGTCTCGTGTCCTCATAAATTGTCCATGAAATGTTTTGCAAGTATGATCAAACAAGCATATAAGCCTTTATATTAAATTTGAAATGCTTCACCACATTGTTATATATGTTATTGGTGCATATGGTTGACAAAATCTAGAGTGAATAAAAAGAATTGACTTCCTCTAATATATAATGTAAAATTTTCTATCATATGATATCCTATTCTAAATCCAACCTTTATAATTATAGGCATCGGATTGGTTACATTGTGAAAGGGTATCTCCCTTTGTTTACAAAATCTATAACTAATTGACATATTAACATTAAACTAAATGCACTTTTGAGAATAATTATAAATTATTTATGTCATTGACTCTGATGATGATGATTTGATAGAATCATTGCATAGTGTGATGTGTTTGGTATACTTCTCATCCTTTGCAATATTTTCATCGTTGATAATCTCTCGAGCTTTGACTTCGATCTTGAATAGACACTCTATCTGCATGATATCCTTTTTCATCTCTAGGTCATCATTCCATGTTGCTTCTAGGGATTCTCTTTGCATCACATAGCATGTATCCATCCATCTATCTTAGCTAATGATGTCACTAATCTCTTCATGCCAAGATACAACTCCATGCTCTATCACTAATTCCTCCATCAGTCTAAAAGAAACCTTCAATTCTTGAGAATACACAGAATGATCTCTAATCAATTTCTTAGCCTCCTTTATATCTTCATCCTCTTTGAGGGTATCTCTTTCTATAACCAATTTCCTATATATCTCATTGTCTCAAGCATAGAGGTTTATACACATTAGAAGTATCCTAGACCTGACTTAATTGAACTGACAATTTCTTGAAACAATGTATAATCATGGTATTGGTGACCTCCCTTTTGATCATTGAGATATCTTTCAATTTAGACTTTAGGGCATCATTAGATGATTGCATCTTTGGTTGCGTATGAGGTTGTCTTGTTTTCAAAAAACCTTCATACATAGATTTCCAATTATCTCTTTCAACAGTAACCTACTTAAGACTTACTTGATTGAATAATGCAAGATCTACTTACATGCTTGCAACTTTTTTTGGGTCTGTAACACCAAATTTTAATGTCATTAAATGACCAAATGCCTGATCAACATTGATGATTTGTGGTCTCTTATGCAGTGGATATAAAGCCAAAAGCAACATAGATTTTTCATCTCAACAAATCACAATCTAATAATAACATCTTTAATTCCTTACACATCCAATTTCATATCCTACTTTCCTGACTTGATCAAACTATCAAAAATATATGATGCACTTTAGTCCCAACTTGGTAGAACCATTACCCCTGCCTCATTCAAAAATTGTCTCCCTCTTGTCAGAGTTATGTGTTTTACCTCTCTCTTGATATCTTCTTTTAGATTTTACATTAATTCCTACTCATTCTCAAGCGAGATATTAGGGATACTCTACCTTAATAGTTTACCTCTATGTTTATACAATACAACTATAAATGCTTTGGATTTGTTGAAAGAATCACCATTCAAAAGTTTTCTAGACTCTAAAAGTATCTCATCCTTGTTGGCAACTATCCTCTCTATGATTTGTACATCATGTTCCATAGGCTGAAGTACTAGCCTTTCTATGGTTTTGGAAACTTGAATAGGGGAATCTGGAACTCTTTGAATTTCTTCTCTAAATTGATCCTTGGCTTTCTGCCTCTGTTCTTCCATTTCCCTTTCTTTTTCCTCAATATTTTTTTTAACTTGAATCAATTCCATTTTTTTGAAACTTTGATCATACTCATTTCCATGGTGAATGCAATCACCCAACTTTTATGATTTTCTACATACATGAATGTATCCTTCTAGATCATAGTGACTCTAGGAATCCATAGTTTACATATGATGATCATTTTGTAGTTTTTATTCTATCTTATCATATGATTTGGTTAAAAAATAAATAAATCTCTAAATGATATGGTTGTAGGAAGGAAATATTTCTTTCTCGACTTACCTCCAAAATCCTACTTGGTAGACTTTGGCATCTGCCTAACAATCTCCAAATAAGCAGTTTGATCAAGCACTAATGCAGGCAATCTGTATGGTCTCCCTTCAAATCAAAACACTCTTACAAAATTGAAATAGTTATAAGCATACTACTCTCCCCATTTATGCTTAATCTTCTCAACTAGCCCATTGTCCTTAGGTCTTAAGAATCTTTTTATGTTAGGGTGATTGAAGGGAAATAGTGGTGTCCAAACAATGTATACAAAGATTGCACAAAGTGATCTTCAAATGTTAGATAACAAGAAGCACTAAACCTATAGTCCCATATTGATGTCCACATTTGAACTAGTTTTGTATCCCCATTGGACTCTCTTAAACTCAATTTTAAACCCTTACTCCATAATCCTTTTATTTGTCCAAAATACAAAACCATATGCATAAATAATGAATAGTGCTTAAAGGTCAGGCATTCTACATCATAAATGAAAAAAAGTAGTATGAATATTGTCAACAACATACTTTATATAATCATAGGGTCTTGGTTCCAACATCTGTACATCTGATGTTAACACCATAAAGCCAACCTTCACAATTTTGATGGTTCCATAATCTGCACATCTAATGCTTTCATTCCCCCTACTTGCTTGTATGATTGATAAGTCATATCTAAGTATGTCTTAAACAATTTGACATTGAAAGGAGGCCTATATAACAATGTCAAAGGCTCCTTTTCTATCTTATGCAACATCAAATTCCACTACATGTATGAGATATCTGATTATTCATATTTATTTTTCAATCTAGTGAAAGGCAATTTCTTTGTCAAACCATCAACGAGTCTAAATGTTACATTCAAGGATTCAATAGATACTTCCATGAATTTTTCCTCATATTTGTTGTATATGCATCTGTCCTTAGCATTATATTTTTCTCATAATGAGCTTAAGCAGCTTCACATTCAAGAATACATTCGCTACTATCAATTTTCTCAAATTCATCTCCCAAGGATGACATATGGGTGCCTTATGCTTTTCTCTCACATAATGATATAGAAACAACTCATAGCTTCTAGTCTAAGTCCAAACATCTCAAAACTCACTATACTTGTCTTCCACCTTGCCTGGAGAAGAAAATTTTCCTCTTTTGGATTTGGCATCTACAAATTCCATTTGTTCAATGAGATCCTCATTCAATTTTTGGAGCAACACCTCATCGTCATCTTTCTGCTTTTTGTTAACCTTCACCTTCTTAACCTTCTCTACTTTCCTTTTTTGAGTAGAACCATAGCTCTCCATGATCATTCCTAATACATTTTTTAATACAAATATTCTACAAAGATTGAATACAAATGTTAATTTTACTAGCTTGGTTATGAGAATTTGTGACCATAACACTGTAATGATTACCCTTTTCTTACAAAATAGGTTGCATTCATGCATTTACTTTCCACACAAATTGAAACATACACTACTACATTTGGACCCAATTTTTGACCAAGGTTCATCACTATTTTTCTCATCAAAATTTTGACAAATACATTCATTCAAATTTCAACCAACCTACAATTTATTCATCAAAATTTTGACCAACTTGCAATTTGGTTGCAATTTTGATGAGAAAAATAGCAATGAACCTTGGTTAAAATTTGATTAGAATTGGTTGAAAATTGGGTCCAAATTTACTAGTGATAAAGCCATTTTTTTATCATTTTAGTAGATGAACTTGTTAGCAGAGGTCATCTCATGCACTAATTTGTGTGCTTGATATAATATATTCACACATTCACCATTGTAGCCATTAGTGATATGAAAATATAAGTCTCTTGATCCACATAATAAAATTCCTCTAATAGCGAACTATCTTCAACTCTGTGCCCATCGCTATAATAGCAATGTTAACACCATCTCTCATTGCTACAATGCAAACCCCTCAAACAAGATCCCCAATATAATTTTTCTCTATTAGGTATGGCGATTGTAAATCTCTATTTTTTATTTTGGCAGAAGGAATCACTATAACATTTGTTGATATTCTACAGCTCATCATTGATCATTATATCTCAATTACATGAAGCGTGATCAATGATCATACTTACTTTATCAACATATAATACATCAATAGCTACTTAATAATATATCCTTTCTTCACCATATCCTTCAGCGATCACAAAACCCTTATTGGTGATCGTTGAAGCCTTTAAAGTAGAATGGGGCATTGATTTAGCATCAGAGAATGAAAGGTATGCAAAGCATAAGATTCCCATATGTTTTTTTGAAATATACTAGAATCATTAACAAAAAATATGATTATACATGCACTATCCACTTTCATGAGAGTGTTGGATCCAACTTTTGGGAAAATTTATGATATTTTTAGTACCCAATTGATGCAAATATTTAACTGAGGTGATATTTAAAAAGCTAGTTATCATGTACAACTATCCAAATATGATCAAGGAATTGTACATGTGACTCAATGAGGATGAAAAGATTATTTCCACCATATATGTACATGCACCAAAGGTAGGTTAATCATCCCCAAATATGTTTAGGTAGTGAGCATAGATGTAAGAAATAAAATGCACATCAACCATGATGTAATTCTCTAGGATTGAGCTAAACCTGATTATATGTGCACTACTTCATAGGTTGGGGAGCTAATAGGTGGGAGCCAAAGGGAGGAGTGATTGGAAGTTATTGAGAAAAGGTATGTGGTACAATAGGTTGTCTTTTTCCATTCTTTTTAAAAAAAATTGTTTGAAAAATACTCTTTTTCCCTACATAACTTGTTTTATACTCATGGATCTTTAATTACTAGTGAGCATATAATAAATTTTTTAGATTATATATGTTTGGAATTAATAGATATATGTATTTAGTATGTCTATGCTACTAGCATTCTTTTTATAAATGCATGGATGGGGAGCATGTCAATGGTTTATTCTACTCATTTTTATATGTTATTTGATGTCATTTATAGTAAATTGGATTCTTAGAGTTGATGCCTTGAGAAAAAAATACTATGAAAAAATTGAGATCTTTTAATTTGATTTAAATAACTCATGCAGATTGTAAATGATATTGGGATGATGAAGATTGATAAAATCTTACAAATACGTATTGTTGGTTTGATTGTAGAATGTTTTGTAATTTTATTTGCAAGATGATATGAACTATGTAGAAGATCATGTGAAATTCCTTTGTTAGTGGTTGCTTGACAATTTCTTTAATGATATGAAATTCATAAACCAAAGAATCAACCAGACTGCCATAGACCGTCTTTGCAAATTGTTTTTAACTCCATTTGAACGTATTACCTACACAAAGGTTCAACTATTAGAGAAAGTTATAATTATTTTGCAAGTAGTTATATGCAGATATTATCATTTACATTTCTTGACCTATCAAACTTTAATGACAATAAGGACATGAGAATTTTGTGCAAATAAGCAGGTCACAGATAAGAAATTTGAGAACAAGGTAAAATGGGGCATTGATTTAGCATCAGAGTATGAAAGGTACACAAAGCATAAGATTCCCATATTTTTTGCTAGAATATGCTAGAATCACTAACAAAAAATATGATTATATATGTACTATCCACTTTCATGAGAGTGTTGGATCCATCTTTTGGGAAAATGTATGATATGTTTAGTACCCAATTAATGCAGATATTTAACTGAGGTGATATTCAAAAAGCTAGTTATTGTGTACAACTATATAAAAATTATGAAGGCATTTTACATGTGACTTAATGAGGATCACAAGACTATTGTTTTCATGGATGTACTTGTACCAAAGGTAGGTTCCTCATTTCCTGATATGTTTAGATAGTGAGCATAGATATAAGACATTAACCATGATGTAATTCTTTGGGATTGAGCTAAACCCGATGATATGTGCACTACTTCATAGGTTGGGGAGCTAATAGATGGGAGCCAAAGGGAGGAGCAATTGGAAGTTATTGAGCAAAGGTATGTGGAATAATGGGTTGTCTTTTTTTGTTCATTATAAGAAAAATCATTTGAAAAATACTTTTTTTCCTGCATAACTTGTTTTTGATGTATGGTTGTAGCATTGCTAAAGAGCCACCTTAAGTTAGCAATCAATGATAGTATCTTAATTTGAGATAGCTACATTTACTTGGTTATTAGAAAAAGTTTTCATATTCTGTAAAACCAATGGAATATAAGAGTTGGACTTCCTTTTTAGTCTATATGATACTTTTATAAAGATAATTACATGGACTTGATTGTGGACTAGGTCATTGCAAGAAGAAATATTTATGAAATTATCTCTAACTGTGACTTGGTCTGAAACTTTTCACTTGTTATAAGCATTAATATCATGCTATAGTGTATTGTGTAAACTAAGTTGTATGATGTGAGAATCTTGATTGCTAGAGATATAGAGGATGATAGATAAATTAAATTCAAAATATTATATTTTTTAAATTATCTTCCAATACAAAAGATGCTTAGATGTCTCAAAATTCCCAAGGCACAATGTTTATTGGTCTAATTATATAAGTGTTTTAACCTAATGTACTTTCAATAGAATTAACAAAGAAAATTAGAGGTTTGAGATGGAGCTAACAATGACATGACCTCTTATTTTGGTAGGAGTTGCTATAATTTATGTTGCTCTTTTTCTACTAAAGACCCTTACAAGTTCTAATAACAAGAACTATCTTCCTTCAAGCCCAAGTGGTATTCCCCTAATTGCAAACTTTCATTTTCTCGTTGACTAGTAAAAGGCCAATTCACCAGATCTTAGCTTCTCTTGCTAAAAGCTCTTGGCCAGTTATGCATGTCAAATTTGGTAGACACCCTATTTTGATAATAAGATCTACAAAGTTAGTGAGAGAGTGTTTCATAGTGAATGGCAAGGCTTTGGGATCAAAGCCTTAGCTTTCACAAGGGAAGCATTTGGGATACAATTATTCAATGGTTTCTTGGGCTCCATATGGCCCTTTTTGGAGAATTTCTTCAAGGATTTGTGTTCTTGAGCTTCTTTTAGAAATACAATGTCTCAACCTTGGATAATTCCTATTCTTATTATTTGTTTTCTAAATGTATTTTTTGCAAATAATGTAATTAAGTGTGAGTGTACATGTCTAGTTGGCATGATGATGTGTCACTCCACTTACATGTGTCAGCATCTTGAACTATGATAGTTTCCTATAATGGATTCTTATGATGGATTCCTATGATAGATTCCTATGATAGATTCCTATGATGTGTAAGAGCTAGCTTTGGAATATTTAATTGTGTGTAAGGAGATCATGACTAAAATTGTTATGATGAATTCCTATGATGCATAAGAGCTATCTTTGGAAGATTTAATTGTGTGTAAGGAAATCATAATTGAAATGGTTGTGATGGATTCCTATGGCACGTAAGAGCTATCTTTGGAAGATGCCCTAAGTACATTATATATGCACTTTGAGGGCTATAGATAGTTGACGAGAGTGTGTGAGTAGTGTATTTTTTATTACTATTGGATAAGTCTTTCGGCTCCTCAAAGATCTTGCACTATAAGTATGTTGTAACCTTTGAGTTGAAGATCATACATTGTGAAAGTTTTGGAGGGGTGGGGTTGTTTTACCAAAAGGTTTTTCCCCACGGGCATATCTTTGTGTTTATGTGTTTTCTTTCTCTATCTATTTTTTGTGTTCATAGTTGACTGCAATATTATTACTTACATAATATCTAATCTGAATTTGTAAGAATTTGGAAGAATTTGCACAATACTTTCCTTAAGATATTAGTGTATGAAGCTATTTCCACACCTATGTTTCCTTACAAGTGGTATCAAAGATTGATCAACTTTTGATCCTAGTTGTTGGGTAGGGTTTTTTGAAAAAATCTCAAGTTAAATGGGAGTTTTGTGCAGAGTGTTTTGAATCTTATTTGTAGATTGAGATGGCTAGTTCATCATACAGAAAAATGGAGGTGGAGAAATTTAATGGCAATAATTTTGAGTTGTGGAAACTCAAGATTGAAGACTTTCTTGAAGATCATGATCTATGGGAGGTAACTTCACTTGATGTGAGACCCAAAAAAATATCTCAAGTAGATTGGGATCTCAAGGACTAGAAAGCTAAGGATTTCATTAGACTCTATCTAGCTAATTCAAATCTCCTTAATGTTCTTGATGAGAAGATTGCAAATAGTTTGTGGACATGGCTTGGGTCTATGTATCAAGTCAAATCTTTGGTGAACAAATTTTTCATGAGGAAGAAGTTGTAATCTCTAAGAATGGAGGAAGGAGGATCTATTATAGATCATCTAAATGTTTTTAATTTGTTGATTACACAATTGACATCATCTAGTGTCAAGAAAGAGGAGGAGGATTGATGTATGGCCTTATTATGTTCCTTGCTAGATTAATGGGACCATCTTGTGATGGCTCTTGGAAGTACTTTAGTCACTTTCGGAATAGATGATGTTGTGTCCTCACTATTATCTAAGGAGATGAGGAGAAAGTCATCAGATTTAGCTAAGGAAGCTCTTGCTATTCACAATAGATCAAATGAAAAAGGTAGGAAAAATGACAAGAATTCTAGAAAGGGTAGATCCAAATCCCATGTTAAATCAAAGACTCCTAGAAAGTCAAAGGCAAAATGTTGGAATTGTGACAAGACTGGGTGCTTCTATAAAGATTGTAAAGAGCCAAAGAAGAAGAAGAAGGCCTTAGATTTAGGTTCAAAAAAATCTCAAGAAGATGGAGATGCTTCTATTGTATCCTTGGTAGCACATGCATTTGATGATGTGTGGTTGATAAACTCAAGTGCTTCCTTCCACATGACCTCTCATTGAAGCTAGTTCTAAAAGTATGAAGCTTTCAATGGTGGAAAGGTGTAATTGGTGATGATTCTCACCTAAATATTGTTGGACAAGGATGGGTCACTATCAAATTCTCTGATGGATGAGTAAAGGAGATCAACGAGGTAATGCACATCCCTAGCTTGGCACGAAACCTATTATTTGTAAGTATGCTGAATGATGGACGTGTGCAAGTTGTTTTTTCTAAAGATGGATGTAAGATGATCAGAGGAGCTACGGTGCTTACTAAGGGTACTAGGAGAGGTAATTTCTTCTAGCTTGATGCATGCATCTCTCAATACAATAGTTCTTTTGTTTCAAAGAAGAGAGCAACTATTATTTCATCCCCACCATCTAAATGAGTAGTAGAGAAGACTATGGTTATTGGTTTCAATGGTAGTGCAACATGTGTACCTAAGGGTGCAAATGCATCGGAAGGAAATCTTCCTATAGAAAAGAAAATGTTGTGGCATATGAGATTTGGCCACATTGGTGAGAAGGGTCTCAAAACCCTAAAGAAAAAGAACATTATTGAGGGGTTAAATGATTGTAATCTTGAGTTTGACTTCTACAAACATTGTGTCTATGGTAAACAAAATCATTTTCAATATTACTCTAGTTCTCAAAAATCTTCTAATGTTTTGGATCTTATTCATTCTAATGTATTTGGTCCTGTAAAAGTTCCTTCAATCTCCAAGTCTATATTTCTTGTATCTTTCATAGATTATTATAGTAGAAGGACATGGATTTATTTCCTAAAAAGTAAGACACAAGTTTTTAGTTGGTTTAAGGAATTTAAAGCCTTTGTAGAGAATTAGACTAATAAGAAGATTAAGTGTGTGAGAACTGACAATGGTGGTGAGTTTTTCTCAGTAGAGTTCAAATAGTTCTATAAAGAACAAGGTATCAAGAGGCATAAGACAACTTCTTATACCCCATAGCAAAATGGAGTTGTAGAAAGAATGAATAGGACACTGATGGAGAAGGCTAGGAATATGCTTAGTGGAGCTAGTCTTGAACAATGGTATTGGGCTAAAGTTGTGGCCATTACCTGTTATCTGGTTAATAGATCTCCTACATCAACTCTTGTTGGTAAGAAACCCATAGAGCTATGGTCTAGTGAGAAGCCTTCAATTAGACATCTTTGTGTTTTTGGTTGTGAAGCTAATGTACATGTTCCAAAGGAGAAAAGATCTAATTTGGAAAACAAAGCTACCAAATATATTTTCATTAGATACGGTGTTGGTATGAAAGTATACAAGCTTTGGGACCCTGTGACTAGTAAGGTCTTGTATAGTAGAAATATTATTTTTGTAATGCCCCGCCAAGGGATCCAAAAGAATTAACCTAAAGTTTCACTAAGTTTGCTAAACATTTTTTTTTTTTTTTTTTAAAAGTAAGAATGTATAACATACACATCAACACATAGTAGCGGAAGCAACAACATGTAATCATCAACAACATACATTGCAAGTTACATTTCCTAAGGATCCCAAGATGTTGAGTCACGTTTAAATTTAATTAATTCTAAGTCTAACAACTATCACATACATATGAAAGAATAATCAGAAAATCCCATGTCCATAATATACATTTGTTTCGAATGCCTCTTGGCAAATTAATTTGGAATGCTCAATCATCCTCTGTACAAGTCACAGGGTATGAAAGGCTTAAAAGAATATACATATGTAAAGATAAAGATACAACATCCTCAAATCCATGATACAAAGTACAGTAAAAATATATGAATCTATTCACCATACATGATACATCCATACATCCATAATGATAAAAAATCTATCATAAAATCTAACCATCCATCATAATAATCCAAGAACATAGTGAAGATAAATGCCAATCACGAAAACTCCAGCCACGGTGACCACGGAACGGATCTCAATGGTAAGAGTAAAAGCACTACCACCCGACCGCGTGGAACCTAAATGGTCCACTCCCACCGCGTTGAGGAGATAGTCTCAAGTCCCAAATAGGATAACAAAACCTATAATCATAAATACTCTCTAAGTCCAGGAAATCCTATAAGTATGCTAACTCAAGGGTTCCTAAAAAGATCGACATCTAAAACCCAGAGGTACCACAAGACATGTAGGAAACCTAATATGCAAGCGAGAAAGTGTCATCACAAAAGTCACGTAGAAGTTACCCGAGCAATCCCTTAGGAATCCTGGGTCCCTACTGATCCTGCGGCCACTAGTATCCTCTTGTACTAATGAGGCCTACTATGGAATGCAAGGTTGTAACCAAGTGTCCTCTCTACCCCATCCTATACCATGAGTGCTAGTACAGACTAGGATGGGGTAGAGAGGATGCTTGGTTACGACATTGCATTCCATAGTAGGCCTCGTCAGTACGAGAGGATACTAGTGGCCGCAGGATCAGTAGGGACCTGAGATTCCTAAGGGATTGCTTGGGTAACTTCTATGTGACTTTTGTGATGAAACTTTCCTGCTTGCATATTAGGTTTCCTACGTGTCTTGTGGTACCTCTGGGTTTTAGATGTCGATCTTTTTAGGAACCCTTGAGTTAGCATACTTATAGGATTTCCTGGACTTAGAGAGTATTTATGATTATAGGTTTTGTTATCCTATTTGGGACTTGAGACTATCTCCTCAGCGCGGTGGGAGTGGACCATTTAGGTTCCACACGGTCGGGTGGTAGTGCTTTTACTCTTACCATTGAGATCCGTTCCGTGGTCACCGTGGCTGGAGTTTTCGTGATTGGCATTTATCTTCACTATGTTCTTGGATTATTATGATGGATGGTTAGATTTTATGATAGATTTTTTATCATTATGGATGTATCATGTATGGTGAATAGATTCATATATTTTTACTGTACTTTGTATCATGGATTTGAGGATGTTGTATCTTTATCTTTACATATGTATATTCTTTTAAGCCTTTCATACCCTGTGACTTGTATAGAGGATGATTGAGCATTCCGAATTAATTTTCCAAGAGGCATTCGAAACAAATGTATATTATGGACATGAGATTTTATGATTATTCTTTCATATGTATGTGATAGTTGTTAGACTTAGAATTAATTAAATTTAAACGTGACTCAACGTCTTGGGATCCTTAGGAAATGTAACTTGCAATGTATGTTGTTGATGATTACATGTTGTTGCTTTCGCTACTATGTGTTGATGTGTATGTTATACATTCTTACTTTAAAAAAAAAAAAAATGTTTAGCAAACTTAGTGAAACTTTAGGTTAATTCTTTTGGATCCCTTGGTGGGGCGTTACAATTTTTAGAGAGCTAACATCTTCTCATATTGTGCTACCAAATGAAAAAGAAAAGAAGGAAGATATTGTTTAGTTGCCTCCTACCCATGAGAAGACTAAAAAAAAGGACCATGTTGGGTCTAGTGATGAGGAGAGCTCAAGTAGCTCTGATAGTTTAGAAGAAGAGGAAGAACAACCTCAACCTCAACTCTTAAGGAGATCCACAAGAGTAAGAAATTAGCTAGAAAGGTTTGGTTATTATATTTTAGATTGAATTTGTGCCTTTTCTTTGATTACTAATAGAGGTGAGCCTAGATCTATGAAAGATGCTCTAGATATGGAAGATGTAGGCTCTTGGATTAAGGCCATGGATAATGAGATGACTTCATTGGATAAAAATGAAACTTGGGACCTTGTACCTTTACCTAAAGGATGAAAACTTGTTGGTAAAAAATGAGTGTTCAGGAAGAAAT
The DNA here is from genome assembly GCA_028749045.1 of Cupressus sempervirens. Classification (NCBI taxonomy): domain Eukaryota; kingdom Viridiplantae; phylum Streptophyta; class Pinopsida; order Cupressales; family Cupressaceae; genus Cupressus; species Cupressus sempervirens. Next base: position 642,044,925 of record CM053785.1, on the reverse strand, counting down.
TATGTGTAGATGGCAATGTTGAAAGGTACAAAGCTAGATTGGTTGTGAAGGAGTATTCATAGGTAGAGGGAATAGATTATGGTGAAATATTCTCTCCTGGTACAAAGTTGACATCCATTATATTTTTTTTTTCTCTTGTTGCATTATTTGATTTAGAGATAGAATAGATGGATGTGAAGACAAGTTTGCTTCATGGTGATTTGGAGGAAGAGATTTATATGTCACAGCTTGAGCACTACATTGTTAAATGTAAAGAATCTTTGGTTTGCAGATTAAAGAAGTCTTTGTATGCTTTGAAACAATCCTCTAGGATGTGGTACCTTAAGTTTGATGCCTTTGTGTTTTCAATTAGATTTGTAAGATTGAAATCAGATCATTGTATTTATTTCAGATTTGAAAATGATCACCTTCTTATTGTTGCATTATATGTTGATGATATGTTTCTATTTGGGAAGGGTAAGGGTATGATTTATGATTTTAAATCTCAGTTGTTAGCATAGTTTGAGATGAAATATCTTGGGGCAACAAGGTACATCTTGGGTATGGAAATGACCAGAGATAGGTCTAACAAAAAACTTTGGTTGAGTTAGAGTAAGTATGTGAAGTCTATGTTGGAAAGTTTTAGCATGGAAAATTGTAGACCATTATGTGTTCTTGTTTCTATGAGAAAAAAGTTATTTGTAGATAATTTTCCAAAATCTCCTAGTGAGGTGGAAGACATGAGTAGAGTACCTTATGCTAGTGCAGTTGGTAGTCTTATATATGCTATGGTCTACACTAGACTAGACATTGCCCAAGTAGTGGGAGTTCTGAGCTAGTTTATGGCTAATCCTAGATGGGTACATTAGGATGCAGTTAAGCGAGTATTCAAATATTTGAGGGGTACATTAGATTACTCCATTTTTTTATCATGGTAACTCTTATGGAGCTCCACATTTAGTTTGTATTTGTGGGTTTGTGAATTTAGATTGGGTAGGTGATATTGATAGCAGGAGATCTACCAGTGCTTATGTGTTTACTATATTTGGTGGTACCATCAGTTGGATGAGTAAGAAACAACCTGCGGTTTCTTTGTCCACTATAGAAGCTGAGTACATGGCTGCTACTCATGCTTGTAAGGAAGCCATTTGGCTTAGGAGATTATGTTCTACTATTGGTTTTGATGAAAGAAATATTACTATTTATTGCAATAGTCAGAGTGCTATTTGCCTTGCAAAGAATCCAACTTTCCATGCAAGAATGAAGCACATTGATGTGCAATTTCACTTTGTGAGAAATATGGTGGAAGATGGAAATGTAAATTTGGAGAAGGTAGATACTATAAAGAATGTTGTAGATGCATTGACAAAACTAGTAGGCATAGAGAAGTTTAGATGGTGTTCTAAGTCTATGAGCCTTTCAACCTATAGCAATTAGTTCTTGTTATGCTCCCGTTGCTCTTACAAGGTGTTTAACAAGTGGGAGAATGTTAGAAATAAGGTGTCTCAACCTTGAATAATTCCTATTCTTATTACTTTTTTTGTAAATTTATATTTTGCAAATAATGTAATTAAGTGTGAGTGTACATGTCTAGTTGGCATGTTGATGTGTCACTCCACTTGCATGTGTCAACATCTTGAACTATGATGGATTCCTATGATAGATTCCTATGATGCATAATAGCTATCTTTGGAATATTTAATTATGTGTAATGAGATCATGAATAAAATAGTTATGGTAGATTTATATGATTCATAAGAGCTATCTTTGGAAGATTTAATTGTGTGTAAGGAAATCATAACTGAAATGGTTATGACAGATTCCTACGACACATAAGAGCTATCTTTGGAAGATACCCTAAGCACATTATATATGCACTTTGAGGGCTATAGATAGTTGAGGAGAGTGTGTGAGTAGTGTATTATTGGTTGTTATTTGATAAGTCTTCCACGTCCTAAAAGAGCTTGCACTGTAAGTGTGTTGTAACCTTTGAGTTGAAGATAATACATTGTGCAAGTTTTGGAGGGGTGGGGTTGTTTTACCAAGAGGTTTTTCCCCACTGGCATATCTTTGTGCGTATGTGTTATTATTTCTCTATCTATTTTCTATATTCATGGTTGATTGCAATATTGTTGTTCTACTGAAAGTGAATCTGAAATTGTAAGGATTTAAAAGAATTTGCACAATAATTTCCTTAAGTGATTAGTGTAGGAAGTTGTTTCCACACCTAAGTTTCCTTACACTTCTCTCTCCCAAGAGAATCTAGTCTTTTTCTCCCAAGAGATCCCAACAAATTTGAAAAGGAATCACTTCTCTATTTTAGCAAGCTCAACTACATAATACTGTTAACATGAAGAGGAGATTCTCCTTCTTGAACTTCAAGATGCTCATGTCTATGATCATTTATAAGAAGTATTTTTGAGAGGAGTCAAGGGTTTTAGAGGATATTAATTACAAGTTGATTGAGGAGTCTTTGGTGTATCATAGGTGTGTTAATATTGGGGATTATATTCCTTGGTTAAAGTGGCTTGATTTGCAAGGGTATGAGAGGGAAATGATCAAGCTACAATCACATTTGGACTTGTACATGCCAAAAATATTAGAGAACCTCATCCATTTGTAGCCACTTGTAGTGTCATCAATACAAGTCTATGAGATATCATCTCAAGGTGGTGGTAGACCCACCAAAGACCTAAAGATAAATATCCAAACTAATCATTGAATAGGCTATCATCGGTGATTACTTTAGATATTTATATTTCAATAATTTTATTTTTATAAAATCATGTTGGTCAAAATTTACACCAATCTTGGTTGAAATTTCCACCAAATATTTGTCAAAATATTGACCAATGCGCTGGTCATGGGTTTGGCATGCTATTTGATCAAGGTCTAGCATTGGTCAAACATTTGACCAATATTTGGTGGAAATTTTGATTAATGCCTTGGTTGTGGTTTTGCATGTTGGTTGATCAAGGGCTAGCATTGGTCAATAATTTGGTGCAAATTTTGACCAAAGTTGGTCAAAATTTTGACCAGTGGTCTTCAAAACAATAGAAGTCATTTTTGACCAAATACTTGGTTGAACTTTCAACAAATACAAGACTTGTCAAACTTTGGACAAAAAAAATAGTGAAAAAGTAATTGGTCAAAAATGTGACCAACATAAGTCAAAAATTTGACAATTTTTTTGTCAAAAAATGAGTCAAAATGTACTAGTGTGTTAATAGCACACACACATTATTGTCTTGATATTTGTAATACCAAGTACATCAAGCATCATAAAAAGAAAAAATATGGGGGTTATGATTAATATATAGTGTACCCATATACATATACTACATGATATATATGTGTGTAATATATATTATTACAAATATTGAGATAATAATAATATGTGTAATTAGGCGATAGGCTTTACTTGCCACAATACCTAGCTTAGGCTTGAAAATGTTGTTTATCCAATTTTGGAGTGGAAACATGGTTTTATAACTTGTCACACATCTTGGCCATTATGGAACCATATCATCCCTTGGTTGGTAGAGATAACATCTCTTTTACCATTTTCAATAGATGTTATTATTGAAGGACTTTATTGTGGGCTCAAGAAGTTGTGTTATAGTCACCTGATGGGATAAGGCTATTCTGATACTATCAAAAAAATTACTATGGGAAATGAAACCCCTTGGTAGGTACAATTCTAGAATGCTCTTCACTATGCATACCTTCCTCAAATTAGAAATGGTCTCTAGATTCAAGGGTTTGGTCAAAAGTGCTTTGAATATATGTGGTGGCTTGCCATTATTTCTTAAGGTCATGGGCAAGAATCTTTATTTATATGGGAATACTAGGAAAATCCATTGGAAATGATCCTAGGAATCCTAGCCCACAAATTTCCCCCTCTTATATTCATAAGAATCCCTCATGCACATTTTCACCATCAAAATCATATATCAATGTACAACAATCACTACCAACACTTATTACTATCAAACTTACTTTACTGAATTACCAACAACACTTATTACCATCAAGATTACTTTAACATATTACTAGCAAAAGAATTAGAGTTTGTCATTATTTCTTTATCAAACTCAGTGTTATAAATTATTGAAGCTAAAATATAAATGTTGACTCTATGGCAAGACATATTGTCAATTAGTAACAAAACACTTAAATTATCCAAGAAGGTTGGTTAATACTATAGCCAAGCTTTCCATTAGCCAACAAGTTTCAATGTAGCCTGAGAAGTTCAAGGATATACTAAGTTAACCAAGCTCATAGTAAAAACTAAGTAATAAGAGTTCTCAATGAGAGCCAAGTCCTAGTGTGAACCGAGTTTAAAGTTCTTACTGAGTTCATAGTATGAACTGAGCTAGTAGTTCAAGTTAGTATGCTCTAGTGTTACCTAAGTGATAAAGTGTTATTGGAGAATCCAATGCTAGTTGAGTGCTAGAGTATCACCTAAGCTAAATATGTTGCTCAAGCATTAGCACAACACCAAAACACACAGTATTGCCCTAGCATCAACATTTGGTAGAGCTTGGTTATTGTGAAGATATCTCTTGTGTGAGCCAACTTGGCATAGAGTTATTGCTTAATGGATATATAAGGAAGGAAAATTCATTTTCGTAAGATGGAAGTAATGAAAAAATATATGAGGAATATCAATATGTCAATACAAGAAGTGAATATGGAGAAGATTGAGTAAGTAGGCCACAAAGAAGACTAAAGGGAAAAGAAGAGACTTATCTATCATAGTCAGGTGATCATATTAATTAAAGGATCTACATCAACAAATAGAATTGCAAAGCAAAGATAAACCTACATATCCATCTTATCAAGTGCATCAATCAAATCCTCTAACCAAGTGGACCTAATAGTCCTTTCTTGAATCTCTTAACAGAGTACATACTTCATTGTATTGTAAAATTCTTTTGCAAGGTGGACCTAACATTCCTTCATAATCCTAATAGAGTAGATCACTAGAAGTGATCAATTATAAGCCCTAACAAGGAAATTTTATTACTACAGTAGTGCAACATTGTGGGTGTCATCCCCACCCTAGTTTTACCTTCTCCTTGGAGGGTTTTTGGGTTACCAAATATTGTGTCAAAGTGTAATGGTGTTGATTTCTTTATTGCTTTATGTTCATGCATGAAAGTAGATTAGATAATCTAATGAAGTAATAGAATAAGTATTCTAAGTGTAAAAAGTTTAAGTGGTTCCTGATTCACCCCCCTCACTTGTTTTTCATCACATTTCCAACAATAGATTACTAAAGTTTTATTTACCATAGAAATAATAAAATTACAATTTGATTAAAAATATATTATTTGAATAATATTTGATTAAATGCATGAATATATTTTTCCATTCACTAATGTTACCAACATGACAATTCATGTACTTTTGAAATTTAGGTGACTTCTATTTATTGAATTATTATTTAATCAATTTTTTTTATTAAGAATATTATATATTATTTAGTATCCTCAAAAAATTTACCGATTTTAATTAAAGACAATATATATATATATATATATATACACACACACACACACACACACACACACACACTCTTAAACAATAATCCTTATTTCACTCAAGAGTTAAAATATTTTTTTACAAAATATAAATAAAATAAGTATGGTTTTAAAAATATATTACTTATTTATTTATAACTTTTATATTTAATACAAAAAATATATATAGAGATATTCTTTTTTATTAGTATAACTTTATATTTGAATTAATAATTATAATATTTCTATCTTCCTTTTATTCTTTATTTTATAACTTAATTTTCATGTTGGTAAAATTGTTGTTAGGTCAAATAACTCAATGCAAATAATCTAACATAAAAATAACAAGATTATTTCAACTATTGAATTACTTAATTTTACTCACTAACAAGGCTATCTATCTCTTTCAAGGAATACAATCTCAAGCAATAGGATTTTGTTTGATTTTTGCTGGCATAACTTTGTTCTACCTAAGGCTAGCCCATTCTTATGGCTGGCTCTTCACAACATAATCTTATCAAGTACTAGATTGTTGATAGTTTTTCTCATCTCATTTGAGGAAAATTCATTAAGGATACTAATAATCTGTTAGTTAATTATGAATTCTTCAATGAAGTGTGGTGTTGGGCTCTTCAAAAACTAGGTTGGCAAGGTCCTCTTCATAATCAACTTCATCTATTTCTCTTCCAATGTCCACTTCTTCATAAGGATTCATTTTTTTCTTACATATGGAGGGTCATTCCAACAACAATTTCTTGGTGTCTATCATGGGAGAGAAATAAGAGGATCTTTAGGAAGAAAAGTTTCACAATTCATCAAGTTATTTAGCTTGTCAAAGCTTCTATCTCAGAAGTGGTCAACTCCTATATCTCTAGGTCGAAGTCTTTATCTTCAACCTTCACAACTCAAGATTCCAAAATACTTAACAATTGGCATAGAATCCATATTCCATTTAAGGGACTCTTGGTACATAAAAATACAAAGCAATATATCGTAAGGGATGTCAAATGGAAGTCCTCGAGTACAAGCTTTGTTAAACTCAATTTTGATGAATCCTCCAAGGGAAATCTAGGGGTCTTAGGAGAAGGATGGGTCCTTAGAGATATTTGTGGTTGTATCATCAAGATAGTAGAGAGTATATTACCCATGGGTTTGAATAATGTGGCAGAAGCAAGGGCTATGCTATTTGGTGTCTGGGGGGCTTTGGATTTTGGTATTAAGAATATCCATGTTGAGAAAGATTCTTAGCTTATTACTTCAAGTTTATCCAATGGGAAGATTTTCAATTGGGAAATCTAATACATCCTTTGTGAAGTTTCTAAACTTCTTTCCATATTTGAAGACTTTAAAATGTCTTATTGTTATAGGGAAGCTAATTGCATGGCCAATTGGGTCATGAATAGAGGTGTGCTCTTGGATTGTGGGTCAGTGGAATGGGATCATAGTGATGCATTTTAGTTACTCTATACTCATGATTTGCTGGATTTGTTTAATATGGAAGTACTTTACCCACATTCTTCCAATTACCCTAGAAGTTAGTGGGTTGTGGGGTTTTTTGCAGATTTTGAAGCTCGCAATAGGATGATATTCTTATCATTTTGATTTAGAATTGGGTTGGGAATTTTAGTTTCTGGTTGTGCAGATTGGGTTGTTGGTTATATAGGTTGGATATAGAATTTTCTATGCTCTTGACTGTATAGGGTTGGGTTGGTAGTCGTTTGTATCATCTCATATATGTGGACAATAAATTTTTATTTTTGTACTAGCCAAGAAGGGGGGTTTTCTTCCTGCTTCTTTCCTGCTAGAGCCTTACCAAAGAAGTTAAGAAAATATAATGGTGATGGCATTTAAAAAAATAAAAATAAAAAAAAATAAAATTACTCACTAACTTAAATTGGTACATATGTTATTGTTATAACTAACATAAACACTAATTGAAGTTCACATGGTTAACCCAACACAAAAAAAATTCTATCTATATCTGATTACAATATAATCATAATTACATAATAATTTTAAGGTAAGATTCAAAAATAATAATTTTATAGTTTTGTAAGATTAAAATAAACACACTTTTTAAAATAATAATATACAATAACACTAAGAGAGAAGAATAAGACTATGAAAAATTCTTCAAAATGGAAAGAATGCAAAAACTACTTTGTTATATAATAAATATGAAATTCTATTATCTTAACAAAATAAATAGCTCAATTTTAAACCATCTAGAAAAAAATATATTTTGAAATGTAGTTTTAATATAAATAAAATGAAAATCACTAGATCAAATTTATTATGTTAAACATTCAATTTATAAGATAGTCTAATGACACTATAAGAACATTACTCAACTTTATTCATGATCCAAATTTCAAAGTGTTAACTATTTAACTTTGTTCACTAATCTAAAATTCAAATTATTAAATATTTTAGCATATTTACAATTTTAGTTAATTGAAACATAATTAATCTTTTTACAATTTTTTTTCCATTTATAATGCTCCAAAGAATTTATAGTTAAATTAATAAAAAAGAAACATATAAATATATCTATTTTAAATAAACTATTAAAACATATTAAATTAATTTTAAAAAATTATGAGTACATTAAATTTATCTATCCATTATTTTAATGTTAAAAAAATTGATGTTAAATATTATGGTTTTACTTGTTTTTATACCTATTATTGAAATCACTAAAGCTCATTTTGAATTTAAGACATACTAAATTATATATTAAATTCTCAATAATTTTTTAAAACTATAATACTTTAATAAATAAAATACAATAGATTTTGACATTAATATGGTCATTCTAAGTTGATATAGTAGAAGTACTACTAACTTAAAACTATTATGATAAATTTTAGTAAATTTTATTATACACTTTAAAATTAATTGTACAAAAAGTGGCTTGGGTTTCCTACTTGGTTTTTTTTATCGCTTTTCTGACTGTATTTACAAATACAATATTTTTTAATGTATTATAATTAATTTCAATTGTGTAAACCACCCTTCCAAAATATGACAATTTTTTGAATATTACTTACCTCCTTCAGGTGCAAGTGCTAGTAGTAAAAAAGACTTATGAACTATTGAAGTCAACCATCACCTTTTGAGCATGCAATCTAGGTACATATTCCTACAAGCAGGTCTCTCCCTCATTTATCTCATTCATTCTACAAGGGGGACTATTTACCAACTGAATGAGAGATTATTCCCTCTTCACTTGGAGCTTGCTTCTTTCCTTCACCTAGATCTTTGGACTTGTCTTGACACATCATTGTATGCTAGGGTCATGAGTTGACAAGATGAGTGCATAAGAAGAAAAAAGAAAAAAAAATGATGCTACTAACAAGAAAATATCTTCTACCTCTTCATTCTATTTCTAGAAAACCAATCCTTGTACAACATCAAGATTTTCCCTCTTCATTTGAAGGCCCTCTTTGAAAGTTCAACCTTCACTCACCTCTATTGGTTGTGCATTTATGGTGTTCTCATTTGGATAGAGATGAGTCCTTGGATAATTTGCCACTTCCCTCTCCAATATTAATTAGCCAATCATCCATTTACTTGATGTTGGTGTGCGCTAATAGCCATGATAGGACTTGTAATAAAATATTGACATCGTCATTGAATAATGTTCTCCTTGTTCTAGTAGGAAGAAGCTTAAACATCACATACTAAGGCTTTATTCTTAGGTTAAAAGTATTAAATAGTCAAAGTTGACTTATTTTTTCAAGCTTAATCTCTTCTTACCAATTGATGTTCAAAGGTGGCCCTAATAGAGCCCTCTCTAACAAGTTTTGAAATTTTTTTGGATCTATCTTTCTTTCTCTTCTCAATCATTTTTACATCATTCTCTCCCTCAATTAGCTTGTGCCAAAGCTTTCTCATATTTATAGGCCCTCTAACATTCCTCTTAGCTAAATGGATCCCAACTAGCTAGTATAGGTACATTCTCCATCTATGATTGATCTTTTGATGTGTACCGCAAGTCCAACATTCACTCCTCTTTTGTTTATCTTTTGCATATCCCTCCTTGAGCCACTTACTTGGTATATGGTGGTCTTTTCAATGATAATTGTATAGAAAATCCTACTCATACAAAACATGTGGGTACTATGGTCTCCCTTGACTTTCTTGCTACTTCCTCTACAATGTCCTCCTTTGATTATGGGTCGCCATCTTCTTCCCAGTTTATTTTATCTCCCTCATCTTGTCATGGCTAGTGGGGATGATACTTGAGATTCATTGCACCCCATTATTTCTCATCCTAAACTCCCCCCATGTGTTGGTATCACTAGTCCCCCTTATGTTTCTCCTCCTTTTCATGAGGTCTTTGACTGGGATAGCAAGTTGGTGGTCAACTTGTCCAATGCCAACATTGACCCTCTTTCATTCATTTTTTTTGAAATGGCACCTTAATTTTTCTTATGCCCCTCATTCAATCATGCATGTCAATTTTCTTATTGAGACTAGGAATTCTATTTTTCATCTCTCAAATGATGTTGTGAAAGAGATTAGACAAAATTGTGACATCACCCTCGGGAATGCCGAACCTTCTAGGCACAATATTCCAAGAGTGGAGATGCTTTCCTTTAAAAACCTTATTAGTAATAATGACATCTTAATTTCTAAATATGACAAAGGTAATGATACTATTGTTATGAATAGGCATGACTACATCTCCAATATGTTGGACTTTCTTTCTGATGCCAGTAACTATAGGCTCTTTTTCCCACAACCTATGTGCTAAGATCTTAAAGAAAATCAAAGATTTCATTACCATCTCCTCCTTTGATGATGCTACCAAGAAAAAATTGGTTTTTTCCAAGGAAGTAGCCCCCCACATCTATGGGGTTCCTAAAATCCACAAAGGAGAAGTTTCATTAAGGTTCATTATGTACACCATTGGATCACCCACTTATACCTTAGCCTTGCATCTTACCAAGAGTATCTCACCCTTGATTGTCAATTAAAACTAATTTATTAAATATTCCAACCATTTTGTTGAATTCATTAAGGATGGTAAGGTGGAGCATGATGATATCCTTGTTAGTTTTGATGTGGTCTTGTTCTTCACCAAGTTCCCCACATTGGACTTTGTTCAAATTGTTAGGAGAAAGGTGAGAAATGACATTTCCAATTTGGTTGAGTTAATCTTGAGTTCTACCTTATTTTCCTTTCAATATTTCATCTATGAATAGGTATATGGGATGGTTATGGGCTCCTCTCCCCTATCATAGCAAACCTCTATATGGAGCATTTTGAGGAGTTGGCCCTCCACTGCTTCCCCCTGAAACCTATATGGTGGAAATGACATACATTGATGATAAAAATGTTTTTTATTTGCATGGGTAGGAAAAACATGAAAACTTTCACACTTAAACAATGAAGCCCCCTATATATGTTTCACCATGGAGCTAGATTTAGATATCCATTTATCCTTTCTTGGTGTTCTCCTTATCAAGAAACATAATAACACCTTTGGTCAATGTGTCTACTACAAGGAAACCCATACCAACATATAGATCCACTTGTCTTTGCACCACCACCCTAGATAGAAAGTGGGTATTCTTAGAGATCCTCACTCTTATAGACCTTATAATTTGTGATGCTAACAATATATACTAGGACTTGGGCCATCTTTGGAAGATCTTATACCTAAATGAGTATTTGCATAAGAAAATTTCTAAAGAAATCAATCAAGCTAGATCATTCTTTCTTTCTATCTCTGAGCCTAAATCCTCTTGGGTCTTACTAATATTTCATGCCTCCCTCCCTTTTTTGGATGACATATCCCAAAAGATTGCCAAAATCCTAACTAGAAAGGGTCTTCATCTAACCTTCAAACCCCTATCTAGGTTAAGTAATAAAGTCCCCCCACTCAAGGACTCCAAAGACTCTTTTTTTGATTCTAGAGTTTATAATATTCTTTTCTCATGTGATATTCCCTATATAGGCAAAAAATTATGCTCCTTTTGCACCAAATTTTGTGATAAAAGTGCTAATACCATGCATTATAGGGTCCACAAATATGCTTTAGTTGAGCATTCCTCCACCATCAAGCACCACATTTACTTGGAAAGTGCCCAAATTATGGCCAAGGAAGACAACTACCTCAAGTAGAAGCTCAAAGAGACCATCACTATCAACTAGCATCCCATCAATGTCATTAGAGATGATGGGTGGTCCTTAAGCCTCTCATGGCAACAATTTTTATGCATGCTTGATAACCAACTTCATCCTTGAAGTTTTTAATTGTCACATTGGATTATTTTGGTCCTTTTGTTCTCTTTTCCCCTATCTATGTTTCTTGTTCCACCTCTCTTTATTTCCTCATCATTCTTTTCTTTGTCCCTTTTATTTTTTGTTTTCTATTATTGTCCATCCATGCTTATTTTCATATCTTAACTTTTGTATCATTCTTTGCCTTTTGGGTTTCTTTTTATTAGACTAGTGTGACACATATGCCCTCTTTCTTGCTTGGGGGTATTCTCTTGAGCCTTTTTTTTTCCTTTAGCTACTATTTCCATTTAGTTTTTAATTTTTGTTCCTCATTTAATTCTTTTGTGTTTCCTTTGTGTGCTTTCCTCATTTGGTGTTTACTTCTTGTAGCCTCTAGCTATTTTTTTGCATATTTACTACTTAAAAATACATAGAAACACACACACACACGCACACACACACACACACTTACACTTTATTATATGTTTGTGTGTTATTAACATATTACTTTATTTTTGTCTAAACTAAAAAGGCTTAAAGAAAACATACTAAAGTGGAACAAAGAATATTTTAGTAACATCTACAAAGACAAGATAGAAAATGAAGAAGAAATAAAGAAACTTAATGAAATAATAATAACAAAAGGATTGCATAGTGACAAATATATTAAAGAAAAAGAACTTTTAATAATACAAGAAAATATATCAGCAAAAGAAGAAATATTTTGAAAATAGAAATCAAGAGAAAATTGGCTAAAATAAGGGGATTTAAATAGAAAATATATTCACAACAACATAATTAGTAATAGAAAAATTAACACAATTACTAAAATAAAGAATAAGGAAGGAAACATGGAGGAAGATCCATCTAGAATAGCCAAGATCCTAGTAGACTATTATGAGAATGTCCTCAAAAACTTTGAAATCTCTAAGTTATTGGCACAAAATTCCATGCTTAACTCAATCCCTAAAATTATTATAGAAGAGGAAAACAAGTATTTTAATAATCCCTTTATTCTTGAGGAAATAAAAAAAGAACTCTCTAGCCTAAATCGAGATAAATCTCCTATTCTTGATGGCTTTCAACATTTCTTTCTCCAAAAATGTTGGAAAATATTAGGTTATGATCTATGGAAAGAAATAGAAGCCTCTCTTTATTAACCAAAATTAAACATTTGTTATTAACACTTATCCCAAAAAAAGCCTCTCACAAAAAACCAGGATATTTATACCTATAGCTTTATGCAATACTATCTATAAAATCTTAGCCAAGGTCATAGCTAATAGGCACAAAATTTTTCTACCCAAACTTATTTAAGAGGAACAAACAAGATTTTCACTAGGGAAAGCTATCATATATGGAATAGTCATTATACAAGAAACTATAGACTCGTCTCAAAGAATAGAGAAGCATGCATGCTTATGAAACTAGATATCCAAAATGCTTATGATAAGGTTGACTGGAGATTTCTAGGTGAGATTCTAGAAGCTTTTGGTTTTAGCTGACAATATGGTAATTTTATATTTACCTACATATCCACTATCAATATATCCTTACTTATCAATGGTATGCTAGAAGGTTTTTTACTACATCTGGAGAAGTTAGGAAAGGAGACCCATTATCCCATTTCTTATTAATTATAATGGAAGAATCCTTTGGGAAAGCAATAAAGAAAGATCAAGGAGAAAGGAAAATACAAGGAATAATAGTAGTAGAAAAAATATCTAAAATAACACATCAACAATTTGTTGATGACACAATCCTTCTTGCAGAAAGCTCTACAAAAGAAGCCCCCAACTACAAACATATTATTCATGAATAGATGGAAGCTTTAGGACAAAAAGTAAATGTAGAAAAGTATGAGATCTTCTTTTTAAACACACCTACAACTAAGGAAGAAGAGATTTACAATATCATGGGTTTTAAAAAAGGAATGTTCCCTTATAAATACCTAGGAATTCATTTAGAGAAAAAGTAAAAAGGACACAACATTTTGAATCCAATTATGGAGAATATAGGGAAAAAATAGGGAACTGGAAGGGGAAGTGATTATCCAAGGTAGGAAGAGAAATAATAATAAGAGTGGTTTTGTCTACTATTCACACATATCAATTATCATGTCTCCCTTTTTCAAAAGGGGTAAAAAATAAATTAGATTCTAAACTTAGAAACTTCTTCTAAAAGGGATAAGAGGAAAGTAAAAAAATAATATTAATTAAATGGGACAATATATGTAGACCAAAAGAAGTAGGTGAGCTAGGAATAAAATAATTAGTTGGAAAAATGAAGCATTATGAGAAAAATTAGTATGGAGAATGTATTGAGAAAAAGAAAGCAAATGGGCTCTAATTCTCTAATAAGTATCTTAATAGATCAAAACCTCTATCAATCTTTGGAACTAGAAATCCCCCTAAAGGTTCATCAATTTGGAATTTTATACTACAATTTTGGCCCATTATTAGAAAGAACCTAACATGGGGTATAGGGAAAGGTGAGGAGGCCCTTTTTTGGGAAGACTCTTGGGTAGGGCTTCCCTACATGGATAGCTATAGTCTTCCAATAAATATCAAGAAAAATCTCTCAAAGGAATGAGGGACACGCATAAAGGACTATAAACTAGAATTACAAGAGGCAAATTTAAAAAAAATGGGAATGAAAGTTGGTGGAAAACACTACTCTATCATCACAAGAAAAAGAGATATATCGAAAATTTCTTGACCAAAGGCAAATTAATTAATTATAATAGGAAAGATGAGCTAATTTTGGGTGCATCAAAGAATGGAAAATACAATGTAAAGAAAGGATATTAAATCATTACCTCATCACAAAGATGGGACAAGATAGATATGCCTCAAAAACTTTGTTGTGACTTAGCATGCCTTCCCAAGGTAGGAATATTTGTATGGGCTTCTATACAAAAAATAATATTAACAATAGATAGGTTCATAAGAATTAGACTTGAGGGTTCATCCATGTTGAAATTAAGGTCAATTTGTCTATTAGTGACTTAACACTTAGTCAATTGGTCACATTGCTACCAAGCTCTATAGTTGCTATTGAGCTTATAATTCATCAGACATTGTTAACCAAGTGATTCAACATCTACCAAATTTCTCAGTGTTCACTGAGTCACATAGTGTTGACTAAGTTCATGCTACTCAATGTGATTAGTATAGACCAAGTTTCAACTTCAATTGAGTTCCAAAGTTTTCTAAGCATTAATAGTGTTTGATGAGTGTTAGAACAACATTGAGTTGACTTCTAAACCTGAGTTACAATAGTTGGGCTGACTTTGTGAATTATGATGAATTTGGTATTGTAGCCGACTCCAAAAGGTAGTTATTTGGATTCATATATATATATATATATATTAAACTCATTGTATCATATCCAATTGTGAAAATAATAAGATATATGAAGTATATGAGTGTGAATTGAGGAAGGCTACAAGAAACATAAGGAACAATAGAGATTTATCTATCATAGTAAGGTGATCATTGCAATTCAAGGAATCTCATTCAACAAATCAAAGTTGCAGATCAGAGATTAGCCACTGATTCATTCTAACAAGTGCATCAATCAAATCCTTTAATTGGGTGGACTTAATAGTCTTTTGCTAAATCTCTTAATAGAGTACATACTTCACTGTATGTTTTTGAATCCTTTAACATGTTGGACCTAGTAGTCCTTATTGCTCCTAACAGGGTAGATCACCAAAAGTGATCAATTGTAAGCCTTAACAAGTTAATTTTATATTGTAGTACTAAAGCTTGTGAGTATCATCCCCATCCCAGTTTTACTTTCTAATTGAAAGGTTTTTGGGTCACCGTATCTTGTGTCAAAGTGTTATGAATGTTTTATTTCTTTAATTCTTTCATGCATGCAATTAGATTTGAATAATATATGAATGACTAATTGGAGAAGCAAGTTAAGAGTTGATTGGTTCCTGATTCACCTCTCCCCTCTCAGTAACCTAGCTTACCTTATATTTCCAACAATTGGTATTAGAGATACTGGTTCTCATAGGATAATTTTAACAGCTTGAGATAAGATTAGAGGCAATGGAGGTATACAATGAAACGACTATTGAGAATGAAAATATGGATGTTGAATTATCTATTGAACAACTCAAAAAAGAAATGGAACAAATCTCTCAAACATTACAAAGAAGGAAAGATCTTGCAACACAAATGGATGACAATCTCTACATTGAAGAAATAATTGAAGACTATGCCTAGAAAGAAATTCAAATGAAGCTGATGCAACAATCAAAGACTTACTTGATAAGAATTCCAATATTCAAGAAGAAGTTAGAAAGCTAAAAAGAAATTATGAATCAATTAAATGAGAAAACTCAATAGAGACAAAAATTAATAGGTGGATTAGGATATACAGAAGAATGTGGATCATCTCAGCAAGGAGCTCAAAACAATAAAAGACCTACTTATAATCATTATGGTAAGATAGGTCATACATCAAATAAGTGTGGAGCAATGGTAAAGAAACATTCAATAGAAAGTGTTACAATTGTAATAAGCATGGTCATAGAGAAAGTGAATGCATACAGAAACCTAAGTTTGAAGGAAAGTGTCACAATTGCAACATACAAGGACAAAAATCTTCAAAGTGTAAGACCAAGAAGTGAAACCCAAAAAAACAAATTGTGAAAGCAATATTTAGATGAGATTACAACACATGGTGTAGATGTCACTATTGTGGTGAGTTTGGGCACATTGGAGAAAACTGTGTGAAACATCACATGGGGAAAAGAGACAATACAAAGAGACATTTTCTTTGTATAGAACTTGGACATCTTTCCAAGAATACTATGAAGATAAATAGAATTGAAGATGAAAAGAAAGCCAAGGCTTACAAAATCAAAAAAAAAAATGAGGCAGTAATGGATAGAGGAATCTCCAAAGAATGCAAGCCAAAGAAGAGATAGAAGACATAGAATTGTAGTATTGAAGAAAGATATCCTAGTATTTATCAACTAAATGAATTCAAATTTTTGGTATGATAAGTGTTTTTGTCACTAATGCTAAAGGGTGAGATTATTGACATTAAGGTCAATTTGTCTACTAGTGGCATAACACTTGGTCAATTGGTTACATTGCTACCAAGATCTATAGTCTCTACTAAGCTTATCATTCATCTAGTAGTGTTAACCAAGTAATTCAACATCTGCCAAGTCTCTTAGTGTTCACCAAGTCACACAATGTTGATCAAGTTTGTGCTACTCATAGTGATTAGTATGGACCGAACTTCAACTTCAACAGAGTACCAGAGTTTTTCAAGCATTGATAATGTTTGTTGAGTGTCAAAACATCATGAAGTTAACTTTTGAACCCAAGATATACTAGTTGGATTGACTTTGTGAATTATGATAAATTTGGTATAACTAACTCCATAAGGTAATTATTTGGATTGATATATATGTAACTCATTGTATCATATCCAAGTCTGAAAATAACAAGATATATTAAGTATATGAGTGTGAATTAAAGAAGGCTACAAGTCGTATAAGGAAAATCAAAGATTAATCTATCACAATAAGGTGATCATTGCAATTCAAGGAATCTCATTCAGTAAATCAAAGTTTTAGATCAGAGATCAGCAATTGATTCATTCTAATAGGTGCATCAGTCAAATACTTTAACCAGGTGGACTTAACAGTCTTTTGCTAAATCTCCTAAAAATGTGCAAACTTCACTGTATGTTTGTAACTCCTTTAACAAGTTGGACCTAATAGTCCTTATTGTTCCTAATGGGGCAGATCACTACAAGTGATCAATTGTAAGCCTTAACAAGTTAAATTTATACTGTAGTACTAAAGCTTGTGGGTATCATCACCACCCTAGTTTTACTTTCTAATTTGAAGATTTTTCGGTCACCGTATCTTGTCTCAAAGTGTTATGAATTTTTTATTTCTTTCATTCTTTCATGCATGCAATTAGATCAGAATAATATATGAAGAAATAATTGGAGAAGTGAGTTAAGATTTTATTGGTTCCTGATTCACCCCTCCCCTCTTAGTAAATTAGCCTACCTTATATTTCCAATAGTCCAAATGTATTTTATGAAAAAAGAATTCTAAAAGTGTTGAACATATCTTATACCAAATTCCCCTTTACAAGAGAATGTTGGTGTTGGCTCTATCAAAAACTCAAGTGGAGCACGACTCTACCTGAGAATTTGAATAGTCATTTAAATAGTTGGCCAACTAGTGAAGGTAATAAAGTATGTAGTAAATTTTGGAATGTATCAACATCCATTGTACGATGGGAAATTTAGAAAGATAGGACTCATAGAATTGTTAGGAAAACCAAAATTATGAAGCCCTCCTTCTTTAACAAAGTTGAGATAAGTATAATAGAAGTAATGAACAATCACCTTGTTTAGATAATGGGTGTTACACACATTGTATAATATTATTATATAATATTATTTTATTTTATTATGTAATGTTGCACCTAAATGGATGTGTATCATGGAAAGATTCCCATGGTATATACTTGATGAGTTGTATACTAACATTGTGATAATATTTCATGTAATTATTTAATATTGGGGAAAAGAATTAAAATTCTAATATTAAATGTGGGGTCAAGGGGTTAGGTAGCACATGGTTTATGTAATACAACTTGGTGGTTTTGTGGGACTTGCTACTATATAAGAAGCCACAAAGGTAGTTTTTGTGTGAGAAGAAGGCAAAAAGGCAAGATTCAAGTAAGGCAAGGCTTGATAGGATACCCAAATGAGCATTTATGAAGGTTGGAAGCATGACATGGAATGTGTAGATTGATGCTTGTTCACATAGATTGCTCAGTTGTGGCTATGGCTTTGAAGGCTTCCATGGTTGTAGTGCAATGTTTTTTTTGTTGAATAACACATGATGATGGATGCTTTTGGAGGCTAGGTTTTTTTCCTCAATGAGGGTTTCCTAGGGTATATCTTGTGTCACAATTTTTTTGGGTATGTTGTCTATTCTCTTGCATGTGGATTTCAATTGCATATTTATTTTAGATCTATTATGGGTTATATGGAAATGTTTATATTTTTTATTGAAAGCTTCCTTAGAAGTGGTATCAGAGCTATGGTCTTATTATTGTAACCCTAGATTGAATCCATGGGAATGCATGAGAGGATAAAAGAAAGGGCAAGATATATGAGTTTTTTTATTAGAGAGCTGAGGCTTTTTGGACTTGTTATGATGGGATGTTGGTAGATTTTGGGCATGTGAAATTGTTGAAAAAAAGGGTTTTTTAGATGTTTCACTTAAATGAGAGTTTTAGGGGGAGCTTGCAGAAATGACCTCTTGGGTAAAAATAGACCTCCCCATTGGATGCAGGTTGATGTTTCTATAAATTTTGATATATAATATGCCCTAGTTTGGCCATGTTTAGAGGAAATGAAAGATTATTTTAGTTTCATCCCATGATGGCTGTCAAATTTAATCCCATTAAAATTTTGTCACAAAAAAATCATAGTGAAAATGGTAAAAAGACTCTCTTAGTAAAACAACCATAACTTTCTCTCAACATATTGGATTTTAGACTTCTTATAGGCATTGGAAAGCTAATTCAGAGTACTACAACTTGGTATAGGTTTCATTATGTGATTTATTATTTATTTTGATCACAAATTAGGGCATAACTTGGGCATATAGAGTTAGATTTTGGACTTCGAGTACTCAACAGAAAGCTCTTGGAGAACTCTACACATTGGTTTAGATTTGGTGTAGGTTTGGCATGGTTTATTTGATGATATATTAATCTAAATAGTTTATGGTATAGATTGACTAGGCTAGTATTGTGAGTTTATGACATTGTATATTTGGAGATTTAAGATTTGATGTCATTTTATACTCAGTTCATATTTCATATTGGTCTCATGATGATATGGTTATCATTATTTGGTTTGGATATGTATGATGACTTGTTGGGTCTACAAGTTGTGTAGTGTTGTAAGTGGTCTATACTTACAGATTACATTTATAGCTTGCTTATGGATTGTCTTTGCCCATTGATCTTTCATTATTGGTGCATATTTAGATTGGTGGCTTGGATTTGGACTGTCTGTGCCCTAAGTCACATGATTTTCTGATGTTTTCTTCATATAGAAGGGATGAGATGTTGTTACTAGGTATAGTCATGGTGGATGATTGTGGTTGACTATTTTATGTTGATAGGTTGGACATATTGAGATTTAGATGCTCGATTCATGGATGTAATCATGTTTTCATGGATTTTGGCATGAAATGATTTGATATATAGGTACATCCTTGATGTTCATTAGTTTTTTGGATTCCTAATTTGGTTATGGTGGTATATCTTCTTGGTTGAGGATCATAGTTATTTAGTTTCTTTTAAGGAGCTCATGATGCACACTTTAAGTTCTTTGATGGTTTGATTCCTTGGTTGATTCTCATGGTTAGAGGATGATTTTTCATCATGATGTCATGGATAGCTTGGATACATGATTTAGTGGGAGCTTGTGATAGTGATGAGGTGATAGTCCAGGAGTAGTTCCTAGTTTGGTTTGTATCTTCTTACATTTGGAAATCTTGGTTTCACTTGGTACTGACACTTTGGTTGTGTGTATATAGACTTGGAGGATATTCATGTAGGAGATGGATTTTATGATGCCATAGGTGACTTGGTACCACATTTGAGTGGGATTTTTTTTGGTAATAATATATTTATTGAGTGTTTATAGATGTTGGAGATTTTTCTTAGATCTTATTGCTGTAGAAGCATCTTTAACATTTGCACAGTGTACTTGTTATCTTCATGGTGTGTGAAGATGGTTAGATCTTGAGGACTCATGGGTTTCTTGGTTATCTTCATGGTGTGTGGAGATGGTTCTTCATGGTATGGGGAGATGGTTTTCTTCATGGTGTGTAGAGATGGTTGCATCTTGAGGACATAAAGGGTTCTTGGTAAAGGTGTGGTTTATGTTTTCATTTGACATGTTATCCTTGGAGTTAGGATGGTTTCATTATTATCTCATGTTATACTCTTGATACACATTTAGAGTTGTGACATGTTATAGTATATTCATACATAGCATGTTATCTCTTTGATTGAGATGTTTTAGATTACATTGTCATGTTTATGTTCTTGAGGCCATGGTTGGAGCTTTGATATTGATCTTAGTTTAGTTTCTTGGTATTGAGTACATTGGTCATAAGCTAGATACTTCATGATATTGCTATGTTGCATTTGGAGGTGGCATGGATTGATTAGTTATAGGTGCTCATAGATACTTAGAGATAATGGTAATGCTGATTTCTCTTGGATTAGAAAAGTATTTGTTGGGACAGTTGTTTGGTTTCAGCAGGAAGTCTGAGGGACATTCACCTAATATGGAATTAAGAGGAGATTGTTCTTAGATGATTTTTGGTTGGAAAATTGGATAGTTTTATGACCATTATCATTCCCCACTCTTGGTCTACTTAGTGGTTTTCTACTTGAGAGGTATAGCTCATTGTTTCTCTCAGATGTATTATGTTTATGCTTATCTTTCATGCATATGAATCTTGAGCTATAGTACATGATTTAGTTCTAGAGGGTTCATTTGAGATATGATTTAGCATTGGCTATCTCCTTTTGCATATGTTTTTATATTGGTTGAGTTTGGGAGATTGTTTTATATTGGGCATATTCCATGGATTAGAGATGGTTTATGAGTTTGATCTTCTTGTGAGAGGATTACATCCATGATATGTTATATGATATGGTTTGGGTGTTGTTGATGCTTCTTGGTTGGGGTTTTATAGAGGAGGTCATGCTTACACAATTTACATCTAGAGGTGTGTGTAGAAGGACAAGATACAGGTTATGATTTATATGGTTTCTCTTTGGTTTTGGTTATCTTTCTAGATGTTTGGTATCACTTACATTAGATTTGAGATTGGTTAGAGATTTTGATTACTAGTTAGTGCTCATGTATGTCCTGTGAGAGATGACATGATTATTCCTTTATCTCTTCCCTTTGTTGGTTGTGGAGAGCTTGGGAGACTATTGGAGATTTTTTATGAGAGTTGTTCTTGTAAGTTATTGGTTTATGTGTTGTGGATGTCCTTGAGACCACATGGATTCACTTCTTTGAGATGTTGTGAGTGGTTTGGTTATAGACTTGAAATTATCTTTTATAGTAGGAGCTTCTTCGTATATATATGATAGCTATTTCTCTTGAGGCTTGTGATTGCAGGTTATAGATTAGATATGTTGATGATGTGAGATTCACTTGGTATACCTTTGAAGGTATGGGTAGTTGGATGAGTTTTCCACTTGTTGTAGGTGCTATTTCAGTTATGGATATTTTGACAACTATGAATACATGTGATTACCTTTGGATTAGGTTTTTGTGCTTGGCATTATAGTTGGTACAAGATTTTATGATCTTCTAATGCAATAGGTTGGGTGGCTTTCTCTTTGGATGGCTTCTATGAATGTTTAGTCATAGTGGCATAATAGGAGGTGAGATCATTCATGTTTGAGATGCTAGATACTTTGATTTTGTTGTGGGTACCAAGATGGAGAACTTTATGTATTGATACATGATGGTGAATGTTCTGGGAGGGATTGTTCCCTTGTTCATTTATGTAGCTACAGGTTGAACCTATGCAATGTATACAACAAGTGGGAGATTGTTGAGATAATGGGTGTTGCGCACATTGCATAATGTTGTTATATTGTATTATTTTATTTTATTATGTAATGTTGCACCTAGATGGATGTGTAACATGGAAAGATTCCCATGGGATATACTTGATGAGTTGTATTGTAACATTGTGATAATATTTCATGTAATTATTTAATATTTGATATAAGAACTAAAATTCTAATATTAAATTTGGGGTCAAGGGATTAGGTAGCATATGGTTTTAGCACATAGTTTCTGTAATACCACATGGTGGCTTTGTGGGACTTGCTACTATATAAGCACCCACAAAGGTAGTTGTTGCATGAGAAGAAGGAAAAAAAGCAAGAGTTGAGCAAGGCAAGGCTTGACAAGTTAGCCAAGGGAGCATTTGTGAAGGTTGGAAGCATGACATGGGATATGTGGATTCATGCTTGTTCACATAGATTTCTCAGTTGTGGCTATGATTTTGAAGGCTTCCATGGCTGTATTGTAATGGTGTTTTTGTTGAATAATACATGGTGATGAATGTTTTTGGAGGCTGGGTTTTTTTCCCTCAATGAGGGATTTCCAAGGTATATCTTGTGTCACAATTTTTGTGGGTATGTTCTCTATTCTCTTGCACATGGATTTCAATTGCATATTTATTTCAAATCTATTATGGGTTATGTGGAAATGGTTATATTTTTTATTGCAAGTTTCCTTATACACCTTAGAGATACCTTAAAAGAAGAAGGATCATTTATGGATTGGGAAGGACACAGGGAAAAAAATTAGAACACTCTTATCAATCCCTCAATGAGATATGCACAAAACAACAGGCTAGCTAGAACCGAGTGTGGATGGGAACCACCTCCAATAGGATAAGTTAAATTGAATTTTTATGGAGCCTCTTAGAATAATCAAGGTAAAGTAGGACTAGGGTGTATGCATCATACCAAATCAAGAGATTGGATAGTTAAATGAACGAAACCACTCAGAATTTCAAAAAATAATGTAGAAGAAATGGAAGCATTAAGGGAAGTAATTAAAATAAGTTTAGAACTAGACAAAAAAAAGTTAACAATCAAGGGAGAATCTCAAATTATTTTGAATGCAATTAGAGAAAGACAAACTCCAAACTAGAGATTAAAATCAAAGCTAGAAGAAATTCTTCCATTTCTAGATAAATTTGAGGAGATCAAAATTTGAAATATTTTTAGAGAAGGTAATAAAGATGTTGATATTTTGGCCAACCTAGGAGCTAATGATGAGGAAGTTTTCCTCAAAAACCAACAATAAATCCCCTTCCTTTTAGATATTATACATAAGCTCTTAACTTAATTTACTAGTTCTAATAACCTAAAGTATATTAACATCTTCCACTTTTCTATCTCTCAAGGTGACTATATTATGTTCATATTTATTAGATATGCTCCTAGGTTGTCTAACCTTTTACCTGATCAAGGATTTTAATATCTAACTGAGATTAGTATTATGTATTCGAGATTTGGTTTCATTATTCATCTATTGGCCTTCAATATTTTTGTCCATAATGAGGCCTCCACCTTTTTGAGAGAAAAAAGTGCATCCCATCCATGATTATTATTGTACCTTTCTCTCATGTCTTGATTTCTTCTCTTCCTGAAATTTGGGTTGGGCACTCTATTATTTATTATCCTTCCTCCTCTCACCCAATCTATTTTAGGACTATAAAAATAGAAAATAATGGTCATATTATCAAGAAAATAAAAACCTAAAGTTAAATTATGACCTCCATCTTAATTTGATTAAGCAACAATACCCATACTTTAAGAATTCACCAAAAAGAAAACTATTATTTAGGAACCACTCCTCTAGGAATTTCAATAACTCTAACTATTTCTTCAGGGAAGTTCCATAGCTAAAAAATCCCTAGAGGTTTGATACTAACATGTAAAAAAAATTCCAAGTTTTTTGTGAGATGCATAATTTCAAGGGAGGTATTTTGACCGCAACAAGAAAGCCTCTACAATCAATTGTTTAAATTTGGAAAAGATTTTTAGAATGCAAAATCAAATCATGATTCAAAAGACTATTATCAAACTTGAGGAATAGTAAAGGAAGGAATGTCTTTCTAATTCCCCATGTACAAAAGGGATATATGTAAATAACTATTACAAATTTATTGAGCTTATGAAGATAATAATGGAAAACTGGGGTATACCTCTTTTCTTTTTGCAATCTGTAAAGGACTTTTTCCTTGGGCAAGACTGGAGGTTTACTTTTATGTTCTTTCCTACCAGTGCTTGTTTGATCAAAGATTTATGTAATATTTTTTATTGATAAATTTATGGCCTTGGCCTTTTACTGAGCCAAAAATAAAATAAAAACTTAATATTTTCTTTTTTAACTAACATATATATAACTAGTTGTTATGGATAATATTATTTAATCAATAATAACCAATTAATTAACTTACTTTCTATCTATATTTTTTTATACATGTATAGATGTATGTATATAGATATACATACATATATGTATGTGTATATATACACATTTGTATATATACACATATATATATACATACATATACATACATACATACATACTTACATACATACATATAAATATACATATATAGATATATGTACATACATATGTATGTGTGTGTCTCCCCACTATTATCCCGATATATAGGGCGAGATCATGCATATTTGTGCTTTTGTTCATAGGTTAGCTTTATTTTCTTCTTCTCAAATTTTTGGTGTATATTTTGAGTATTTTATTTTATTTTAATTTTTTGTTTAATTTTTTAGTTTATATTTGAATATTTTGAACTATATTTTTGGTGGCTTCAAGTGTGTATACATTTATATATTTATATGTGTGTGTACATATATATACCTATATGTATGTATGTATGTATGTCTATGTCTGTATGTATATATATAGATACATATATATATATATATAGATACATATATATATATATACATATATATACATACATATATATACATACATATACACACACACACACACACACACACACACACACACACACACACACACACACACACACACACACACACACACACACACACACACACACACACACACACACACATATACATACATACATACACACACACACATACATACATACATCCATACATAGATATATACATATATACATATATAAACAAGGTATATGTAGGATCATGTTGGGTTAAAAGCGGCGACTTGAAAAAACACTTGTCCAAAAACATCCAAAAGTGTTTTAGAAATTGTGATGACTTCCCCCCCAATCCTAATACCAAAGAAAAATAACCATTGCCTACGAAAATTAGATACCCATTATATTGGGTAGCAAATATATCGAATACTCGATCCTTTACCACCCATACTAGAAGAATATCATGGAAATTGGAGGGTTTGGATTCAAACTTAGTAAAAGGTTGAGATTCTCTCTTCCTTGATGCATGTGATTAAAATTCTATTGTTTAACTTTATGCCTTTTTGGTTGTTGTAGAATGAGACAAATAATAAAATTTGTCTTTTAATTCTCTTTTTAATTATAGATTGTTGCATATATTTAATATTATAAGTTTATAACATATACTATATTGTATAGGATATAGGATATTATATATAGTATATATTTTATCATACATAGTAATTATAGAGTATTAATTTAATACAATATCTATATTCAATATACTTTATATATTTATTATAGAGCACATAATATAGTAATTATAATTTAATAATTATAATTTAGTAATTATATAGGGATATATCCAATGACATAATTATATAGGGTCATAGGGTATCCAATGAACCCTTTTGACCCTTTTTATGACAACATACATTCCTAGGAGTCCTAGAACCCCCAGGGCATATATAATGTGACTGAATGGATCAAGAGGGGTCATTGAGAAACATATGACCATTTCTAGCCCATTCAATGACAACATATCTCCCTAGGGGTCCTAAGATCCATAGGGACATATTTCACATGTTCAAAAAGGTCAAAATTTTCAACCTATTTGATGATAACATATGTCCCAAGGGGCCCTAGGACCTATAGGAACATATTTCTTATAATTTGAACAAATTGAAAGGAATCATTGGGTAACCTATGATACTTTTTAGCTCATTCAATGATAACATATGTCCCTAGGGATCCTAGGACCCATACAGACATGTCTCATATGTTTGAATGGATCAAAAAGGATCATAAAGTACCCTATGACCCATCTCAATAGATTTCATGACACCATAGACCCTTAGGAACATATTTCATTTGTTCATATAAGTTGAAAGGGGTCATAGGATAAACTATTACCTCTTTCAACATATTTCATGATAATATATGTCCCTAGGGTACCTACGACCCCTAGGACATATTTCATTTGTAACTATGGGTCCAAAGGGATCATAAGATATCTTATGACCCCTTTCAACACATTTTAGGACAAAAAATGTCCGTAGGGGCCCTAGAACCCCTAAGGACATATTTTATTTGTTCATATACGTCGAAATGGGTCATAGGATAACCTATAACCCCTTTCAACACATTTTATGACAACATATGCCTGTGTGGGTCCTAGGACCCCTAGGAACATTTTTTATTTGTTCATATGAGTTGAAAGGGGTCATAGAATAACTAATGACACCTTTCGGCACATTTCATAACAACATATGTCTCTAAGGGTCCTAAGACCCCTAGGGACAATATTCATTTGTTCATATGGGTCCAAAAGGGTCATAGGTTATCCTATGACCCCTTTTGACACATGCCATGACAACATATGTCCCAAGGGCTCCTGGGAGTTCTAGTGACATATGTCAATTGTTCATAAGGTTTGAAAGGGGTCATAGGATAACATATGACCTCTTTCAACACATTTCATGAAAACTTATGTCGCTAGGGGACCTAAGACCCCCAAGGACATATTTCATTTGTTTATATAGGTCAAAAGGGGTCATAAGATACTCTATCACCTCTTTGTACATGTTGGCTTTTGATTTAACAATTTTGCAAATAACCAAGAAACCAGACAAATGCATCTAAGGCTAGAAAATTCCTATGATGAATACACTTGACTGTAGTATTGGGCCAATTGTAAGGCATAACTCCTTCTTTACTTCAGGCTTTGCAAGACCTAGGTGGGTTAACCTTGACGTTCTGATATATGGTACTAGTGCAATTAAAACATAAATCTGAACTTATTAATAGTAGATGCAACCCTTTTTATCTTTTGATGCTTATGCAATGACATAGATATGAGATAGCTATAAATCATAACCTATAAACCCATAAGCTAAGTGAAGGTTAATTATTTTTAGCCCATTAAAAAATGTGAAATACTGAATTGATTTGATTAAAATGATTTGTGCAAATAACTTTCATATCAACTTGCATCTGATTTAGTGATTAGTTCCTTATCCATTGAAACATAGAGTCACTACCAGCAGGATGACCTAACTTGATTTCATTACAATTAATTTTGTCAACTAAAATCCCCAAATCCCATTCTTACAAAATATACCCTTCATACACCCAAAAAACCTATCAAAACACTAAAGTGTTTACTTAACTCCTTGAGTCAAAAGCAACAATAGATCTAATACACAACTCATCCACGATGTCTTAAATCAAATGAACCTTATTCACTTAATCTCAAAGCTAATAGTGTATGAAGAATCATGAGATAGAATAAGAAAACCTAGATAATTCATTTGTAAATCCCTTTTTTGTATTTATCATTGGAAAGACTAAATACATTAAACTGTTAATACTAAATGCAACTCAAGATATATTATTGAATTTGTCATTAATTTCCATTATCTTAGAAGCAACACATGAAAATGAAAATAAAATTTGCACAAGGGTGGATGTGTGGCCTTCACTGCTAGAGCATAGCTCAATAGATAGGAAGCAAAACCATCAACAATCTTGGTTTTACAGTAGAACATTGGAACACTACTGGTTTCCCCAAAGAAAATTGCCAACAACATTACAAAAGATAAGAAGAAAGAATGATATAAGAGGAAAGAAATCTTGGATTTGCTCAAAAAATGACAAGTGTCCCCTTAGAATTCTTTCCCATGAAGCTGAAAAACCTCTTTCTACCCTCTCTCTATAATTGATAAATCAAATCCTCATCATTTGGCCTCCAAAAAGCACAAAATATTTGAGATATTTGGTTGAAAAGATAACTAATTTTGATTCCCAATTTGAAACTAAAAGCCAAAGCAAAAATTAGTTAAATGACCTCAAAAGGAAAAATAAACTTTTCAAAATCATTTATCTCCATACCTAGGATTCAAAAAGCTCTCAAACCTACCCTCTAACCAATTTTGATGCTCAATGGTGAAAACTACCCATTTTGCTAAGAAGGCCCCAAAAATCACAAATCTGCTTATAACTCAAACTGGTGAATAGTTGTGAAAAAAATAACTCCATATTCAAATAGCTTGTTTCCTCCTAGTTTTGATAGTATATTGGAGTGCCCATTTTGGTGAAAAAATGGCCCTTTGAAGTTTAGGGTCCTTCTCATGGCTTTCATAGCATTTGCACATATATTTTACCCTTTGTAAAGTTTGAACTATCTAATAATATCCAACTTTATTTATAATGAACTTCACATGGGAAGATATTGAAAATAACATTTAAAAATAATTTTACTTTTTTCCCTTATCTTCCATTTTAGGTCAACCCTATTTGACCGAGGTGCCATGTGTCATCACATGATTAGCTCTTTTCTTACATAGCTATTAGACCCCTCCAGTTGAGAGCCACATGTCAGTATCTAATTGGGTCACTTCCTACATAGCTAGCACTACATCATCATGCCACCTCAGTAGTCACTATTTCACCATGTTAACCTTCATGCATATTTGTTTCCATGACATAGCGACATCTGTTAGATCTACCACATGGCACGATCTAGTGCATCATTGAACTTAGATTGCCACATCACCTCTAATCACTGTCTACTCACCACATGTTGCCACATGTCAAATTTTGGTTCATCATCAGATCTGTAGGTGGGACCCACAACCATCTTGCTAGATTTCAAGGTTTTTTGACAAGCTACTATGTCACTACTAGAAAACCTCACCATTTTCAATTGGTGACATAGAACCTTGCCAAATTTTGGACTTTTTCAATGAGCAAGCTTCCACGCCATGCTAAGGTCATCCTCAATCTATGTGTTTGGACATTCAAAATTTGTTTGACTCCTTGCTAGCTAGCCAGCCAACTAGGCCCCTCCACATGCCATGGCTTCCTTTAAAAGGCATGTCTCTTAAGACATGCAACATATAAAGTGCTTTCATATTTAAACACTTCAAAAAGTCCTTGCCCACTCAATGTGGGACTGAAGCTATGAAGTGTTTTCTTTTCCTTTGCTACCATGAGTTACCTCTATCATAGGTTTTTTTTTCTTTTTTTCCCGATAGCGTAAACCTCTATTCATTCCATATGCTGACTTTATCATATCATGGGCTTCCCTTTTTACATTGAAATCTAATTTGGTGTTTTAAAATGTGCTCTACTCTGCCACACAACTTGAAACAATGATGATCAATTCACTTGAACCATTTAGTCCTTTCTTGATGAGTAAAGTTATGGATGGAACTTTTTTGATGCCCCCATAGAATGATCATTGTGAGGTCCACCACATACACCATATCCCCTCTGATAAGAAACCCTGAGATTTGTTTCACAGGTAGGATGCAAAGAAATGTTAATCCATGACACAATCTACCCAAAAGAAACACCACCCTCACCAACTACTGTTGAACAACCTCTCTTATTGATAATGGAAGCCAAACCCCTTTCTCACTTTGGTTCAATGCATGCTCAAGCCACACTTAGAACCATCAGCTTAGAATCCACAACCAGTAAGGAAATTGCCAAGAATTCTTAAGATATATGTCAAGATTTGATCTTGACCTCTAGTTAAAACCTTCAAAGTCCTCCCCAAAAATTAATTTCAAGAATTCCCAAGAAATATCATCATCATGTTTGAACACATTCTAAATCCATATCACAAAGATCAAGCCTTCAAATGCTAGAATCAAGTTATTCATTCTCAATTAAACATTAACCTCCATGTTCAGATAGGCTCATCGATGCATAACTTAGTAGTAATGTGGAAAAATTGAAAGAGAGTATGGTTTTAAATAGCACTCTTGAGGCCTTAAAAAGGGGGAGTGAACAATAATTATTATCTGAATGGTGTGGCACACTAGTAGTTCACATGTACCATAAGTACAAGTACACACACAGAGGTGTCAAGCCAACTTATTCTTGACTACAAGATGAAATAAGAGGTTGATTTAGCACAAAGGAAAATTTAGCTTACATGAAGCATTATCCCAAAAATCTTTCAAGAGTGTCATATCAATTGTACTTGCTCCAAGCTTTGACAACTTTTTTGCTATATCATTGGCCTCCCTAAGGACATGGGTTACTCTGAAATCTTTCAAATTTATTCAAAAGGTACCTGATTAAATTTTCCTGATGTACTTATTGAGATACCAAGCCTCCATTTCTCCTTTTACAATGCCTTGTAAAATCAATTTGGAATCTCCTACTAGATGGATCTTTTGAGTCCCTACTTTCTGTTCTTCCTTTTTTAAAAAATTTTAAAATCCCAATTCCTTATTAATCTAATAGAATTAGTTAGGCCCCAAGTAGGTCCGGCTAATTTTTTTTTCATTTTTGAACACTTGAAGCTTCAAACTAGCCCGTTGATTATCTAGCACTGATTTGAATCAAAATCCATCACTGAAACATCATTAAAAACTCATTTTACCACTTATCTACAAACTACAACTTTCTACTAATAGGGTCTGTCAGTTGGCTTTAAAAACTGAACCCAACATCTGACTAGGCTCTAAAATCAAACATATTGATTCTCTACTCCACACTCTTACACCCCATCAAATCTTGTCTCATAAAAAATTCTCAGTCAAAAGATATTGATCTCTAAAGTTGCTTACTTAAAATCACCTACAAGAAAACAAGTTAAAAAATCATAAAATCCTTTCAGATTCAGCTTCAAAAATTGGGTAAACTAACACTTGGGGGCACAAAAACTGGGGCATTGGTTCATTCTTACAAGATGAGTATAAATCTATGATTTGGGCTTATGAAAAATAACTAGACGTATTTGGCAAAAGGTCAAAGTGAGCTAATTAGAATTTTTAGATTGGAAACCATGACGGAAACATATTTTTTGCAAATGGAATTAACTTGGAAAAGTTTGCAAATGAATTCATCATGATCTAAAAATTGACACACTTAAAGTATTTTTACAGTAAAACATAGTGGTACAATCCATTTAATCTCACCTATCATCTATTTTGAGATATGACATCACAAATAGGGGTTTTGACAAATCTAAACTTGCTGACACCACTAAAACTTTATAAATTGCAAACAGAATCATGTTTGAAAACTAATCAAATGGATTTGTTGTAAGCTCAAACTTGAAATGTAGCAAGTGTTTGACCTCTAGAATGTAATTCAAAAGAAAATTCATCATTTCAATCAACTGGGTCAAAATTATAACAAGTCAAATAGGGCTTCCCATAATTTAGGACAAGTTGCATCAGCATGACATCAATAAATGACCAAGTTTGAGGGATTCAAAACCTAGTCAAACAAACTCAAAATAGCTCAAAATATAAAACATAGGCTCTTAGGTATAGACACTAAACACTCCCAAAGAGGCGAGTGATGCAACATTTCTAGGTGCGAGATATTCAATGACAAACACAGCCTCCTATCATTGTTTAACAGGAGCAAAAATGCAGATTTGACAAATGCTCAAAACAAGACTTCAAAGAATGACTCAGAATGAAAATTTATCATCATGAAACAAGTGAACATAATGAATGGAAGTTGTTAGAAACATTGAACACCTCTTAGGCCTTAAATGAATAGCTGGGTAGATATGCATCAAAAGCACTTATGGGGCTTAATTTTTCAATGGTACTCAAAAGTGGGGCTTTAATTTTGAGCCCTAACAATACAAATTTCATTGTAACATATGTCTATAGGGGCCCTAGGACCCTTAGGGACATATTTCATTTTCTAATATGGGTTGAAAGGGGTCATAGGTTTTCATTTGCTAATATGAGTTGAAAGGGGTCATAGGATAACCTATGACCCCTTTTAATGCATTTTGTGACAACATATGTCCCTAGGGGCCCTAGAACCCCTAGGGATATGTTTCATTTGATCATATGGGTTGAAAGGGGTCATAGGATACACTATGACTCATTTCAACACATTCATGAAAACATATGTCTATAGGGGTCCTAGGACCCCTAGGGACATAATTCATTTGTTCATATGGGTCAAAAGGGGTCATAGGTGACACATTTCATGAAAATATATGTCTCTAGGGGCCCTA
The DNA here is from genome assembly GCA_028749045.1 of Cupressus sempervirens. Classification (NCBI taxonomy): domain Eukaryota; kingdom Viridiplantae; phylum Streptophyta; class Pinopsida; order Cupressales; family Cupressaceae; genus Cupressus; species Cupressus sempervirens. Next base: position 642,012,143 of record CM053785.1, on the reverse strand, counting down.
AATCATATGGGTCAAGAAGAGTCATAGGATAACCAATGACCCCTTTCAACATATTTCATGGAAACATATCTCCCTAGGGTTCCTAGGACCCTTGGGGACATATTTCATTTATTCATATGGGTTGAAAGGGGTCATATGATAGCCTATGACCCCTTTTGACATATTTCATAACAACATATATATCCTAGTGGTCCAAGGACCCATAGAGACATATTTATTTTGTTCATATGGGTTGAAAGGGGTCATAGGATAACCTATGGACTCTTTTGACATATTTCATGACAACATATGTCCCTAGGGTCCTAGGACCCCTAAGGACATAATTCATTTATTCATATGGGTCGAAAGGGGTCATAAGATAACCTATGGCCCCTTTCAATAAATTTCATGACAACATATTTCCCTAGGGTTCCTAAGATCCCAAGGGATATAATTCATTTAGTCATATGGGTCCAAGGGGTCATAGGATAACCTATGACATCTTTCGATAGATTTCATGATGAAATATGTTCGTAGACATCCTAAGACCCCTAAGGACATATTTTATTTGTTCATATGGGTTGAACAGGGTAATAGGATAATCTATGACCCCTTTCAACATATTTCATGACGACATATGTCCCTAGGGGTTCTAGGACCTCTAGAAACATAGTTTGTTCATATGGGTCAAAAAGAGTCATAGGATAACCTATGACCTATTTTGACATATTTCATGAACACATATGTCTCTAGGACCCCTATAGACTTATTTCATTTGTTCATATGGGTTGAAAAAGGTTATAGGATAACCTAAGACCCTTTCAACACATTTCATGACAACATATGTCCCTAAGGGTCTAATGTCCCTATCATAACTATTGTGCTATCATTTTGCATGATGCTTAATGATAGGAATCCTTTCAAACTCCTCTCTTGAAAAGCTAATCTAGGATCAAATCCAAGGTTTTGGATGATCTTGTGACCTACTGGAATCCACTTAATTGATGATAAATTTGTATGTTCATGAGGAGGCCTTTGCTAGTTCCAACCAATTTTGGATAAGATGTTTGATCTGCTATTTTGAAAAGTAACCGAAAAAGAGATATATTTTTGATATTTTTCTATTTTATGATGAATGAAATTTATCAATGTAACTATATGAATTCCTATTTTAAATAAGTATTAGCAAAGAAAATAACAAAGATAAGGTAATGAGAGATTAAATAAAATATCTTGAAAGGGAAATTCCTAATAGACATAAACCCCGGTAACAACATGTCTAAAAATTAAATTGTTGAAAAGATTGGGTAGGAAACCAATAAAAATAGGAGCACTGCTTCCTCAATTCCACTGATGCAATCATCTATGGGACTCCATTAATAATCAAAAGATGTTTCACTTCTCATTAAGTCACAAGGACATAGAAAGTGTGCTCATGTGAGACAAGAAGCTATGAAGAAATAATAGGTAATATTTTCTCTAACTTGGTATGTTAGTGGAGTTCATTGACATGAGGCAAATGTTAGAACTAAAAGGTCACACAATTAAATCAACACAACAAAGCCATTGGCTCTGTTATTATTCATGAACATGCATTCACAAAAATAATGCAGTCCAACAATAATAACTACACTCAGAATGAAAGAACCAATAACATATATTATTGCGAAAAAATAATGTCCTAGAGTACATATTACATCCATGTAAGAAATCATCTCTTCCCTTTGTGCTAGGAGAGATATTTCTTAAAATGAAATTCATGCTAAAAACTAATAAAACAAATCTAATTATATATAAACTAACTCTCCAAATGGTGCTAAGTTGGTCTCTGCCCTTGTTTAAATAAATTAATGGGTACATGATCCTTTACATGACTTAAACCAATGAAAGAAGAAGTATATAAGAAGAAGGAAGTTGTAAGAGGTTCTAAGAGTCACTAGAAACTTTAATAATGGAAGCTTGGCCTTCTTTGAATGTTTCTAGGAGTTGAACTACCATCAAAATGTGTTTCTAGTGCATGGAATGATCTTAAAATAGGAACTTGTGGTTAATTATTGATGCACTACTACTTCAAAATTGCCAACACACCTATGAAAATAGTGTACATGCCCACCTTGATGATAGGTTCCAAAAATCCAAAATTTTCCCAAGTGTCAAAATAAAATTTCCAGCATCTAGGTTTTTCCCTTCTTCATCCCAAAGCAATGTCTAGATGCTTATTCATGAATTTATCTACAATATCTATTACTTGGGAAAATTTAGGAAAATATGAAGCTCCATACTTATTCTTCATTGCTTTCCGGTAATGGCTAACCTCTATATGAGTTTCTACAAAATCCTCAAGTTTAATATCCAGTTTCAACAATACCTCTTTAGCCTTAAGTTCTTGTTTGATATCTTCATCTGACTAAGCATCCTCAAAAGTTCTTTGAATTTGTTGAACAACTAATTTCACTAAATTGAGCTTGGTTTTCATCTCATCTTCAAAAATGTCAAGGCCAACAACATTGTAATACATCTCTACTTCTAGAATCTATTCTTGAATCTGATTTCTCAACTCTATATATCCTCATGGAGTTCTTGCATAACATTATTCTCATAAAATATTTTCTCTATCCAATCATTGAGCTTTTCCAACTCCTCTATAGTATATACTTCCATGAGCATATGATACCTTTGACCTTTTATTAATAGAAAATCTTGAATATCTTTGTCCTAGGTATGTATCTCATAATCAACTAAAAATCTTGGTTCACTGTGGACACTAGCTTATTGATACTCAATTGACTATGGCGTAAAAGGTTCAAATTTCCTTGTATTATTTGTACACCATTTTCCTCAGAATTGTCATGGCATTGCTAACATGCTCTCAAAAATGAATCCACTTGGACACTACCCTTTTCTCTTCTCTCTAAAGCCACAACAAGGGTGATCTCAAGATGATCTAGGTCTATTGGGCCCATAATTCTATGTAAGTAGACTCTTAGAAGCTCATTTAGTTTCTACAACATTAGCAGTTCAGAGTCATCTCTATCCATATTCTTGAACACCTCCTTCATGCCCATAGTAATCATTACTTTCACAGAATCTACTATGGGCCTTCCTAACATGACCTCCTAGATTTGGTGATCCTTAGGAGTTAGTTCCTCAGTGTCTGCATGTGGATTAGGAATAGCTATGTGTGCAAGAAAGTCTTGATCTTGATTCTTCATAATAAAGGCCAATTGTCATGCATCACCCATAGGTGGCTCAAGATTCTTGATAGCTTTAATTAGCTCTATGATTCCCTCACTGTCAATTAGGTCCAACTACTTCTTTTGCTATAACATTACCTGCCTCTTCAACCACGCTGGTTTGGTGCCCATTGGAGACATATATTTTATAGAAGAGGTGGTTTTAACTGCAAGCCCCTTCCCCCTATCACTACTTTCTGGAGCCTTCTTCTTTTGAGAAAGATCTACATTTGGAGTCTTTGTATCTATTATGGCCAAGGTCCTAGCCTTTGTATCATGAGGGGTTTTCTAGGGTTCTTTAGGTATTTGAACCTCCTATCTTACCTCATTGGCTTGTAGTTGTTCAAGATCTTCCTCCTCTTATGCATGTTTTTCTATTTGTATGGTGAAAGGAAATGGAATAACTAAGCCTTTGTCCAAAAATGACAAATCTTGAGATGGTGGTGGTGGTATACCCAATTGTCCTTGAGATAGAGGTGGAAATTGATTCCAATCCTCTCCTAAGGATTCATTGGAAGGCATGTCCCTTATCTTCTCACCAACCATCTTAGTGCTTACTAGCATATAGTCAAAATTAGAGAGGTGAAAGATATTTTTTCTTCCCCCTCCATGTCAGAAATCTACTATTGATAAGTAGGAGATAATTTTCCATAGCGAGTCAAATTGTGATATTACTATAAGGATTTAACTATGTGATTTTAAGTCAAACTCACTAACCCATCTTTCATGAGTAGTGAATCAACATGAATCCATCTCTCATAAAAATAAATGGAACACTTAGCACTCATTGGATCTAGGTGATGCTCACAGGGGTGAATCACCCGGGAGGTCACCCATGCTAGTACTACTTAAGCCTAAGCATGCTTAACTATGATGTTTCATCCATTTTTAAACCCAAATCTTGCAATCCCATTTGCAAAACCTTCACCAAGTGTTGTACCTTATGAATCATTCATTAGAAGGCCCGTTAAGCTCATCTTTTGATAAGTAGGAGATAATTTATTCTAATTGATAAGTTCATCAACCTAGATCCAATGAGTTCTAAATGTTCCATTATTCTCATGAGAGATGGATTCATGTTGAATCACTACTCATGAAACATGGGTCAATGATTTTGACTCAAAATCACATAGTTAAATCCTGATCATAATATCACAATTTGACTTGCTATGGAAAATTATCTCCTACTTATCAATTGATGAGCTTATGGGGCTTTCTAATGAATGATTCATAAGGCACAACACTTGGTGAAGGTTTTTGAAAATGGGGTTGCAAGCTTTGGGTTTAACCATGGAGAAAAATCCATAGTTAAGCATGATTAGGTTAGAGTAGTTCTAGGATGAGTGACCTCTTAGGAAGTCTTGGTGCTTCACCCGGTGAGCATCACCTAGATCCAATGACTTCTAAGTGTTCTATTTATTCTCATGAGAGATGGATTCATGTTGAATAACTACTCATGAAACATAGGTCAATGAGTTTGACTCAAAATCACATAGTTAAACCTTGATAGCAATATAACAATTTGACTTACTGTGGAAAATTATCTCCTACTTATCAATTGATCAGCTTAAGGGGCTTTCTAAAGAATGATAAGTCACAACACTTGGTGAAGGTTTTGCAAATTGGGTTGCAAGCTTTGAGTTTAACCATGGAGGAAACTCCATAGTTACGTGCACTCAGGCTAGAGTAGTACTAGGATGGGTGACCTCCTAGAAAGTCCTGATGCTTCACCCCTATGAGCATCGCCTAGATCTTATGACTGCTAAGTGTTCCATTTATTCTCATGAGAGATGGATTCATGTTAAATCACTACTCATGAAACATGGTTCAATGAGTTTGACTCAAACTCACATAGTTAAATCTTGATAGTAATATCATAATTTGACTTACTATGGAAAATTATCTCCTGCTTATCAATTGATGAGCTTAAGAGGCTTTTTGAAAAATGGTTCATAAGGCACACCACTTGGTGAAGTTTTTGAAAATGGGGTTGCAAGATTTGGGTTTGACCATAGAATAAACTCCATAGTTAAGCATGTTTAGGCTAGATTAGTAGTGGGATGGGTGACCTCCTAGGAAATTTGAGTGCTTCACCCCTTTGAGCATCACCTATATCCAATGAGTGTTAAGTGTTCCATTTATTCTCATGAGAGATGGATTCATGTTGAATCACTACCCATGAAACATGCTTCAATGAGTTTGACTGAAAATAACATAGTTAAATCCTAATAGTAATATCACAATTCACTATTGTTTCTCATCCTCCAAAGTGGAAACCTGAATAGGCTCTTTTGTAATGGCTAGAGGAGTTATGGTTGAGATTCTTCTTCTTTCCTCTTTTGTAGCCCTGGCTAAGTGAGTCCTCTAACTTAAGGGAACATAATCCATATGTTCATCCTCTTCATCTTCTACATCAACTTCAGGGATGGTTTTGAGAACCTAAGGAATATGAACATTTTTCTTCTTCAGCTTCCTCCTTTTTGTGTTTTCCACCCAAGTTTCAACTCTTACTCTTATGGGCCTTGAAGGTGAGGTTTCTTCCTCAGTAGCTATAGGTGACACTTTTTTCTCTTCATTTTTCTATTCGTGTTCTTTCTGTTCATCTTGTTAAAGGGGTACTTTCTTAGTTCCTTGAGCTTTCTCTATTGGCTTAGCTCAGGGATTTGCTTCTTTAGGTTGTACATGCTCTTCTTGAGATGCTTGTGTAGGAGCCATCTACTTCTTCCTCTTAGCTAGAGGTATTTTCCTCCTTAATCCCCTATCTTCTTTGAAGTACTCAACCTCCTACTCATGCTAATGCACTATCTCTGGCTTCACTTGGGGTTGAGCTGGGAAGGTTGGCACTATGACTTTGGCATCTTTTCCCTTCACTTGACATGTTATAGCTTGTAGACAAATAGCCTTTAGAACTAGATCAATTTTAAAAGGCTTCTTGATCCATTTCCTTGTCAGTTGGACTATGTGGCAAGCTCTATGATTGATGTTAGAGTTCTTGTCCCTTCTACTTTCTACATCCATTATCATCTTGTCATAAAGTTTGTTCTTGTTATACAATGGATCTAAGACATCTTTCATGTCTTTCTTGAGAACCTTTAATAGGATCTTTATTTTCAAGTTCTTTTTTGCTAGATATAGATTCATCCTATAATAATCCCCTATTTAGATATCATAGTTGTCTATTACATTCATCCAATGATCCTCCAATGCATCGTCATGTATGAGCTGCTTCCCTGCCAAATGTTGCACCATCCCAATATTGTCAAAGTATGGGAAAGGCAGGATTTACTCTTCTAAGGGATATTGATCCCATTCTAAATGAAAGGTCATGATGTCTTTCTTTTGTTTTACCTAAAAATAACTGATGGTGATTGGCCACACCCATATCTTTTTATGTTGTTTCATCACTTTGCCATATGGAAATGTGAGCTGCCTCGTAATCTCTAGCAGAATGAGCCTATCAAACAGATATCTTAGGAGTTTCTTCAAGTTCATTTGTGTGCTTACAGCCCTAAGGTATGTGAATATTTTAAACTAAATTTAGTAGGCACCAATCTCTATTATTTGAGTTGCTACTTCTACTAACATTCTTTTGGCATAATCACAATCTATGAATCAGATGATTGCAAATATAAAACTATCATTCAGTATCCTATACTCTACACTCTACTTTGAGAGCTTCTTCCTAACTAGTTGAGGATACACCACATACGACCATGCATTAGCATCTTGCATTCGTCCCTTGTTGTAAAGTCTTGGGTAGTCTGTCATTTGGGCTGCCAATAACTAGACCAAAAAAGATGTCATATAGAATTTGGCGTCAGCCTTGATAGCCACCAACTGCTTATCCTAATTGTCACTCAAAATTTAGCCCAATAAATTAGAATTCTCTTCAATTTTATTGTCTCTATAAAATGGACCATCCAATTTTGAAAATTTCTAGCCACCGAGAGTCCCATTGCTTTGCTCAAAAGGAAAATTGCATAGCCAATATCATGCTTCATGTATCCTTAGGACATGTCCACTTCACTGAGTCTACTCAATCAAGAAGGATGATTGAATTATCTCTTTGTCTTCCTTCTCAATCTTCTAGTATCTCCTCTTAGCTCCTTCATATATTTTATGTAGGTATTTATCTACCCTTGGGAGATGGAAAATTTTCTCAATATTTTGAGGTCAAAGGTTGAGAAATATTTCTCTAGTGACACTCTTGAAAATTTTTTCTTCAGAGACATTATATTTCACCAAGGTCATAATCAACTCTAAAGATTGTACTAAATCAAGATGTGAGGCTATGTTGACTAGGACATAACACATAAGTGTAGATACCATAGCAAATCTTTCCTTAGGCTTGCTACACACAAGGAAGGCATTCCAATTAATATGCTTGAGCCTAGTATCTCTTATCTCTACATGTCCACCATGAAAATGCAATTTTCTAGGTGCACCATGGTATTTGAAGGCTGTAGGTTTGGGAGAAATCTTTTTAGCTAGTGAAGATGAAGATGATGTCATTTTATCTATACATAAGAGGAGAAATTAGTCTAGAAGGCTGAAAATCAAACCCAAACACAAACCCTAATAGAAAAAAACCTAGAAAAATACCCCAAAATAGTTAGAAATACTAAAATTCCCCCCACAAATCCCTAATATGTAGAAAAGTACACCTAGCTCACCCTTATAGGTGTACTAAATGGTCCCTTTATCACCATTTAAGTGTAGTTGTGTACTTGTGCATGTGTGCACTTAGGTGAGGTGTGCACATGATTTTATGGCAAGTGCAAGGGGTAAAAGACTAAGTTTCTTTTGTTTATTGAGTACACAAAGGTTGCACACATGTACAGCTTGATCAGGAGCACATGTGTGCACCCTTAAGATACACTACAAAGAATGAAAAAGGTGCACACATGGACACCTATTGATCTCAAATTGGTTTTGACAAGTGAGTGTCAAAAAACTTAGTTCATGCCAAACTAGTAATACATGCTGAGCACAAAATGTAAATATTAGACCATGTCAAGTTGCAATGAGTGGAAAATCACTCATGTGATGAGTTAGTCAAGTGCTAAGTACATAGACCATGTCTAGTGATTCAGGACTTGAGTAAATGGTGGATGCTGAGTAATGCAACTATTGAGTCACAGTATATAGAATAGTGCATGCTGAGCATTAGAGACTTCATATGTCAAGTGAAATAGTTTTGACATATTTGTTTTTAATGGCATAAACAACTATGTAAACCATTTTTGAGCTAACTTAAGGATAGATTGTGATCTTTTGGAGATAAGAATGAATCTATATTTGGATTTCCTATGAAATTACATGCAACTAATTAGAAAAAGGAAAGTTTCAAGCAAAAAAAAGGATGAATCTTAGTTGTAGATTCATACCTAACCCTATGCCACCTAAGTCTTCATAGGAAGGATGAATCCCTAAACTCTTTACAATGTGTGAGTAATCAAATTGGAGGAGCGGACAAGATAGTTTGCAAAAAATTCAACTTGACTTACAATTAAGAGTGAATTGTAGAATAAATTAGAGAAGAATAGAGGATAGAGAGAAGGATACAACATTGAGACATCTGATTGTGAAGGATCAATTAGACATTGTGTAGAGGTTATCTATTATCAAACAAGTAAATGTCAATCGCAAGATCTGTGTTGAGAAATTTTAACAAGTGATTTCAATTAAATCTCTTAACAGAGTAGTCCTGGTAGGCTGTATGAAATCCTTTAATAGGGTTCTTACTTTGTTGTAAGTTGAAGTCCTCTAACAAGGCACACTTTTAATAGGGTGTTGAAATCCTCTAATAAGGTGAGAACTAACAGTCTTTGTAAGCCTTTAACAGGGAAAATGTTTTACAGGGTAGACCATGATTCATGGTCAAATCATTGTAACCTTCATTAGATACAGTTTATTACTATAGTAGTGAATATTTATGGGTGTCATCCCCACCCTATTTTTACCTTCTCACTTGGATGGTTTCTAGGTAATCATGTTTGGTGTTATGTGTGTGATTATTTACATGATTTAGATGTATATGTTTTACATGTTATTTCAATTTATATATTGAATGCATATGATGAATGAATGGTGAAAGTTTTATGGGTCCAGGTTTAAACTACTAATTCATCCCCCCTCTTAGAAGTTCACTCTTTCCACTTGTAATTCCAACAATTTCTATCAAATCCCATTTCTCTAGAAGAGAAGCTTTGCAGCTTTGAGGAAACATCTTGAAATGGAATTCTACAAGTTGGGAAAGACTATTGAAAACTAGGAGATTGAAATACATCTCATACTACATCAACTAAATGAGGCAAGAGAGGAACTAAATAAATTCTTGAAGAGAAGGAAATAAATTTTTATTGTGGAGAATGACACAAAATAAAAAGAGATAGAACTACTAAGCTATTTGTAGATGGAGACTCAAATGAATTTGATGCACTAGTTGTAGATCTAATGGAAAAGAATAGAATACAAGCTAGGAAAATCATAAATCTCAATTTAGAAGAAGAATCACAAGCCATACTAGTCAAATGATGAATGCCAGCTATGAACTAAATGTCAAGGACATTGAGATAACTGCATTGAAGTTGTAGAATGAACAATTGTAGAGTGACCTGAAAAGAGAAAAGGAATTTGCCAAAAGTTTCAAAAAGCCAAATGAAGCCATCAAATACTTTGAGCAATTATTGAGATCCCCTAGATCCAACAAAGATACACTAGGATTATGCTACACAAGCACTAAAGAAGGAGAATCATCCAATGTTGCTATAGAAAGAAACACCAAAGGTAAGAACTCCAAACCTAATCGTCATAGTTATGGTAAGAAAGGACATACTGCTAATATGAGTAGGAGCAAGAATAAAAATTAGAATGTCAAGCCTAACAACATGACTCATTTTCATAAGTGCAACAAGCAAGTCCATCAGACACATGAATGTAGAACGAGGACCATGCATAAACAAAGATTTGAAGGATATTGCTACAACTATCAAAAGTATGGACATCGAGCTTTTTAATGTAGATCCAATCCATGGGGTCATCAAACAAGCCAAAAAAGGTAAGGAACAATGGGAAATTTTATAATAGGGTTTATAATACAAGATATAGTTGCCATTATTGTCAAGAATATGGATATGTTCCTAAGAATTATATTAGGACACACTTTAGTGGTAACTATAAAAGGTAGTTGAGTCAAACCACATGTTTTAGTTGTTTGAAGACTGGTCACAATAGTAAGCATTGTCCAACTAGGTCAAAGGCACCAAGTTGTGAATTTGATAAAGGCAAAGGTAAGGTAGATGTTGAACACATCAGAGATGAGATGAACAAGATATGGAAAAAGAAAGATGATTGTCGCATATCAAATGGAGAAGGGATCACTTTACACAATGGGTTAGGTGGTTACATCTCATCAAACTAGACAATCAAGAGGTATGTGGGACTGATATTCAAGTGTTATATTATACATTATTTCCAAAGGAGATAATATTGAAAAGACTATATTAGCATAAATAAAGATGAAAGATGTTATTGAAAATTCAAGTTAAATCTTTGAGTTTTTCATGTTGTTGTCGAGCATGAAATATTTCTTGTGTATGCTAACTGGAATATTAGTTGAATGCTGAGCTACAAGATTATCTAGTTGATGTTGAATTCGTAATAGTTTTTGAGTGATGGAAATATCAATGAATGCTGAGTGAACCAAAAAATTGGTTGATGTTGAGCTTACAACTGTGTAAGCACTCAACATTAAATGTATTTTTTTCAAAGGGTATATGATCAATTTTTTCTCATTATTTATCATTTCAAATTTGAGCAAGAGCAAGAAAAGTAGAAGGTGATTCAAAAACCTATCCAAAGAAATTGCAAATATTTTAGCAATAATCTCACACCAGTTTATTAGATTTCACAAGGTATTTATCACAAGCCGAGCTACATAGTTTAGTCTTGCATAAACCCTAGTTTGACAAGATATTGTCTAGTTCAAAAAATGTTGAAGGGAAGGAGGTTTTGAATGTTCAACTTGTCAGTAATGAAGTTAAGAAACCCATATTTAAAGCCATTCCTGAAATTTCCTATAAACAAGATCCTTTTGGTGCATTGTCAAATGATCCCCCCAAATGCAATTATGGTGCAAGATGTGAGGAAGTGTTACAATTGTAAGATAGGAAGTATAGGAGACATCTAGATAAGAGATGCTTATGATAGATTGTGTGAAAATGGTGTTTTGAAAGAGCAATAGAAAATAATTGAGAAAAAGGGTTTAACAAGAGCCCTAGATTTTCCTAATGTGTTTAAAAGAAAGTGGATAAAAATTTCTCTAAGCCAAATTCACAATGGTTCTTTATGGCTAAAGGGAGGACCTAGTAAGATCACCAAGAGAATAATTCATAGGGTTATTGGATGTCCAACCCTAGATCGACCAAAGACACTCAAAAGTGACTCCAAGGAAGTAATTGAGAAGAACACTAGAGCAAAATGGAATAAGAGAGGCATGCCAATAGATATTATTGCTGATCCATTGTTGAACTTTATTGTAAGGGAAATCTCACACAAATTTTATCAATCCAATAGATTGAATAGTGTACCCTGTATAGCTATGGATGTTGGCTACAAGATTCTAAAGAAAGATCATACATATGATTTGGTAGAGCTAGAATTACAACAACTAATGGAGAATCTTGGAGTTATCAGCAAAACCAAGAGTGCACAATGCATGTTTGGTTCAATACTAGTTTGCATATTCTTCTATGTACATAATACATTTACCTCTTTTGGTATTGTAGGGTGGAAAACAAATAGATCAATTACAATGCAGATCAACAAGTTCATTGAGTAGATGGGAGAAAAATTTGAAACCTTGATGACAAGTTACTTTGAAGATTTTAAGAAATCAATGAAGGAAATAGTGTGGATATGAGTGTATTTGGTTGAAAAACACTATAATGGCATATGTTTTCTTGTTGGTGCTGATTACACTTTTGTGCAAGCTACAACACCAAGGGTAAGATGGTTAAGGCCACTTTTGTATGAAATTAATGTTGATGAAGCCTCAATAGCCATCACTATACTACTAGTAGAGGAAATAGATAAAAGTGCAAAGATATTTGGCAATTATGAGATGGTAAAATCAAAGATTACCATGGAGTTGAAAACTACATCAACTATTATGAAGAAAGATAAGAGGGTGTAGAAACTAAAAGCCAAATTTGGAGAATTTGCAGAAGAGGAAGAAGAAGAAGAAGAAGAGGATGAAGAGGAAGAAGAAACACAAAATCAAGCACCTCTTACATTGACCCAAGGCATGGGAGAAGACAAGGAAGAGGAGGAAACTAAAGGTGCCAAGGGAGAAGAAGCTGAGGAAGCACCTACTCCTATTGATTCTAAGAAGAGAAAGGCTAAGGCACAACTAGTGACAAGGGCAAAGAAGATTGTCAAACCTAGCCTAGCCAAGCCCACTACTCCTACCACTAGAGCCAGCACATGTGGTACAACTCACAATGCCAAAGAAAAGACAAAGATAATAGAGCAAGGTGGCCAAGAGTAGAAAAGAAAAATAAGAAAGTATGTGGCATAGCCATATTCTAATAAAGAAAGGACAAAATCAAATGAAAATAACCTACTTAAAGTGGTAAGTCACAATCCTCTATTTGATCTTGAAAATTTATGTGAAAATATCAAAACCAATGTAGATTTATCTAGTTTGAAACATATTGATTTTGACAAACTTGGAAAAGAAGAGAAAAAACAAGTGGAAGAGGCATTATATGCCATGATCTCAAAGTTTAAGAACACTCTACTAGAATTTTCCAACTCAATAAAAAAAGGTTTATATGATATTGTTGATCAAAAATGGCATTAGTGTCTAAATTCAGAAAAATAGATCAAGGAAAGAACATTAGTTCAAGTGATGCTAGAATTGGAAAAGGGATAGATTGCTAAGGTTGTCAAGAGATATGAAACTAGGTTCACACCTAAATATAGAGCCTTTAGCATTCTTCAAAATAACATTGAAGAAGTGGTCAAGAAATCAACTTAGATATGGAAACTTATCTATGGGTTGATAATTATGAAGCAATGAGAAGCTGACCCTTCAAAGGGTAACCATGATGATAAAAATGATGACAAGAAAGATGATGATAAAGACAATATAGTTTGGAAGGAAATAAAAAAGAAAGATGATGAGAAGGCAACAGTTGAGTTGTAGCAAGATAGGGGAAGAATAAATAAAGGGGAAGATAGAAATAAATAAATATAAAGAATGAGGGAGATTTATTTTTGGAGAGGAAAGCAAAAAATAGATATAGATATTAGCTAAGACAGAACATATTAGATGAAGGAGTATCAGATATAGTGCATTGAAGTCAAACAGAGCATAGATTTTGGATCCAAATTAGATACATTAACTCAAGGGGAGTGCAAACTTTTGAAATTTTGAAAGTATTGTATATAAGCTGAGTCATGGATATGTTATGCTTGAGAAGATTAAGGTTGACTATGTATCAAATGGGGAGATTTTTTTATCTTAGATTGGTTTTGACGAGTGTCAACACCCTTAAGCCATTTACTTAGTTCATGTTGAACTAGTAATACATGCTAAGCATAACATGTAAATATTAGACCATGCCAAGTTGCAATGAGTGTCGAGTCACTCATGTGCTGAGTCACTCAAGTGCCAAGTAGATAGACCATGTCGAGTGATTTAGGAGTTGTGTAAACAATGGATGTTGAATAATGCAGGTACTAAGTCATAGTATATAGAACAATGCATTCCAAGCATCAGAAACTTCATATGCCAAGTGAAATAGTTTTAACATATTTTTTGTAATGGCACAAACAACTATGTAAACTATTTTTTAGCCAACTTAATGATAGACTACAATCTTTTGGAGATAAGGAAAAATCTATATTTGGATTCCCTATATAATTACATGCAACCAATCAAAAAAAGGGAAGGTTTAAGTGGCAAAATGGATGAATCTCATCCATAGATTCATACCTAACCCTAAGCCACCTAATTCTTCTTAAGGAGGATGAAGCCCTAAACTCTTTACAATGGGTGAGTAATTGAATTGGAAGAGCGAACAAGATAGTTTGTAGAGCATTCAAGGTGACTTAGAATTAAGAGAGAATTACAAAATTAATTAGAGAAGAATAGAGGATAGATAGAAGGATACATCATTGAAACATCTGATTGTGAAGGATCAATTAGACATTGTGTAGAGGTGATTTGTTATCAGGCAAACAAGTGCCAATCATAGGATCTATGCTGAGACATTTTAATAGGTGATTTTAGTTAAATATCTTAATAGAGTAGTCCTAACAAGCTATATGAAATCCTTTAATAGGGTGCTTACTTCATTTTAAGTTGAAGTTCTCTAACAAGGCACACTTCTAACAATGTATTGAAACCCTGTTACAAGGTGAGACTTAATAGTCTTTGTAAGCCTTTCATAGGGTAGACCATGATTCATGGTCAAATCATCATAACCTTCATTGGATACACTTTATTACTATAGTAGTGAAGATTTTTGGGTTCCATTCCCACCCTAGTTTTACCTTCTCACTTAGAGGGTTTTTGGGTAATCATATCTTGTGTTATGTGTGTGATTACTTACATGATTTAGATGTATATGCTTTACATGTTATTTCAGTTTACATATTGGATGCATATGATGAGTGAATGGTGAAAGTTTTATGGGTCCAAGTTTAAACTATTGATTCAACCCCCTCTCAAAAGTTTACTCTTTCCACTTGTAATTCCAAAAATGCCTTCTCTTAGGTTTCTTTTCGTAGCTTAAATTTGAAACCAAAAGGTGCACACATGCACAACTTGAAGAGGTGTGTGTGTGCACACCTTTTAACTCTTTGGTGTTTTTTGTTTTTTTGTTTAGGTTTTCTTGTTAGGTGAATAAAGGTGCCCACATACACACTTTTAGGAGGTGCACATGTGCGCACCTTTGGTGTCTTAAATTGTGTTGTATTTTGTGAGCAGGTTGCAAGTGGAGAGAGTGTAGTGGAAAGGGTACAAAGGTGCGGCTACTAGGAGAGCATAGAGATGAATAGAATGAGGATAGGGTTTCTAGTGTTTATATAGACCCTGGGCCACAAGTGCACACTTGTAGAGGTGCACACCCTCATAGTTGTGCATATGTGCAAGTGTGCATGTGTGCATCTCTAAAGGAAAATAAGTGTACACTTGGGCACTAAATGCAGTTGCATAGCTAGACAAGGTGTCCATGTGCACTAGTGTGATAGTGTAGTCTTATGCACTAATACACTCAAAATCTCCAATTTTCTCCTAGTTTTAACACCCCAACTTCCTTAGTAAAATATTGAGGTTTGATCTAGACTCGTGAGGAGGCCCAAAATGACCTAGCCTTTAGACTAGGGGTCTAGGAGACAAAAACCTAAAAAGTACTAAGCGATCTCCATTTTTAGGAGAAATGGGGTGTGTGTTGTGAAACCACAACAATAATATATGACCCCTTTTCCACACATTTCTTGACAACATATGTATCTAGGGGTCCTAGGACCCTTAGAGACATATTTCATTTGTATGGGTAGAAATGGGTCATAGGGGCCCTAGGACCCCTATGAACATGTTTCATTTATTCATATGGGTTGAAAGGGTTCGTAGGATAAACTATGACCCCTTTCAAAAATTTTATGATAACATATGTCACTAGGGGTCTAAGGACCTCTATGGACATGTTTCATTTATTCATATGGGTTGTAAGGGTTCATAGGATAACCTATGACTAATTTTGACACATTTCATGAAAACTTATATCACTAGGGTTTCTAGGACTCCTAAGGACATATTTTATTTGTTTATGTGGGTTGAAAGGGATCATACGATAACCTATGACCCCTTTTGACACATTTCAAGACAACATGTCTGTAGGGGTCCTAGGACCCCTAGGGACATATTTCATTTATTCAAATGGGTGGAAAAATAGGATAATGAATGACCCCTTTCCACACACATTTCATGAATATATATATATATATATACACACACACACACACACACACCTAAGAGTCCTGGGACCCCTAGGGATATATTTCATTTGTCTAAATGGGTAAAAAAGGGTCATAGGATAACCTATAACCCCTTTTGACACATTTGATGCCAAAATATGTCCCTACGGGTCCTAGGATGCTTAAAGACATATTTCATTTGTTCATATTGGTTGAAAGGTGTCATAGGTTATCCTATGACCCCTTTTGACACATTTCATGATAACATATGTCCCTAGGGGTTGTAGGAGGGACAAATTTTATTTATTCATATGGTTTGAAATGAGTTGTAGGATAACTTATGACCCCTTTCAATAAATTTTGTGACAATATATCTCCCTAGGGTCCCTAGTACCCCTAAGGACATAATTCATTTATTCATATGAGTTTAAAGGGATCATAGGATAACTTATGAACTCTTATGACACATTTTATGACAACATATGTCCCTAGGGGTCCTAGGTCCCCTAGAGACATATTCCATTTATTTGCATGATTTGAAAGAGGTAATAGGATAACCTATGAGTCCTTTGCTTCATGAGAACATATGTTCATATGGATTGAAAGGGGTCACAAAATAACCTATGATCTTTTTCCACACATTTCATGACAATATATGTCCCTAGGTGTCATAGGGAAACATATGACCCCTTCTAACCCATTCAAAGACAATATATGTCCATAGGGGTCTAAGAACCCCTAGGGACATATTTAGCATGTTCAAATGGGTCTGAATGAGTCATAGGGAAATTTATGGCCTCTTTCAACTCATTCAATGCCAACATATGTCCCTAGGTATCTTAGAATCCCTAGGGACATATCTCATATGTTCAAATAGGTTTAAAGGGATTATAGAGAAGCCTATGACTCCTTTTGACCAATTCAATATCTCATATCTTTGAATGGGTCAAAAGAACCCTTTCAACACATTAGACAAAAAATGCATGTCACAAGGGGTATTAGTAGCCATGGTGACATATCTCATATGTTTGAATGCATTGAAATTGGTCATAGGATAACCTATGACCCATTTTAGCTCATTCAATGACAACATATGTCCATAGGGGTCCTAGGACCCCTATGGATATATCTCATATGTTTGAATGGGTTGAAAGGAGTAATAGGGTACCTTGCAACCCCTTTGGACCTTTAAGTATATAGATAATGTCACCCAATGGCTAAAAAGAGATCATAGTATACCAAAAGACCCATTCAATCATATTATGTATACTTAGGTGTTGTAGGACCCCTAAAAACATAAATAATCTACTCAAATGGGTCATAAAAGGGTTATAGGGTACCCCATGATCCTTTTTGACCTATTCAAATAGTATGTGTTCATTGGAGTCTTATGAACCCTAACAACATAGAAAATATGTTCAAATGGTTCATACGATAACCTATGATCCCTTTTGATCCATTAAATAACATTAGGGTATGTGTAAGAATAGTAAGATCCTTGACCACATAGATAATGTGTTTAGGAATTCTAGGATTGAAAGGGTCAAAATGGGTCACAGAGTACTCTATGACCCATTTTGACCCTTTGAATCGTAGAACCCCTAAGGACATAGATAATGTATTCATGTAGGTCAAAAGGGATCAAAGGGTACCATATGATACTTTTTAAGCTTTTTGAACCATTATATGTGCGGGTACGAGTCTTAACGTCCTATAGGAAATACATATTAAGGGTCCTCAAAAGAGTTCATAAGTTATATTATTAAAATAATTAAAATCATTTAAATTATTTTTATGAGGAAAAATGGGTATCCAATATATCAGATAATTGATTTACACTTGGTAGTTCTTTGGAGACCAAGCCTACATTGTCAACACCAAGAATGTCCCAAAAACGTGTTTTTAGCCTATTTCTCTAAGTTTTTTTTTTTTTTTTTACTTTGATCATGTAGGTGAAAAACTTTTCTTCACCATATTCAATGAAATGAAAAAGGTTTTCTTAATAATGTTCTTAGCTTTCCATTGATATAATGTCTGTCAAATTACAAGTTCAATAAGTAATCTTTACTTATTTCCTAGTTGAGTTAGCTATAAAGTATTGATTGACATATTGATTGAAAAATAACTATAAATTCCAAACCATAAAATATTTTTGAAATCTAAATAGTGTGTCACATTCTATGCTTCATCTAGTACAATAAAAAAAAGAAAATTTGATAAGTTTTTGAATTAGTTAAGGTGGTAAAATGCGAGAACTATTTTTTCTAAAAATGTTGTAGCAAAAAATTAACAATTAATTATTTTATTGGAATAAAAATACCCTCAAATATGTGTCACATCTATGTATGAGTCTACTTCTTATATCTTGAATCTTATAAAAAAATATTATTATTTAGTTGTGATTAAGGTGGTTAGACATAAATCAACTTCTCATTTTTCTCCTGAATTTGTTGTACTATTGCATTAAAATAAGAATTTTTTACTTAGTAGATTATATTATTTTTCAGATAAGACTTAGTATTTTAGAAAATAAATTCAATTTTGTATAGATTCTATTCTTATATCTTTTTAATATAAACTTCATAACTAGTTCAAAATTGCACATCAAATTGGCATAAACCTAATTTGTTGATTTTACATTGCCACTTAAAGGTATAATTTAGCACACCATGATCCTGCACATACCCTACATATATACATATATACATACATATATATGTGCATATATATATATACATACATACATACATATATATATATATATATATATATATATATATATATATATATATATATATACATATATACATACATATATATGCATATATATATATATACATATATACATACATATATATGCACATATATATACATATATACTCATACATACATCCACACATACACACATACATACATATATATATACACAAATGCACACACACACACACACACACACACACACATTGTCGTTGAGGTACTTAGCTCTTATACATATGCATTATGTATCCTTATTGTTATCTAGTCTTTTTATGTAGTTTTTTTCTTTTTCAATTTGTATGTGTGTATGCATATATACATCTTTTTTTTTAGGCAAAAGTGGCAAGCCACTATATTATTTTATTATTTTATAAAATCTAATTCAACGAGGTCAACTGGGAGATAATTAGAGAAGAAAACCCAGCATCGTCCCTAATATATACAAAAGTATAGATAGTTTTAACAAATAAATACAAGAGGTATTTCAACTACCACCTCATTACAAAATAGAAATTGTCATGGCATTTTGGCAGTCTCCAAGCACTATCTTCATGACAATGACCAAGCAAAAAACATAGATCTTACAAATCTATCCAATTAGATCCAAAACCACTTTCAATTGACCCTAACTCACTAGGAAGAGGGCCCAAGCCAGTACAAAACTTTGAGGAAGTTTGATTCCAGTCCAAATCCAAGTAAACCTGATCAATTAATTCCCAAAAAAAAAAATCAATCGGCAACACTAAAGCTACATTCATACCCTTGGAAACTAAAGTAGTAGAATCCATCTGTAAATCAAGCAAAGCCTAACCTACCAACTTAATGCACTTATTAAATTTGGTGCAGAGGGCAAAGCATATTTCAAATAATTAAAGCTGCCAGTGTCTATAGCTTTCTTAATTGCTTCAAAAATATCAAAAAATTTATGTTTATGCATAAGTTGATAATGTGAGAAAAAAACATCAACTAATGCTAGTCTATTCCATAAGTCATACTTTTACATAGCCAAAATTAGTTTATTATCAACCAGATAATGAGGATGGATTACTTTGTCAGCCAATGTTTGAAGCAAATCAGGTGACTGTATTAAATCCATTACATTAGAAAGGAAAATTGAAATAAACTGAGATGGATATAGAAACATTAGTGCTGAAGAGTAGAAGAACTCTTCACCAATAATATGCTTAATAGCTCTTTGAACTGTGGTTGAGTGAATTAAAAACATTTGATCCATCACTTTATTCGTAATAATGTTTGATAACACCTTTTCCTCCAAAGATGAAGATAAGCAAATACAAAAATTCTTTGGCATGATGGCATGGTGCTGTTTATGACACATATCACAAGCTTGAGTGATATCCCACCCATAATTCATCTTGTAACCAGATGACAAAATTGAATTCTTGCAAAAAAATAACTGAAAGCTGAGGCAAATAAAGATTGTAATCCTCATGTAATAAATAATATAGTGCAACATGCTAAAAGCCATCTATGTTCACACAAGAGAATGTCCTTGCAAGAGATGAAAAAAGTACTGGCACTAGTGTATTTTAATGACTCAGATTTAGCCACATGAGAAAATTAGATCCCATTATCAAAAAATTCAATTTCGTCAGGGATAATCAGAATTGAAGCACTTAAAGTATACTGTGCAAGTCATGTCCTCATAAATGTTCCTGAGTAAATCATACAAAATTTATTAGCATGTACTCTATTACCAAGGAAACTTGGTACTTATTCGACAACTAAAAGCCTTAAACTCAGCATCAAAATCAGCACGTACAAATTTTCAGTTGGCAAAAAAAATATAGCTCTGTATCACTCGGCACTTGATACAATTATGAACAACTCGAAACCTGAAACCAATCTAGAAAAATTGGCATCAAATAAAAATAATGTCAAACAAGCACTTCACCAAGTAACTGATATACAGATCTACATCACTCGGTACCTCTAACTAACTAGCTCAGCACCTGATACAATTCTGAACAACTCAAACTAGCACTACACCAACTAACCAATTTGGCACTTGAAGAAAATTTGAACAACTCGGCTCCTGATATAATCTTGGACAACTTGACACTTGATACTACACTAGACAACTCAACACCTAAATGAAAATCTAGATTACTTGGCATCCTGATACAATTCTAGATAGCTCGGCACTTGATACAACTCTGGACAACTCAGTACTTAATGCAAATCTGAGTTACTCAGCACCTAAACAACATACTCAGCACCTGATAAAGCTTGGTTTGCATGGCACTAAGGGACATCTAATTCAAAGCTCGGCAGCCAAGGCATCTACTTGGCACCTGAAATATGAACTTCAGATGCTAAGTGGGTAGATGTAGATGCATCCAAGTCTTCTTGAAAAAGATTTTGAAGGACCTTGTATTTCTCAATAAAAGTTACTCAACACCTAATAAAGCTTGGTTAGCTCAGCACTAAGGGACATTTGATTATATTCATTCCTATATAAATTAGTTGTAAGTATTTTATTATTAGATATATTAGTATTATCTCAATATTTGTAATAATATAGATTGCACACATATATATGAAGTACTATATATGGGTTCACTATATATTATTCATAACTCCTCCCTCTTCACCCCCTCCCCCCGATCCCGTCCCTTTTTTATCTTTTATTTTTTAGAAAATTTTCTTCTTCCGATGTGTGTGTGCATATTATTTATCATATATTAATTTATAATGAGTCTTTGGTCTTATTTTTTAGTATGCTTTCTTTCTCTTTTATTGATTCCTTTTTAGTTCCTCTTCATGTTGTGTGTTTTTGTTCCCCTTGGCCTTTTTATTTCTCTTTTGGGAGGCTAGTCTACATATATTTCTTCTTTTTATGTCCTTTTCTCTCTCATCATGATGATGGATTATAGAGTGTGATTTGAAACATTGATGTTAAAAGAACACATGCAATCAAATCTAGAAACCAATTAAGCGATGCTATGTAATCTATGTAGTGAAGAATCCATGTGAAATAATTCAAGAAAGACTTTCTATGAATTGTGTAGTCAATTTGACAAACATTTGATTGCATGTAGTAGAATGAAGAGAGAAGAAAAATTGTGACAACACTTAAATTATATATTGCATCATTAAGAGATCAACTTCTAGCTGAGGTTTGGTAGAAGTTGTTGAGACAACTCCACAGGTTATGGATGTGGGTAGATTTGTTTGAAGAAAGAAAAAGTGAAGATCTTGAAAGTAGGTAGAGTGCCAAATCCAAGAAGAGTAGAAGAGAAATCTTATAGGTTCCAAGTTTAGAAGAGAGAAGCTTGGTGAGGTAGTTATAGAAGGGAGAACAAACTTCTATTGAAGAGGCTTAGTGCAGCTCACATGTGTATGAGAGAAAGAGGAAGAGTGAAGATGAATATTGATGATCATGAAAAAATTTTAGATGTAAACCACATGGTGTAGAAGCACCAAGGGTTTTAACTTAAAACCTAATCAAATTTTGGCTTGTAAGTTGTTTTGGAAAAACCATTGAAGAACAAGCACTATGAATGAGTCCCAAGTATGCTTCAATTTCTTCGAGAGTCATTAGAATGTGTGGGAAAAAGTTTGCCAATGAATTTTCAAAGGGTAAAAATGACCTCAAAATGAATAGAATTGAGTGAAAATATGATGAGGAAGTTTAGAAATTCTTAAGAGTTCAATATGTACTCATTTTGAGTGTCCACAAGTTGTAGAAGTGTCAAAGTATAAAAGATGTAGAAGTTGTCAATGATAACATTGCAATATTTCAATGTTGTCATGACAAAATTGTACAAAGGAGGCAAGAATGGGTTGTGGGTTAGTTGTGATAGTTGACACATGAGTATAGGAGCTATTTAAGACCATCCAAGGTCTTAGAGGAGAAAGGAATAATTTATCAATGTGAAAGGATTGTGACATAGAATACTTACCACAAGAATGGTCTTTAATCTTGAGGTTTCCTTTGAATGTAATTGTGAGCTTAGCAAGAAAAAAATATTTAGTGGAATCAAGTGGTCTTGCTTCATTATTTATTGGGACTTGGTATGTAGTATTTTTCTTAGGCTAGCACAAAATTGGAAAGGATCTAGATCACCAGGGATGGTAATCTCTTCATTGGTATAGGAAAACTTCAAACACTAATGATACTTGGAAGACACTTCTTTCATGGAATAAATCCTAGGGTGTCATAGTATTATATTGCAACTCATTTCAATATCCAAGACTTGAAACAATGTAGTCTTAGTTGTAGGACTAACTCTGAAAAGTAGTACGGTGACACCTTTGAAAAAATTCTCATCATCATCATAGAATTTTATCATGATTCTATGAGACAAATTCACATCCTCTTTAGAGTAACCAAGACCATCAACAACTTTTAGGGTACAAAAGTTTAATCCCACTCCACCATTTATCAAGACATGTTTGACCTTAGTATTATGGATAAAGGCCTCAAGATTGATGGGATCATTATGACTAGGTCTATCTTTAGGGATGTATTAAGGCAAAAAGGTGACATGTAGTGACATGGAAAAGTTCCTATCCATGGCTTGGAACTAGGAAATATCGATGTTATTAGATACTACTAGATCTTTTAGGGCTTGGCCAAGGATCTTTCAATGTTGGTGAGATTAGTGTACATATCTAGGATGGATATTTGTGTGGGAGTCTTGCTAGTTTGGTAAAAAAGGTTGTAATCAGAAGAAGTTATAGGTTTTTGGGGAGCAATAGGTACTCTAGGAGTTGTAGGTCTACTAGGCACTCTAGGTAAGGTCATTTAGTGTGATGCACGATGGCAGGACAATGAGGGTCTTCATTCTTTAAGGTAAATGTAGACACGTGTGATCATGACTCATTGAAGTAATTGATGGTGTAATCATGTTAGGTGCAAGTGTAATTGACATTATCCTAAAAGTTTTAATTTGAACTAGAGGCTTTCTATTTATCATGGTTTCCCAAAGGATCTTTGAAAATGGTGTGATTGGAATTGGAGGAAAATAGTGAAGTGTCTATAGTAATCATTCCATCATCAATTACATCTTGGATTTCATGTTTAAGATGGAAAGATGAACTAGTCTTGTGTCCCTTTGTACAATGGTAGTCACAAAATTTGTTATCATCCCACCAAGGGGATTTGGTTAGTGGTTTGTCCTTAACTGGGGTAAGTGTAAGAAGTTATTATTGAGAAATTTTTGAAGTGTAGTCTCAAATGGTATCCCCAAGGGTGTAAATTTCATGTCTTTATTCCTAAGGCATCTTTGAGGTCTTTTCTATGTTGAGGTATCAATTTTCTAGTGTTGAGGTGGTTCTTCATTAGAGGTTTATAGATTCACGGGATTTGCACTTTTAAGGGTCATCTGAGGTTGTGTTGTGTTGATTATTTATACATCAACAATACCATCATTTTTTATATTTATATTCTTGGAGAAGAATGTTTCCTTATCATTAGATGAGTTTGTGTTGTATTGACTTTGTTTATCTTTAGTATGCCTTTACGAATGAGGGAATCTTCAATGCTAGATCTCTTTTTCATTAATTTGGAAATGGTGCTAGGACTTGTGATCTCAAGTTCAAACATTAGATCAGGGAATAGGTTTTCAATTCATAGGTTGACTTTTTTCTTCTAGATTATCTAATGAGAATTTACTAACAAGGTTTCTCCAATGTAACAAGAATGTCATGAAGGGTTATCCTATCTTTTTATTTGTTGAGCACAAATCGGATAACATCACCTCATTTTCTATATTAAAAGAAAAATGGGATATGAAAAAGTAGACATAATATTTGAAATAGTTTTTAAATAGTTTTCATAGTTTTAATATTTTTTATGTAATTAACATTATGTGAATTATTCATTTCTTTTCAAAGGGATGTTGGTGGCCCTTTATATTTATCAAACACTATATAAACTTGATTTTTGAATGAAATGAACCAATTTTGGCTTGCATAATCTATTTTTCTATAATAAAAAATATTCTCATTAGAATTAACAATACCATAGGCATCACACTAGGTGTTGTGATATGAAATCATAGTTTCGATTAGTAGTTTTCCTGCAATATGATACATTCACTTGCAACTCAAGCATATGTACTTCAATGGATTAACTTGAAGATATTTATTGTATGATTAGATAGGGGATTTAATTTACTAAAAAAAAAAAAATTAGGTTTATATCATTTCTTTTAGATTAGTGTAATCAAAATCTTTCCTTTGTGACTGGTTTAGTGGCTAATACAGAGCTAGAAGACTTCAAATGGCCCTACAATGAGTTTCAACATTGGGAAATGTAAAAAATCTTGGAATATGTTAGGAAAATGTATATAATTTTTATATATGGAGTTTGGAGACATATTTTTTAGGTTTTCTATTTTTAATAGGAAGCCCTAGGTGAGACAAGGTGTACCCAGCTAGGAAACTTGGTGATTGTAGATTAAAATGAAGCATGTAATGGATTGAATTTTACAATCCAACATCATGGAGACATAGTATGGTGTATAGAGGAATAGTGTCCAATATTAGAAGGAAAATTGAAATCATTTAGATGGTATTTCAATCCATTGAACACACTATAGCAATAACAATCTTGTAATCCTTATATTTAGGCCTAATTCTATGAAGGCATTGTATGGACAAGCTAAGAAATTGAAACCCTAACAATATTTGAGATTTATAAAAAGGGTATTGGGTATGCTAGTTTTTTTTGGGTCTTATTTAGTAAGTTTCAAAGTTATTGTTCAAAAACCCAAATTGGTTTCCTAATTGAACCAAAAAGGCTACTAGCCCTATTTCCCAAGGCTTAGAGAAATCTATTGTAAAACCATGGAAGATGTGAACAAGGTGAAAATTTAGTTGAAATAAGTGGGTTGGAATTCCCTTAATCCATATTGAAGTTGGACATGGCCATAGTAAACTAGGAGTGGGCTCAATACTTAAGTCTAGGAAGCAAGAGGTGAGTAGTGGAAAGTGTCAAAATGGTAGAGAGGTCTTTGGAGAGAAAGGAGTTGGAAAAGGAATTCCTCTAGTGTAAGGTATTGGAAGGAACCCTAGAAAGGTCAGGATAAGGGCTTTAAGGAGTTGAAAATGAGATAGGACTCATGAACAAATATCTCCCCTATCAAATTGGTAGGAGAGCCTAAGAAGATTTTGGAAAGTACATGTCATAGTTTGGTAGTGAATTAGTGGATGAGACAAACATGGTGACTAATGAAAAGTTAGCCAAGGAAATGAAAGAACAAAAGGAGGAGAACACAATTCTAAAGGAAGCCCTACATGCTCTGAAAAATAAACTAGATGAAGTGGGAGAGACCACTAATAAGGTAAAAGAGAAGTTGAAGCATAGTGAAGATAAGGGTAAGGCACTAGATGAAGAGGATTAAATTCCTAAACTTTATCCATGTCTACATGAGGAACCATTCCTTAAGTCCATCAAGGTATTGGGTAGAAAATATCTCGAGGGAATACCTTTATTTAGTGGAAATATGGATCCTAAGTTGGTGATTGAATGTATAGAAAGAATGAAACCACTTTGAGTGTGAAGGTATTACTAAATCTGAGAAGGTAAAGGTAGACAAGTATAGATTGAGGAGAACTTGACTTGGTGGAATTTTCTTCAAGAAGAAAGACAAAAATAGGGAAATAATCCAACAGATAACTAGAATGGTATGGCAACTAAGATAAAGGAAAACTATCTACCAGAGGATTATGAGATCTAATTACAAAAAGAGAGACAAAATCTCAAACAAAGAGATATGGATGTTTCTTCTTATACAAAGAAATTCTAAAAACTATGCCTTAGCTCCAAGGTTCAAGAAGAGAAGAGAATCAAAGTGGCTAGATATTTGACTGGACTAAGATGGAGTATTCAAGACAAAATTAGTTTCTTAACCCCCACTACTATCCAAAGGTTATATCATCCAGCTCTCAAGGTGGAAGAGAAGAGTAAAAGGAAGCAAGATACAAGCTTGAGGGTTAGGGAAGAGGAAGAGACTCAAGGGGAAGTCGTAGAGATGGATTTGAGGGTAGAAGTAATGAGAAAAAGAACCAAGGAGAGTCTAAGTAAAACAAAATAGTGAATCAAGTGATAGAGGTAAGTTTGGAAGAGGTAAAGGATTCAATAGTGGTTGAAGAGGTAGATTTGGAGGTTTTGGTAGAGGTTCTCATTTTGTAAGCATGAAGTGTTATTATTATGATCAACAAGGCCACCCATCATATAGATGTCTTGATAAGACATCATCTTTAGGCGGGGAGAACAAAGTGGCTTATGCTCAAGAAGAGGTTAGTAGTGCAATAACTCATAAAGCAAATCTTGATTCAGAGAGTTTGGAGAACCTTATGTTTAGAAGTGTTTTGATCAAAGAACCCATCAAGGAGGAACCTAAGAAAAATGAGGGCTTTATTTAGGATAAAGTTCAAGATACTTGGAAAAGTGTGTAGGGTCATTATTGATTTAGGATTTATATATAATATAATATTAGAAGAGGTTGTTAAAAAGATGAAGTTAATCAAGATACCTCACTCCCATCCATGCAAGGTTAATTGGTTGAATAAGGGGTCGAATGTTCTTGTCAATGAATATGTGTCTATTGGAGAATACCTTGAGATAAGATTCTTTATGATTTTTTACCCATGGATTCTTGTCATCCTCTATTGGGTAGACCATGACAATATAATAGAGATGTAATCCATCATGGAAAGAAAAACATGTACAACTTTAAGAAGAGTGGGATCACTTACAAGATTTGATCCATAGTTAAAGAAGGAGAGGACACCTCAATGGATTCAAATGTACTTGAAATGAGTGGGAAATATTAAATACATGATCTCAAGAATGGAGAAGTAGTTGGATTTGCAATAGTAATGAAACCCAAGGAAGAGGACAAACCAAAGCCACAATTACCTACATAGGTAAAACAATTGCTAGACTAGTCTAGTGACATCATTAGTAATGGGACATAGAAACCTTACCTCCACAAAGAAACATTAGCCATGAGATATAATTCATATAGAGGGCAGCTTTTCCTAACAAATTTACATACAAGATGACACCTAACTAAAATAAGGAAACAAAAACATAGGTTCAAGATTTGCTTGATCAAGGGTTAATTAGGAAGAGTATAAGCCCATGTTTTGTTATAGTTGTCTTGATAGCAAATAAGGGAGTTAAGTGGATATTATGTACTTATTATAGGGAAATTAATATAATAATTATAATAGATAGGTTTCCTATTCCTAGGATAGAAGATTTGATGGATTGTCTGGGAGGAGCTATGCACTTTACTAAGATTGACCTTAAAAGTGGATACCATAAAATTAGGATGAAAGAGGGGGATTGGTGGAAAATACCATTCAATACTATGGAAGGTCTTTATGAGTGGTTGGTTATGTCATCTGGCCTCACTAATGCATCTAGCACATTTATGAGGTTAATGAATGAAGTGTTCAAAGAATATATAAGAATATTTTTAGTAGTATATCTATGACATACTCATGTTTAGAAAGATAAAA
This sequence comes from Cupressus sempervirens, assembly GCA_028749045.1. Lineage (NCBI taxonomy): Eukaryota > Viridiplantae > Streptophyta > Pinopsida > Cupressales > Cupressaceae > Cupressus > Cupressus sempervirens. The sequence continues at coordinate 641,983,686 of CM053785.1, read as the reverse complement.
GAAAAGCACATGAAGAACCTAGAGGATGTGTTAAGGATATTAAATGAAAATAATCAAGCCATAAACATAGAGAAGAGTGAGTTCCTGAAGTAAGAACTTGTATACTTAGGTTTTGTAACCTCACAAGATAATCAAAGGTAGAAGCCATCCTTAGTTGACCCACTCCAAAAATTGGGATTGATGTAAGGAGTTCCCATGGATTGACTCCATTTTATAAGAAGTCTATTTGGAGATTTAGTGAGATATGTGCAACCATTCTAGGCACTATAAAATTTGGAATCATGACTAAGTTCAAGTGGAAAAATGAGGCTAATGAAGGATTTGAGGAGTTAAAATAAAAAGTGGGTACAAAACCTATCCTAGTGATGCCAAGTTTTGAAAAATTGTTAATTGTAGGACGTGATAAAAGAAATGTAGATTTGGGGGTAGTCCTAAGTCAAGAAGGTAGGTTTGTAGAATTTTTAGTGAAAATTTGAATGAGGAAAAGTCAAGGTATTTATCTTATGACTTAGAACTTTATGCATTGGTTCAAGCCCTTAGGAAGTTGAGACACTACCTTTTCCCAAGGAATTTATAGTCTACACTAATAATCAAGCTTTAAGCTACATTAATACATAAGAAAACCTTAATCATAGACATATTTAATGGATAGAGTTCCCTCAAGCCTAGACCTTTACCATGAAAAATAAGAAAGGTCAAAATAATAAGGGATAATATGCACTTAGTATAAGATTTTGTCATTGTCCAATAAATATAGCTACAAAGCATTGGCATTGAAGGGTTTAAAGATCAATATGAGGGTGATGAAGATTTCTCAAAAGCCTACAAAGTATGTGTTGATTTTAATAATTATTTTCGTTGATAGTTTGTTGACTATAATTTGCAAAATAGATTTTTTTAAGGGGAATTGGCTATGTGTACCGAAGGGGTCTATGAGGAGAAACCTCACCAAAAAGAAGCACAATGGGAGTCTTAGTGGTTATTTTAACTTGAATAAGATATTAGACCTTGTTCACAATTTCTATAACTATCCAGAGATGGAGAGAGATGTAAGGAAGTATGTGGAGAAATGTATAGTTTTTCAAAAAGAAATGGGGACATCCTCAAATCCAAGACTATACCAACCTTTATCAACTCCTAATAGACCATGGGAGTGTGTTAGTATGGACTTTATAGTGGGCTTACCAAGAAAAAATCATTGTTTTGATAGTGTTTTTTTAGTAGTTGATAGATTTATAAAATGAGTCATTTTATACCATGTAAATTAACTCATAATGCTAGCCATATTATTCATCTCTTTTTCAAGGAGAAAGTGAGGATTCATGGATTTCCAATTAATACAATATGTTATAGAGATTGGAAGTTCATGGGGCATGTTTGGAACACTTTGTGGAATAGACTAGGCACAAACTTGGCCTTTGGTTCAACATACCATCCTCAAACAAATGGTTAGATAGAGGTGATCAATAGAGTTATTGGAAACCTTTTAAGGTTCTTGATAAAAGAGTATGGCCAAGTGTGGGATCAAGTACTTCCTTAAGATGAGTTTTCTTACAATGATACTATAAAAAAATCCACTAAGAAAATCCCATTTGAAGTGGTCTATGGAATTCATCCAAGAGGAGTATGTAATCTCAAACAGCTCAAGAATCATGGGGAAATTAGTAGACATGCTAATGAATGTTCATAATCTATGAAACTAGAAGTGCATGAGCATGTAAGGAAGACTTTGATTGAAGAAAATTAGAAACTTAAGTCCAAGGTGGATGAAAGAAGAAAGGATATCAAGTTTGAAGTAGGAAATTGGGTGATGGCACTTATCAAAAAATCTAGGCTTCACAAAAGCTTTCCAAGAAAGTTAAAAATGAGGAGAGTTGGATCGTGCAAAGTCCTAGACAAGTACAAGAAAAATAATTATGAGATAAACCTTCCCAAGGAACTATCTATCTCCCCTACATTCAATTTGAAAGATCTAATCAAATACAAAGGTTTTGATATTGCATAGAACTAGCATACTATTCATGTTGATAATGATGTGAAGGAGCTCAAGGTACCTAACCAAGTAAAGGAGCAAGTTAAGAAGATCACATATAAAAGGGTAAGAAGAAGACAAGACATAACATCCACATGTAACATCTTATTAAATAGAGATACCAACTTGAATTAGAGGATACTTGGCTAGTAGAGAGAAACTTTAAGAAACTTGGGATCAGTTTGGAACTCCTATCTCTAGGGGTAACTTGATTTCTTTGTTGTAGGAGAGAATGGTGCAAGATCACCTAGGGTTTTGGCCTAAACCCTAATCAAATTTTTGCTTGTAAGTGGTTTTGGAAAAAAATGATGATTAAAAGGGACTATTAATGAGTCCCAAGTTTGTTTCAATGTCTTAGAGAGTCATGAATGTGCGGGGAAATTTTTTCCAATGAATTGTCAATAAATTAGCATGAAAGGTCATTAGTTGTAAAGGTAGTGCAACTCTAGTCAAAGGATTAAAATAATCCCAAAATGGATATAATTGAGTGAAAATGTGATGAAGTAGATTATAAATTCTTAAGTGTTCAATCTAAACTCATTTGTAGCATTCAAAAGTTGTAGGAGTGTCAAAGTAAAAATGATGTAAAAGTTGTCAATGAAAACATTGAAAACATTGTAAAAATGAGTAAAGAATTAGTTGTGGGTTGGTTTTGATAGTTGAAACACTAGAATGGGAGATATTTAAAAATATGCAAGGTCTTAGAGAAATATTGAAGTATTGTATATATAAAAATTTCTTAATAAACTTGACTAATTTTTGTACAATATGGTTATAGTCACTTGCATCTCAAGAATCTATAATTCAATGGGTTTAATAGATGATCTTTGTTGAATGATTTTATAGGGAATGAATTATACTTTTTTTCATTAATTTTAAGGTTTACATCTTGTAATATTTAAATCTTTCCTTTGTGACTAGTTCACTAGTTAATACAGAGATGGAAGACTTTAAATGACCCTAGCATGGGTTTCAACGTTGGGAACAATATGACCACTTGGAATATGATAGTTTATTGTATATAATTTGTACATATGGAGTTTCGAGATATATTTTGTAGGTTTTCAAAATTTCACACCAAGCCCTAGTTGAGACAAGGTGTACCCAACTAGGAAACTTGGTGATTATAGAGTAAAGATGGAGGGTGTAATGGATTGACATATGCAATCCAATATCACAGATATGTAGTATTGTGTGTGGAGGAAAAGTTTCCAAGAATAAGAGGAAAATAAAAATCTTTTAAATGTGTTTGAATCCATTGAACACACAGCAACAATAAAAAGCTTGTAACCCTTATATTTAGGCCTAACTCTAGCAAGGCATTGTATATACAAGTTGAGAACTTGAAACCATACAAGTATATTTTAGGTATCTAAAAAGACCTTATTGGGAATGCTAGTTTTATTTTGGGACTTTTTCAAGGAATTCTTTGAGATATTGTCCAAAAATCCAAATTGGAGGCCTAATTGAAAAAAAAAGGCTACTAACCCTATTTGCATGGGTTTCCAGAAATAGATTGAAAACCCATGGAATATGTGAACAAGGTGACACAAAATTTAGTTGATAAAAGTATGTTGGAAGTCCCTCCTTCTATAATAAAGTTGAGTGTGACCATGGTGAACTAGGAGTTAGCTTAATACAAAGAAGAAGTTTAATATGATTAATTAGATAAAGGATCATTCCTTGGAGATGATGATGATTTTGATGATAATGGATTATTTGGAATGTCTAGATTATAATATAGATCTAACATTAGAGATATCAAATGAGGCTAGTGAGTCTTATGATTTTAAATCTAATAATTTGTGTATATTTACAGTTCATAAGAGTGATGAAAATGAGAAACCTTCTACAACTATTATAACAATAGATAAAATGGTGAATAAGAGTTTCATTATAAATGAGGAAGATAAAGGATTTCTTTACCAAACAATTGAAGAAAAACATTACTATACTTTTATGATGCAGGAAGATGAGGTAGAGTTTCATAAAGATTTAATGGAAACTCATACATTTTTGTAATACAATTTTTAAAGCACAGTTTATATATATATATATATATATATATATATATATATATATATATATATATATATATATATATATGGTTTTCCAATAGAATACAATATTAGAATTTGTACTAAGACAATATAATGGATATGCTTAGATTAAAATATATATAAAATATCAATTAGTGGAAGCAATTGAGTTTTAGTTTAGAAATTAATTATGATTATAAAAGTTGAACATTAATGTTAATTAGGAGAAAAATAGATATGTTAAAGTCGATTTCTTACTATTTTATTTTCTAATTTTAAAAAATATATGTATGGAACACTAAAAAAATTATTTACATTATAAGGTCATACTATTAATTTTGATCTATTTTAAGATAATATTCTTTAAAAAAAATTATAATATTCCCTAGTTTTGTTGAAAGGAAAAAAAAACATGTCTTTTCTCTCAACATTTTTTATTATGTGCATGATATTAGAAATTATTTTTGGTAATTATTATACTAATTAAAAATTAAGTATTATTTAATGAAAGATTTTAATATTTCTTACTTTTGATAAGAAGGAATATATTGTTGAGACTCTCAAAGTTGAGAAGAAGAAAAAGAAAGTGAATAAGTAGAAAAGCACAAAGGGGACTAAAATCTAGGGTATGAAAGATAAGCCTAGAACTAAAAGTATCAACAAAAGTGAGGAAGAAGTGACAATAGGTAATGAAGAGGACACTATGAAGAATAATTTCATGGAGAGGGCTTCAAGGAAGGATGAGACACTATCCAAAAATGTGAAAGATAATAAGGAGGAGGAGTTACAAGATGCCCACAAATGTGAACTGGATAATAACATAGTGAACTTGCCTAATGTCAACCAGAATGTTGGTGAGTAGCTTTGATATTGTGGAGAAAAATAATTTCATCAAGGGTCTATAAGATACAAGGTTTGAAGAAATTAATACTAAGCATGGTAGGGAACATGCCAAATATGTCATTGATGAATTGATGAAATGGTCACGAAGGAAAGAGAGGACAATCTAGAATTTCTTCATAGAGATAAAAATCAAGCTGATATTTCCCTCATGGTTGATACCTGGATGTATAATGAGAAAAATTCTCTAAAGAGGGCTATTAAGGATTTGTAGGTAGCCTGGAGAAGGAAACTAACAAAAGGATAGAACTAGAAGCTGAGGTAGGCAACACTCCAAGTAAACTTTTGGATTATGAGGAAAAACTTTGTGAGATAATCAAAGATAGTGAGAAGAATATGAATATGGTTACTTCTAGTCTCAGTAAGAGAAATATAGAGGAAATAGTGTCTCTTTTTGTTATCTCTTTAAGTGGAGGGCCTATTGGTGTAGGAGCACCTAGTCCAAGTTCTCCTTTTTTGTTTCATAGTTGGTTTAGATTTTGGTCTTATATTGAGTCTAGCCAAGTTAGGGGTGTGCATGAGTTAGGATTTTTTAAGTAGATATTTTGGGTGTGTTTATGAGTTTTTATTTGTGTCAAGGCACATATGTAGATAGGACCTTAAGGAGTTTGAAGAAGATGTTCTCTTAACCCACCTTAGTCATTTATGCTGTGATTTTACTCTCTTGTATGGATGAGGACTCCTAGTATTTCATTTGGGAAGTAGGAAGTGAATAGATGTCAAAAATTTCAAGTTGAGGAACAATTGGAAAAAGTTGTCAAATAGACAAAAAATGGCCTAACCCATGCATATTGATGTTCTAGGGGGCATAAACATGTTTAGAAATAATTTTTAGTTCAATCTAGAAAGGTCAGGAGGTTCCCAAGTCTGTGTGTGTGTGTGTGTGTGTGTGTGTGTGTGTGAGAGAGAGAGAGAGAGAGAGAGAGAGAGAGAGAGAGAGAGAGGAGTTTCTCAAAGAAGACAAAAGTTGCAAAAATTGTGTAGCTTTTTGAAAAGTTGCTCGACAAATTTTTTTGTAGGAAAATTGCAAAGCAAAAAGGAGAAATTGGTGGTTATTCCAACCACCTAAAATATATTTTATAACCTATAGAAAGACCATTCAAACAAATCCCAAGGGTTGGGAATTTTAAGAAGCAAGGTTGAGCAAGTGAATGCACATTTTTCTAGTTGAAACTAAGATAGTTTGTAGCATTTGAATTACAGGCAAAGAGATGGATTGTGAAGTCCAATCTAGTGTTGGATGTGTGCTTATTATGTTTGTACAATAATTTTCTCTTTAAGTTTCTAGGTTGTAAGTGTCCATCTAATCAGGTTTTGAAATTCTTTTCTAATTAGATAGTGTATTGTTTCAGTTTTGGCTTTTTGAGCAGTAATGACTCTCCAATGAATTCCAACTATGGGTTCTTCATGCTTTTAGGGGACATGTAAGTAGAGACTATTTACATATTGTATATAAGGTTTGGGGCTCTAGAAATCATGGCAAGAAATATTAAGGTGATGCCCTAGGCAAGTCTGTTGTACTTGGTTAGGCAAATCAGAGATTAGAAGGAGAAGTTTTGGGGTTTGAAAGTGTTTGATACTTCAAACCAAGTGATGTAGAATGAGGAGAGTTGAGTAAGGTAAACTCCTACTAAGGTAAAATATTCCATGACAATTTTTGAAGGGGGAAAGAACATACCCTAATCAAACCAGTCAATATTAGAAAGAAACCCTTAAAAATAGGCTAAAAAGTTACTTTTTGGTGTATAGACAATTCAGAGATCTAAGACCCACAAAATATTTAAGGTTTTCAAAAAGGATATTTGAATATCAAGTTTTTTTCCACCTCCTTTGGAGTAAGTTAGAGATAAAACCCAAAATCCCAAGTTGGAGGGTTGATTCTAGTAGCCCTGTTTGTGGCAGTTTTGACCTAGACACAAAAGAACTTGGTGTTTTCTTGTAAGATTGTCATCTAGAATTCCAAGGGTGATCCCACACCACTTTTGATATTCCTCACTCTACATGGATGAAGAATTTGGTCAAAAAATCATAGGAATAAGGTCAATAAATGAGTGATGAGAAGGTATTTGTGTGAAAAAAGAACCATAGCTATTGGTATAATTAGGTGAAGAGTGAATATAGGATGGGATGGAGGTCCTCTAGTGATTAGGGAATCAAAGGAAACCTATTAGGCTAGTATCAAGCTTGAGTAAATCCTTGGAAAGATAAGGATTTGGAAGTAGTTCAACCTAGTGTTACATCACCTATTAAGCGTACCAAGTTGAGCATAAAGAAGGCTATTGAGGTTGCTCCTAGATCGACCACAAAGGAATGTATTGAAGAAGTGGATAGTCTCAAGAAGAACCTAGCTAAGGTTGTGAAAGAGCAAGCCTAGTGTTGTGCTCTTACTTTTTTTTTTGGTCTTTAGTTCCTTCTCATCTTTTATGTGATCTTTGGTCTCTAGTTTTGGTTTCTGGTCATTTTTGTTGGTCCCTATTGTTTCTAGTAATAGATAGGTGTCTACTCTTATGTGGTTTTTTTCTAATTTATTAATGTATAAATTAGTAAGGTTTCAAGTCCTTGTAAAACCTGTGGTTTTCTACTTCCTTGATACTATGGACTTATTATTTATATTTTGATGGATTTTGTATGGGTTTCAGGTCCCCTCAAAATGTGTTTCAACTTGAATCCAAAAAAAATCATATCTCTTTACTACAACTATTTTCATGACTCCTTCCTTATTATTTAATATTTTATCAACATTTCAAGTTATGTTAATGATAATCTTGACATATATATTCTCTATATTGCATGTATCTTATGAATTGTGCAATTATAATATTTTTTAGCAAAAAGAAGACTTTAATACCTAGTGTTGGAATATTACATTAAATAGATTAAATTTATTTTAGATTAAGAAATAAATAATTATCTAATTATGTGTTGTCAAGAAGTTTCTTTCCCATACATAGTTTACAATAGGAATAAAAGGCTTTACAAGTCTTATGAATGTAGTTGAAATATTATCAAGTGAAAAATTGTTTCATGAACTAATATATTGCATTTTTCATTTATTTTCTCTCATTTGGTATTAGAGCCATAATAGTCCTTGTTCCTACCATATCTAGATTCTAGTCATTATATTTTATATTTTGGTAAGTGCAGGAAGAAAAGGAATAAAAAATATAAACTAGTATGCCCAACATGAATGAATTGAGCATTTATTCCCAGTTACACCCTACAATTATACTTATAGAATATTATTCTAGGGGGGCATCTATATTTTGTAATTAATTGTTCATTTTGGTCAATATACAATATTTTAAGAGTGTGTGTATTTTGTGTCAATTGTGGTCACTATTTAACAATGGTGAAACTATAAATCAAACTAGATAATTCATTTTGATTGCATTAGATCTAGGTTAATTATAGTGCAAATATGCATGGCTACTAAAGAGATTTCTTGAGGCATTCAAAAATATATGTAAGGTTGTTCTATCATTTTCTAATAGGAATGTGAGTAATTAGTTCTCAATAAAATATTCTCAGAGTATTAAAGTTTTGATTTCATCCTATTTTGCAAATCCATAATGCCACTAACTATAAGCTAGCAATCACCTAAAAATAAATATTAAAAAACTAATAAAATAGATGCCATGGATCAAATTGAATTTGAATTTTTTTAATTTGGGTTTCATGTAATAAGGAAATAGATAAATTAATGATAACTATAAAATTTATTGAAGATTGTGAGTGAGACTGCCAAAAAACCACAAGATCTAGATGAAGCAACAAAATGGATGACTAAAGATCATAGGGTTGTGATATTAGTTTGGACTTGGTTTATTATATGCATTTTTGCATCACATTGATTTGTTAAAGACATCAAATAAAAATTTGCATTGGTATAATATCTTGTTTGGCTCACATATTTTAAGTGAAAACCTTTCCATAAAGTGGAAGCTATTCAGGTTGAAGATGAATGAAGGTGATAATATTTGTTGGAATACTTTAGAATAACTAAGAGGGGTGGTGAATCAGTTATCCAAGGTCCAGATGTATAAACAAAAAATTTTAGAGCTTAGTGAACCCACAAAACATTATTCATCATGCATGCATCCATAAGATTATGCAATCACTAAAAACTTGTAGGTTACTGTCAAATCAACTTACAAAAAAGTAAAGCATGAAACATAATAGATTCATCAACACACTTGACACAATAAGTTACGTAGAAACCCAATTTGGGAAAAACCACTAGTAACATGCTACTATTTTCACTCTTCTGAAGTGATGCCATGTGAAAGGCCAACCCTGTTAAAGGTTACAATACACATTGTTAAATGTGACCCTATTAAAGGATTTCAATAACCCTATTAGGAGTGAGCCTTGTTAGAGGACTTTAGACCATTCACTTGGAATTTCACCTAGTTAAAGGATTTACAAATGACTATTAAGTTGACCTTAATCCAAAGGATTTACCCTAAACTAATACAATTGTTAGAGAGTAATAGTAAGGTTTTGATCTGATACAACTTACAACTTCATTTGCAAATTACATATCACTGTTAAGTCCTATATTTTGCTTCACCTTCATACTTTATAGCTTTTTTAGCTTGTTCACCCTTCAAGCATTCATCTCCTTAGCCTTCTTGCTTGACATGCCATTGCAGACTCTTCTCTTAGGTCACCTAAAGAAACAAAACCCTTGACTCCTTGTCTCCTTTAGTTTCTTGCACATGAGAACCTGCTTCATGACCAACCATTCCTATAAATAGGAAATTAAGATATTTTTCTACTCATTCTCCATCATCCAATTTAGGGTTTGCATGGATTAGGAAGGATACAATGTATCTACCGTATATCTCATATCTCTTCTAGAAAATTCTCCTATAATCCACTTTGAATTTGCCTTAAAATAGTTTACCTTGAATTTTGTGCCACTATCATCAACCATATCTTCCACCTAGTTCACATAATCCAAGAAAAAAAGAATTTCAACTTAGATTCATCAATTTTATGATCTTTGAAATAATACAGTAGGTTGATAGTATCAAGCTTCTGATGCTTGGCACATACTGCATTGCTCAACATCGACTATGAAATTACTTGTTTTGAACTAAAGTTTACTAGTGCTCAACATCAACTAAACTTTACTTGGCATCCACCATTTTTCTTGACATACACTAGCATGAACTTTTACTTAGCTCCAATAGATTTTTTGCTTGATTTGCTCTGTCTTTTCTCAACACTTATTATCCACTCAGTCAATCTTGGCAAACAAAATTTTTGTAACTTGTTTTTCTAAACTTTCTTAGTGTAATTAGCCTTTGTAACCTTAAGTAGATTATCCAAACATCATGTCATCACTGACTTAACTGATTCTTGTACTTCATTACATAATAATAACTCAACCTTTCCTCTAGGTGCTATTGTTACATCTTTTGATCAAATCCTCTTCATTAATCAAATAAGTGATATTACTTAAATCTTATAAGAAATTATCTTACCAGCAAATAGTAGGTTTGATATCAGTGACAAAACAATGATTGAAACACATAGTCTTCTTCAGTAATATCCCTCTTTCAATCTAGTTCCAGAAATCTCCCTCAACAATGATCGTTTCAATCTAATCTCAATGATCTCCCTCTTTGGCATTGATGGAAAACCAAACTGATCAACTAAATCAAAAAATGGGTAAACACCTGGTTCAACTAAATTGACTAAGTTAAAATAGTAAGACAATACCAAAAAGAAAATAATTTGTTGTATTGAAATCTCTCTCTCTATCAACAACTTCCATCTTCTGATTAGGTTACAAAATTGTTTCTTATAACTCCCTCTTACAAGGTAAATGTTAGGATTTATCTTTCTTTTCTCTCTCTCCTAATCAACAACTGTCTCCTTCAATAATTATCTCCCTCTTAGGATTAGTAAACTCTTCCTTTTTAATAACAATGCTCTCCTGATATAATCTCTCTCTTGATCAATAGAAATTTCTTGATCAGAAGATAAATCTCTCCCTCTTTGACAACAATGCCAAAGACTTGTCATCTATAACATGATAGATATAGACTTTTTTAGTTTCTTCAATTTCTCCCTCTGTCACCTTGCCTATGAGCAATTTGAAGTTTTAGCTCTTTGATTACTTTAGGTAGCTCCCAAAGTAAGATCCTCTGCATCACTGTGTAACATATGAACATCAACTTTTTTGTTGTAGGGCACTCCTCTTGTTACTTAGATAGCCTTTGACAAGGGCATCACCCCTAGTTTACCTCTTAGATATTCATGAGCATCCTTAGGTAATGCTTTTATGAAGATATCATCAATTTGTTCCTTTGTGTTGACATATTCCATCTTCACCTCTTTATCTTGAACTAACTCTCTCAAGTAAAGATACTTGATTGCAATGTGCTTAGTCTTTGTGTGCATCATAGAATTCTTTGATATATTGATAGCTCTTTTATTATAACAATAAAGTATCACTAGTTTTGTGATCTCTTCCTTCATATCTTTGAGTAGTTGTTTGATCCATATAATTTTTGTACAATTTACAATAGCAACAACATATTTAGCTTTAGCAGTAGATTGTGAAGCACAATTTTGTTTCTTGTCAGTCCATGCAACTAGTCTCTTTCCTAAGAAAAATGCTCCTTCACTGGTGCTCTTTCTATCATCAATGTTTCCAACCCAATCAACATTAGTGTAGGCTCTCAATTCAAATTTTTCATTCTTCTTATAGTATAGACCAAATTCTTCTGTTCCTTTCAGATATTTCATTATTCTCTTTACAACCAATAAATGATTCTCCCTAAGATTAACAAAGAATCATGCCACTATCCCTATAGATAATGTAATATTAGGTCTGGTATGTACCACATATTACAATTTTCCTATCATAGACCTATACACTATTTGACTCACTTCAACTGAATCAACATTCTTTGACAACTTGTGTCCTATCACCATAGGTATACTTATTGGTTTGGAATCCTTCAATTTAAAAAAAAATCAATATTTCCTTGACATACTTTGGTTGAATGATGTATATACCATATTTCATCTAATACACTTGCAAACCCACAAAAACTTTGATCTCTTTAAATATAGACATCTCAAATTCTTGCTTCATCTGATTTGCAAAATCCTTACATAAAGAATCTTGACCTCCAAATACGATATCATCAACACAAATTTTAGATGATAAAATACCTTTTCCTTTCTCCATCTTCATGTACAGATTGTTGTTATCATCATTCCTTTCAAATCCAATCTTCACAAGATAATTATGAAGTTTCTCATGCCATGCACTTGGTGCTTGTTTCAAACCACATAGAGCCTTGTGTAGTCTAAACACTATGTTCTTATTGTTAACATCAACAAAAACTTCTAGCTATTCTATGCAAACTTCTTCTTCTAATATACCACTTAGAAATGTAGATTTGATATCCATTTGATAAACTTTGAAGCCTTTGTATGTAGAATAAGCAAGTAAAGTTCTTATTCCTTCCAATCTAGCAACATAAGCAAATGTTTCTGCATAGTCAATTCCTTCTTCTTGTGCATATCCCTTGCAAGCTAGTCTTGTTTTGTTCCTTGTCACTTTACCATTTTCATCTAGCTTGTTTCTAAATACCCACTTGGTACTAATCAAATTTTTGTCTTCTGGTCTAGGAACTAGACTCCATGTTTTGTTTTTCTCCATTTGTTCAATCTCTTCTTCCACGCCTTTACTCCAATCATCATCTTCTAATGCATCTCTCACCAATTTGGGTTCCTTCATGCTCAACAAACATGTATCAAGTCTCAATTTTTTTCTTATCAATGGTCTAGCATTTTTATCTCCAATGATTTGAGTAGTAGGATGATGTCTTTTAACATACTTAGACAATCTTTGTTTAGCTCTGGTTTGTTCATTTTGTCTTTCAACTTCAGAGTCACTATGTACATCTTTGTCAGGTAGTTCAACATCCATTTCATGTACACTAATCTCAAAATTGGAATGTGCATCCACTTCATTCTATAACTTGGCATCTAATTGTAGCTTGGTTTCTGAATGCAACTTGGCATTCACAAGGTGTGACTTGATAGTCACTTAAACTTGTTGTTGATTTGTAGCTTGATTTGTAGCATCTTTATCAGCAAACATACCTTCATAAAAGTATACAAATTATTTGTATTCTTCTAGTTCTTTCATAGGCTCAGCCTCATATACCTCTGTATATTCATTAAAGTTGACATTTGCACATATATAGGCTCAACCTCATATACCATCATGAGTGTTCTAACATAGTCCATTATAGATTTGTTCCTCCTTTCATCTATTCCATTTTGTGGAGGTGTTCTAGGGGTGGATGTTTTTCTTTTAATTCCTCTGTCATTACAAAACATTTTAAACTCATTTGATGTGAATGGTCCTCCTTTGTTAGATCTCAAACACATCATACTTTTACCCATGTCCTTCTCAACTTTGCTAAGTACCACTTAAAAATTTGGAAAGCATCAGATTTCTATTTTAGAAACATAACTATCATCATCCTAGAATAGTCATCAACATGTAGCATAATGTACTTATCTCCTTTGTAGCTTTTCACTTCAATTGGTCCACATAAGTTAGTATGAAAAATCTCTAGTATTTCTTTAGAGGTATAAGTTTTACTCTTAAAACTTGACTTTGTCATTTTTCCTAACTAACATTGTTTGCACATTACATTATCAAGCTTCTTCAACTTAGGAAAACCTCTAACTTTCTTTATGTTACTAATACTAACCAAGTTATCAAATTCAACATGACATAACCTCTTGTAGCATCCTCTATATCAAGATCGAATAGATTAATTCTAGTTTGATCACCATTTCTAATCAATTTTCCATTTATGTCATATATCATAGCAATCTTATTTTCAAACTCAACCTTACATCCCAAAATATTCAGTTGTGACACATTTAACAAATTATTTTTAAGTCCTTCAACATAGTAAGCATTGTCACATAAAATCTTATCTATGAGTTTGATAGAACCTTTTCCTTTTATCAAACATGGTGTATCATTACCAAATCTTACACTATTTCTATCATAAGAGTTTAGGGTAATGAACTTAATTTTGTCTCTAGACATGTCATGTAAACACCCACTATCAATGATCCATCTATCATTCTTGTTCAAACAAGTCACAAGTGTAGTTGCCTCATCTTCATTAGGTTCATCCTTCATTGCAACATACACCACCTCATCATCATGTTCATCAGATTCTTCTTTTGTTTCCTCTTCAGCAATGTAGTATGACTTCTTGCCTTTGTCTTTGAAATCCTTGCTATCTTCATCTCTTCTACACTTGTACTTGTCATTACCTCTATAGTTCTTCTTCTCTATACATCTAGTAGCAATATGACCAACCTCATTGTAATTGAAACAAATGATGGGTAACTTACTTTTGAACTTGCCTTTACCTTTGTGGAATCTTCTTGCCAGTAGTGCTTCAAGTTGTTCAACAGCCTTCTCATTTGTATCACTTTCACTAAACACATACTTCTTCTTTTTCTTTTTCTTCTTCTCAATAGGTTCCTTTAATGATACTTTAGCTTTGAAAGCTGATTCAATCTTTTCAGGTTTGTAATTATCAAATTTAGATAGCTCAAAAGTAATGAGTCTACCTACTAGACCTTCAAGTGATAGTTTATTTCCTAGAATACATCTCAATTCTTGAATTGCAGAAACTCTAATAGCATATATAGGCAATAATGTCCTTAAAAATTTTCTTAGTACATTATCATCATCTATATTACTAGTAGCTCCTATTATTTCATTAACAACTTCTTTTATCCTTTCAACATATTGAGCAATATTCTCACCTTCTTCCATTCTCATATCATCAAACTTACCTTTGAGACTTTTAGCTTTGGCTCTTAGAACATTTGCATTTTCAAGGCCTTTGATATCATCAAATTTGAAATAACTTAGGGTAGATGCAATCTCCACCATTGCTTGATTGTGTTCTTTCTTCTTCATATCCTTAGTAGTAGGGATACTAGTAGGATCAACATGCTCCACAAAAATGGTAGATTGTGCATGATCTCCAAGTCCTTCAAGGTGTAGCTTCATCAAACATTTCCATGCATTAAAGTTATCACTATTGAGCTTGGGTACTTCTCTTTTTAACATCTTGATCTTTGCACTTCTAGTACCTTCAAACTAGTCCTCTTAGGTAGATGAATCTAATACCAATTGTTGGAATACTTTAGAATAATTTGGGGGGGGGGGTTTGAATTAGTTATCCAAGGTCCAGATGCATAAACAAAACTTTTCATAGCTTACTGAACCCATTTTAACATTATTCATCATGCATGCATGCATAAGATTATGCAATCACTAAAAACTTGTAGGTTGCTATCGAATCAACTTGTAGAAATGTAAAGCATGAAACATAGAAAATTCATCCACACACTTGACACAATAATTTATGCAAAAACTCAATTTAGGTAAAACCGCCAGTAACATGTTACTTTTTTCTCTCTTCTGAATCGATGCCCTCTGAAAGGTCAACCCTATTAAAGGTTACAATATACACTGTTAAATATGACCCTATTAAAGGATTTCAATCACCCTATTAGGAGTGAGCCTTGTTAGAGGACTTTAGACCATTCACTTGGAATTTCACCAATTTAAAAGATTTACAAATGATTGTTAGGTCAACCTTAATCCAAAGGATTTACCCTAAATTGATACAATTGTTAGAGACTAATAGTAAGGCTTTAATTTAATACAAATTACAACTTCAATTATAGATTACAAATCACTACTCGATCCTCAATTCTACTTGGCCTTCATACTTTGTAGCTTTGTTAGCTTGTTCACCCTTCAAGCATTCATCTTCTTGAGCCTTCTTTCTTAACATTCCATTACAAACTCTTCTCTTAGGTCACCTGATGAAGAAAAACCCTTGACTCCTTGTCTCCCTTAGGTTCTTGCACATGAAAACCTTGTTTCATGACTAGCCATTCCTATAAATAGGAAATTAAGATATTTTGCCACTCATTCTTCATTGTCCAATTTAGGGTTTGGATGGATTAGGTAGGATACAATATATCTACCCCATATCTCATATCTGTTCTAGAAACTTCTCATAGAGTCCACTTTGAATTTTCGTAAAAATGGTTTACCTTGAATTCTATGCCACTAACTCATCAACCTTTTCTTCCATGTGGTTCACATAATGAAAGAAAATAAACTTTTTAGCTTAGATTCATCAATTTTACAATCTCTTAAATAATGTAGTAGCTTAGCATTATCAAGTTTATGATGCTCGACATCCACTTTGAAACCACTCAGCATGAACTAAAGTTTATTGGTTCTTGGAATCAACTAAACTTTACTTGACATCCATTTTTCTACTTGGCATATGCTAGAATGAACTTTTACTCAGCTCCAACTAATTTTTTGCTTTGCTTGCTCTGTCTTTTCTCGGCACCTACTATCCAATCGGTCATGTTTGGCAGATAAATTTTGTGTAACTTGTTCTTCTAAACTTTCTTAGTGTAACAAACCTTTGTAATGTTAAGTATATTATCAATACATCATGTCATCTCTATCTTAACTAATTCTTGTATTTCATTACATAATCATAACTCAACTTTTCCTCTAGGTGTTATTGTTACATCTTTTGATCAAATCCTCTTCATTAATCAAATAAGTGATAGTACTTAAATCTTATTACTAGTTGTCTTACCAACAAATAGAAAAAAAACCATTAAAATGCCACAATAGGTGATTTGCAAGCGAATAAGTGATTCATTCCATTAAAAAATAGAGTATATACAAGTATGATGGATCCCACAGATCATCACTACCCCTTGGAAATGAAAATGAAGAGTCCACATGTTAATTAATTAAAAATAAATCCAAACAACTATAAAATCTACAAAAATCTATATTAAAAAATACATCTACTTGTAGAAGTCATAACTTTCTATTTGTAGCTAGAAAACACAAACTGTCAGAATTTCTAGAAAGATCTTCTAAAGTTCTCCATTTTTTGTTTGAAGTCTTAAGCATAGCACTACAACTTCTTCACCCTGTTGAAGCCCATAAATTCCCTAGAGGCTTTTGAAAATGCAAAATACTAGAACATAGAAAATACCAAAAAAATAGATTTCAATATTTTTTTCATTTTTTCTCATGCCAACATCTTATGTATCTTCCTAGACTATGTTTTGATCATTCCCCCCCTTGAGAGAAAATGGGTCCCATTTCATCAATACTTTGCATTAGATGTGGAAAATGAAGTTGGATTTGTTCATGTGTAAGCCACTTTCCCTGTTGAACAAATTGTCTTGCTTTCACCACACGATATAAATAGATTGCCTAGTTCCTCAAATTCTTCATGACAACCTCCACAATTTGGTTACTTTGGAGTGGATTAATAACTTCTAGATTCAACTATATATGATTGATTTCTTCAGCAACATCTACAATGTCTAGAAAAAGAGGGAAATGTGGCTTCAATAGTTCTACATTGAAAACTAGATGGACACCCAAAAATGGAGGCAGGTTGAGTTCAAATTCATTTTCACTAACTTTATTGATGATCTTATAGGGACCATAACAAAGAGTATGAATCTTCCTATGAGGGCCTTGTAAATGTTCCTTAAGTAAATGCAACCATACCTTGTCTCCAACCTGAAAATTATGAGGAGTTCGATGTTGATCATGCCTCTAATTATACTTCTTAGTAGTCTGCTCCAAATTTTCAAGAACTTGCTACTACAAATGATGAATTTTATCAATGAACTTTATAGGTTTTTCCTTCTCCTTATCCAAGAACGGTACCAAGTTAGGTTGTATAACTAGGATAGAAACATTTATTGGTGCTAAGGGTTAATATCCAAGACAAAATTCAAATGGGTTGTGGCTAGTTGAGCTATGAATTTCCCTATTGTAGCTATGTTGCACATATGGAAGGCTCTCATCCCACATGTGAAGATGTTTGGAATGATACATATGAAAAATTTGAATAATCATTCAATTAACAACCTCTATTTGACCATATGTTTGAGGATGGAATGTAGTAGACTTTGTTAGTTTTGTGTCCATCATTGCCCATAATGAAGAACAAAATTTACTAAGAAACTAAGTATCCCTATCTAAAATAATGGTTTTCGGTAGCCCAAAATGAACCCAAACATGCTCAAAAAAGAGTTTGTAGTTTCTTTTGCAAAGATTTCCTTTCTACAGGCCACCAAGATTGCCATTTTTGAAAATCTATCTACTACAACATATACACAATCATGCCCATGTTTAGTGGTAGGAAGACTAGACATAAAATCCATTGAAATTGAATGAAAGGTTTATTTGGAATAGGAAGTGGTAAATATAAACCTAACTTACAATTTGCAGGCTTTGCAATAGCACATGCTATACATGCTTGAATGTATTCTATCACATCATTTTTCAATCTTGGCCAGTAAAAATACTTTTTTAGTATACAAGTTGTCTTACCTATTCCAAAATGACCAGCAACCTTACTATAGTGAGTTTCCAATATTAACTTCTTATGTTCTTCCTCAGGAACAAAAATTTGGCCAAAGTGGCAAAGCATTCCATCTTGTAACTAATAATCATTCACATATTTACCTTCCACAAGCTATGTATAAACATCAAAAATTCCATTATCCTTCCCATACAAGTCAGCCCAATTTTCTGTTTGGTGACCACATGATTCTAATACCATACTTATTCTTGCAACTATTGGCCTACTCAAACAATTTGCTACCTTATTGGTGCTTTCTTTCTTATGATGAATGTTGAGATGAAATTGTTGAAGATAAGTTGACCATCTTTGGTGCCTGTCATTCTATAATTTTCCTTGTGTTTGCAAAAATTGAAGGGGTTTTTGATATGAGTGAATGATAGTCTCCTTTCCCAATATATAATGTTTCCACTACTTGCAAGCTTTAACAATAGCATATAATTCTTTTCCATAGGTGGGATATCTAAGCATTGCATCGGGAAAAGTCTCACCATGGTAGGCAATTGGATGTCCATGTTGCATGAGGATTACTCCCAAACCATATTTTGATACATTAGTTTGAATTTCAAAAGATTGTTGTAAATCAAGAAGAGATAAAATAGGTGAAGAACACAACCTTTGTTTCAACTCCTCAAATGAATATTGTTGAGCTCCTATCCACCTAAATTTTTCTTTCATACCTCCTCATAATGACTAATTCAAAGGCCAAGCCAAATGTGAAATTCTAAACACAAATCTACAATAAAAGTTAGCTAAGCCCAAGAAGCTATCTAACTCTGTGAGATTCCTTGGAGCAGGCTAGTCTTTAATTACTTGGATCTTTTTAGGATCAACATGAACACCTTCACTATCAATAACATATCCCAAGTACTTAATACTTTTCATACCAAAATAACATTTTTCCTTATTTTCATAGAGTCCATGGTCTTGCAATGTAGACAATATCTGTTTCACATGTTGCAAATGTTCTTCCCATGTTTTGCTGAAAATTAGAATATCATCTAGATAAACAACAAGAAAAGAGTCAGTGAATGGCCTAAGCACATCATTCATCATCCTCATAAATGTGGCTGGGGAATTTGTGAGGCCAAAAGGCATCACCAACCATTCAAATAATCCCTCTTTGGATTTAAAAGCAGTCTTCCATACATTTGTTGGATCAATTGGCACTTGATGGTATCTCGATTTCAAGTCAATCTTAGTGAATAATTTTGCCCCTCTAAGCTAGTCTAAGAGATCATCTATTTGAGGAATTGGATATCTATTTTTTGTAGTTATCTTATTCAATGATCTATAATCAATACAAAGCCTCCATGTACCATCCTTTTTCTTTGCAAGAACAATTGGGCTGCCATAGGGAGATGCACTTGGGTGAATATGTTCTTTCTAAATCAATTCTTGTATCTACCTTTTTATCTCATCATTTTCTATAACCAACCTCCTATACACTAGCTCATTAGGCAATGGGGTTCCTGGTATCAAATCAATAGAGTGTCTAACTTGGCAATGTGAGGGTACCCTTGTTGGTAACTCAAACACATTCTAAAATTTTGTTAAAATTTGATTCATTGATCTTTGTTTTTTTTTGTGATGGACAACATGGAATGAGAATTACACACACTTTTCTTTTGTTCCTCAGGATGAATCATCAACAAAACAAATATCCTAGTTTGGGCTATTAACCTTCTACATTGTTTTGCACTAATCAAAGATGTAGAGTGTGTAGGACTTACCTTTGGAATCCTATACTTCTATCCACCTAATTTGATTGTCATAGTTCATGGTCTGGATTCATACACCCTAGGATATTGATACATGTATGGTTGTCGTAGCAAAATATCACACACATCAAGAGCAGCTACATCACAGATCACCTCATCTTTGAATGGTTTAATAGAATATGATAGATGAAATTTCTTTTTTACTTGAATATCTCTCCTTTGGATCACCCATCCCATAGAATATGGTCATGGGTGTGATGTTGTTTCAAGATTCAATCTTTTTATAGTCTTAGTGGATATCAAATTCTTTTGACTACCACTATCAACAATAAAATGTAAAGCTTTTCCTCCTACCCACAGTTGTGAATGGAACAATCTTTCTTCATCATCATGAACAAATACCTTTGCAGTGGCCACTATGGCATATGGGTCAGCCTCAATGGTTTATTCATCCTCCTTTTATTTTCCAAAATCTATCACCTTAAGTGCAATAGCTTCTTCATGGGTTTCCATCATTAAATTCTATATAGTTCTACAATCTTTGGTGTTATTAGAAGGACTTTTATGGACTTCACACCACATACCTAAGTCTTGCCTTGTTTTCTTTATGCCCCATGTCTTCTTTATTGGTGCATTTGGAGATGGCTCCATGGTTTTTTGTTTTCCCATTGGCTCATTACCTTCACCTTTCCATTTTTTGTTCATTGGGTTTTCCCTCCTTTTTTGTTTGAAACTCTCCTCAATTCTTGATGTATATTTAAAAGCACTAGGTAATGTTTCTATATTCAAGAAATCCATTTTAGTCTAAATATATCTATGAAGACCACTCTTATACTTTAGAACTCAATGTTTTTCTAAGTCTTTGATACCAAGCTTTGCAGAGAGAGAGCATGAAATATGTTGGTGTACTCTTGGACTGATGGGTCTTTCTTTGGTCAAAGTATTGCCATTGCATATATTTCTGTTCATAGGTATCCTTAGGGTTATATTCTTGTTTTATATGCTCTACAAATTCTTCCCATATGGGTTTTCCATCAAACATCATAGAAAATTCATGTTCATCCTAAGCCTCTTGGTTTTCTTCAGTTGTTAGGTGAACCTCCCATGCCAACTCCACATGATTCTTAGCTTTAAGGAGGAAAAAGGTCATCTTTTCAATATCTGAGAAATTATTAACACAAAAGTACCTCTCCAATTTGGACAACCAGTCATCAATAGCATCTGCATCAATTTTTCCTTGAAAAGTTGGAATATCAAAATTTACCTGCAACTTGAATGGGGTTTTCCCACAAAATTTTGGATTGCTTGAAATGGCCTGTACCTCTCATTTTCCAAGCATCTTAGAAAAATGTTTCATTGTTTCTTCACATTTCTTATTTAGTGCCTCTTCCAACAGTGTTTTGAAGGATTCATCCATCCCCTCAATTTGTTGTTTTGCCATCTGTGACTGTGTGCATCTCAAAGGAAGATAATCTAAGAGATCTCTTGTGCCCAGTCCCAACCTTCAATAAGCTAACTATGTATGATGGGACATACAAGAATGAATAAGCTCTGATACGACTGATTTGAATTAAGAATTTAGATTACAATACCTGGTGTAGAGCCTATGGTATTGCAAATTAATTGAAAAAAATCATTAAAATTCCACAATAGATGATTTGCAAGCCAAAAGTGATCCATTCCATCAAAAATAGAGTCTATACAAGTATGAGGGATCCCAAGTGTCATCACTATCCATTGGAAATGAAAATGAAGAGTCCACAAGATAATTAATTGCAAAATAAATCCAAACAACTATAAAAAATACAAAAATCTATATTAAAAAATATGTCTACTTGTAGAGGTCATAACTTTCTACTCATAGCTTGAAAACACAAACTGTCAATGTTTTTGGAAAGATCTTCTAAAGTCTTAAGCATAGTGCTACAACTTCTTGGCCCTACCAAAGCCTATAAATTCTCTAGAGGCCTCCAAAAATACAAAATACTAGAATATAGAAAATATCAAAAAAAATAGATTTTAGTATTTTCTCATTTTTGTTCATGCCAACATCTTCTGCATCTTCTTGGACTATGTTTTGATAAGTTTGACATCAGTGAAAAACCAGTGATTGAAACACATAGACTTCTTCAACAATCTCCCTCAACAATTATCATTCAAATCTAATCTCAATAAATATTGTCCAACATGATGGCCTAATTTTTTTCCCATCTAGTTATGTAATATTTTAGAAAAAATTAGGAAGAAGTGTG
Source organism: Cupressus sempervirens (assembly GCA_028749045.1). Classification (NCBI taxonomy): domain Eukaryota; kingdom Viridiplantae; phylum Streptophyta; class Pinopsida; order Cupressales; family Cupressaceae; genus Cupressus; species Cupressus sempervirens. Next base: position 641,961,237 of record CM053785.1, on the reverse strand, counting down.
TTGAGAAATAAACTAGGCTTTATGAACTTTTGTCAGCCCTAAATAAAAACCCTAGGTGAGTCCTATTCTGATCATTTTAAAGCTCATGAAATATAACTTTAATATTTAAAAGAATATATATTTTTCCATGCATGCACTCCTATCCTAAGTTTGGAAATATTTATATTATTATATTTCATGAGAGCTTCATGTTTGCTAAGTTACAATTGTGTGAAACCTTGTTAAGTGCAACATTGCACTATTTATTTCCCTGTTTCTTTTAAAGTTGTGATGAGGCGAAGCAAAGAGAAACACATGCTCTCAATATTTTTTTGACTTAAAGGAACTAACAACTATGATTGTGCAAATAAAAGGAAGATAGTCAATACAAAATGTTAGCATGACATTGCAAAGGTTCAGTCAGATGGTCAAGGATGAACTGCAAGGGTATGAGGAGTTAATGTTGAGTTAAGTTTTTGTTAGTGCATCGCTGCATGACTAAGTTGAATACTTGGTTTTGGAGTTGTGAAGGAGCAATAGGGTGAAATTTAAAGTATCACATCGTCGCAAACATTAAGTTTTTTTGAGGGCTAAACCTTGGCGAGGTTGTGAAGTGTATCAAGGAAAGGCTTGTCACAAGGTTGTAGTGGTCACAAAGATATGTTAAAATATAGTTGCAAATCCATGATTAAATGAGAAACATAAGATTCAAAACATCGCAAGACATTTCAAGCAAGGGGAAAGATCAGGTGCGAGGATGCAAAGCACTAGAAAGAAAACCCTAATCACATGGTGGCAACCTGAATCAAGGAAAGCATGAAAGTTATGATGAAAGGGTGGTGAGTTTTTTTTTTTGGGATCATTGTGATGGACATATTTAAAGCATGAAAATAGTTTTAATGGCCATTTTCTAAGTTGGATAAAAGGACATGAGCTAGAGGCACAAAAATATGAAAAAAAGAAAAGATTGCACTAATTTTTTGAGGATTCATTATTTTCCAAGTGCGTTGCATTTTAATTATCATTAATACTATGCTCTCTTTGCATAAAAATATAAAGTTTGAAAGATAGAGGAGTTTTCTTTATCATTTTCATAATTGCATAAATTTTCTAGGGTATGTTTTGAATTGAAGAGTGATTCATAGTGCTTCTTATTTTTAAGTTTTTAGTATGCAGAGTCAACAAAATTAATTGCAAAAATGGCCCAAAGAGAAGGAGAATTGATTGCATAGGCAGTAATTGAAGAACTAGCTACACCACCAAAGGCCCCCAACACATTCATAGAAGAATGGATACACATTTTCCTTGGTTTCACAAACACTCAAAATGTCAATGGTCTTATGTTCAAAGACCCATACATGATGTGTAGAGATGTAGTTGTCCCTGATAGAAATGGGTGTGAATTGTTCTAGTTTTTCTACAAGAACAAAGTGAAAGAAGTTCCAATATGCAACCCTTGGGTAAGAAATTTGGGAAAATTGATCATGCCAAAAGTATTTATAGATGTAGACTTGGTCAAAGAATTTATAATACTATTAATAAGTCATTCCATAAGAAAGATTAAAGTATTTTTCTAGCATTGGATAAAAACACATTCATAGAGGCATTCAATTTGGGTGGACACATGTCATTGCCCATTGATATTAAAGAGTTAAATGAGAATTTCAAAAAACATAAGAGTTTTTGTATGAGTAAAAATATGACTAGACACATTCCCAAGGTAAAGAAAGATGTAGGAGAGATTCCAAAGAGAAGAGATGTTGAGAAAATTATGCCCTTGGATTTCTTTCAAAGGTACTTTCAAAAGATTGTGTTTGAGATTGATAAAGCCCTAGGTTTAGATGGAACCATGAATTCTTCAAAGGCATATTATGTCATGGCTCTAAATATTCAAGATCCAAATCATTATGGTGGATATAATTTTGTAGAATACATCATTGAAAGTATTCACAAGGAAATCATTGCTTCCCAACAAAGAGAGTTCAAGGATTTCAAGTTCCATCACTACTCCTTGATCATGCACCTTCTCTTGTCCAAGAATGTTGAGATCAAAGTTTCTTCAAGTCAACAAAAGAGTGGGAATAAAGGTTTCTAGTACAAATATGGACATCGGTATGGAAAATGTACTATCCATATTCAAATATTATCTCTTTCTATAATGGTTTTGTTCATCTAGTTTTGAAAATGATAGGATGTATAATTGAAAGAGTTCCTAGAAATTTTAGGAAGGTTGTTAGAGCTAAATGGTGTTTTGATGTTGGAAAACAATTGACTCATAATTAGGGTATTGTTCTCTTATTTGAAGAATATACTACTATAAGATTTTTTTGATGTCCTCAACCACCGCACATTTTGCCTAAATATGTTTCTGAGAGGCTAGGGTTGATAGAAATATTTTGACAATTGATTTCTTTAAATAGGGAACACTTGGGAAAAGTTGTCAAAAAGGGAACATTTCTATGTAAATGTACTAAAGTGGGGGATTTTGAAATTGGAAAAAATACCATTAAGAAGACTAAATCATTTTTGCAAAAATATAAATTGCCAATTGGGCCAGCCAGAACTTATGACGCCTATAATGTAGTAAGACATGCTTTGAAAAATATGAGAGGATATAATCTTCCCCCTACAAAGCCTATGTGGGAAGAAGATGTTATTGTTGATGTGTTGAGTGCAGATGTTTGTAGGGAAAGAATGATTAAGTGCAGAGAAATTGTTGGTTATGAATGAGAAATGAGAAAAGTAGACCCATCTATTAAAGGGTTTTATCTCAATGAAGAATATTAGATCAGATTGGATAAGTGTGTAGAAAAATTTGATGAGTTGGTGTCTCAAGTCCTAGAGGTAATCAGGAAAAAGATTGACTCAGACTATTCTGATGATGAATACACAATGGAGGTGTCTAATTAAGAGAACCAATCTGAAGATGATCAACCCGAACAAGATATTCTTGAGAGTTCTATATGGGTAGAACAAAGACAAAAGAAGAAAAAAAATGGTAGAAATACCATATAAGGCTTAACAAAAGGCTCTTGAAATTTTTCTAAAGGGGAGAAAATACTTTTATGATGTTATACGATGATTCTTCATGTCCCAAGTATCTAAAGATGAATAGAGAACAAAGAAACTGCAACTAAAAGCTCAAATGATTCATTATAGAATTAGTGAAGCCAAGGAGTTTATGAATGATGACAATTTTATCAAGTCAAATGAATTCAAAAAATTCCTATTTAAAAAAAAAAGGAATAAATTAAAATTGTAGATAAAGCCTAGAGATTCAGATGAAGTATTTGCTAGGTTGGTGCAAAAGTTGCAGGAGTATGACCCTGCTAGTGAAACCCTTACTACTGAAGAGGCTAGAGATCTAGTAAAAAGGAGTGGAATAATTATCTACCCACCATGGGATTTGATCTCTTCATTTCTACTAGATCAAATAAGAAGACAAGAAAAATTAGTCTCTTTTGAGGATGAGAACTAGTATAGGGAGATGATGGGATTAGGGTTCAATGTGGATGCCCAAACAATGGAAATTGGAGTTTAGCTCCAGAGGAGGATAGTCCCACTCTCATGCAAATAAAAGAATCCCCAAGGGGAAATGTTATATTTTGGCATGTGCAATCTACTTCCAGTGACCAGATTTTTGGGATGTATACTTCGGTGGGATTGATGAGTAAGCACAAGATGGTTACCCTTTAGGCCCAACTTGAAAAAATGTATGAAGAAATTATTTGAACAAGGAGGAGTTATGAAGAGGAAACGAAAAAAACTTATGTCCTATAGCAAAATGTCATTAAGTTAGAAATGGAGGTAGCATCATTAAAGAAAGCTATTAAAACTATCATATAAGTTCATGACAAAGAAGTTCAAATAGAAGGCCAAGCTTTTGAAATGGGGGAAGCATCAGGATAGGCTATGGAAATTGATGAAGAAAAGTTGGAAACTAGAAAATATGTAGAGTTCATAGCTATGAAGAATCTATTAATTCATAAGATCAATGCATTAAAAATAGTTTCTTAGAATGTACATAGTAGTTACATTGCATTAGAAGGAGTGGAATACAAATGTGCAGAGGTAATTGCTCTATTATCTCCACTATTTAACACATGGGGCCCTTACGTTCAATTCTTTGACAGTATAATTACTAGATACTACCCTAGAAAAAGGACCTACCAAAGACAACCATTGCAAGAACAAGGAAGGAAATTCATAAAGTGAGAGATCTAAAAGGTTTCGTTGGAGGAAAGATGGAACTAGTCCAAAATAAGATGACAACAATTGTTGCAAGGACACCAAATTTTGTACCTACAATTTTGGATAGTGAGGGAAAAATAAAAGATTGGATTGAATGGTCATCAAATTTTGAAAATATCCTTGATCATCTAAGGTTTTTTTCTTTTTGTAATAATGAAGTAAGTGCTACTATTGTTTATGATATGGTAGATATGCTTATAAGCTAGAGACAAAAATCTCTAAGCTGAAGGAAATTCATAAAGTGAGAGATCTAAAAGGTTTCTTTGGAGGAAAGATGCAACTAGTCCAAAATAAGATGACAACAATTGTTGCAGGGACACCAAATTTTGTACCTACAATTGTGGATAGTGAGGGAAAAATAAAAGATTGGGTTGAATGATCATCAACTTTTGAAAATATCCTTGATCATCCAAGGTTTTATTCTTTTTGTAATAATGAATTAAGTGCTACTGTTGTTTATGATATGGTAGATATGCTTTATAAGCTAGAGGCAAAAGTCTCTAAGGTGTCTGCTAAGGTAAAAGCCATAACTGATGCCAAATGGACCAAGTGCATAGAAGACCTAGATACAATCAAGGATGTAACTTGGCCTGACATTGATACAAATATCACCATATGGGATTTGATCACAAATATCAAGGCAATTCTATCTAGTGATAATGACTAGATGTAGTTCAGAAAGATAAAGAGCAAAGAAAAGGCATGGATGGTGATAGGAACTAAAAGACAAATTGAATTTGTTGAGAAGATACTTGCTGACAAATGCCACCTGCCAGTTTTGTAACTGCATCTTAGTTTTTGGTGCCATGTAATAAGAAAATTTTGTTTGTAATAGAATAGAAATGGCTTTGTATTTGTTTTTTTATTTAGATTTTGACAAGTGTCCTCCCATCTGAAGCTTGTTGCAATCCTTTCTATAAAAGGATTTTCAAGATGTGGAGTAGAGGTCTAATTTTCTTGCAATTTTGAGAATTATTCTATTGTTATTGGTCCATTGAGTCATTTGCATGAAATTTTATGATATATTCTCCTATAAATCTAAGAATAAAAGTGAATATTGAAGGATTTACTATTTTCTCTTGAAGTTTTTTGTAGTCTTACTAGTATTATGTAATTTTCAAGGAAAATTAATATAGAGGAAGAGGTTCTTCCATATTTTTGTTTCTGAGTTTTGTTTCCATTGCTATGTATTGGTTATGTTGGGATTGTGTAAGCAATTTTTTTACAATTTAATGCAACTAGGATAGGTTGTATGTCAATTTGTTGTAACTTTTAATTTGAGGAATTAAGTAAATGCTTCAATAAATTGATAGGGTTTCCAATTATATAGTAAGGATATTCATAAGAATGGGTTTAGGGACAATTGCTGATAACATTAATTGTAATACAATTAATTAGTTCAAAAGTGTTTTTCTAGGTAGACTCTAAATCCCAATGGATAGGGCACTGATCCTACATTCAATTACATGTTGAATAAGTCATAGGGTTGCACTAGGCATGAAATAAAAAATCAAATCAATTTTTCTTTACTGTATGAACAATTAAACTGCTAGTCAACACTTGTTTGCAATAATCCTTTGAGTGTCATTTGTTAGATGCTACGATCAAGCATCAGTTGTAAAGTATAGAAGATATGTGACCATTGTCTACTTAAAAGGGATAGATATAGAAAAGAAAAATATCAATTAAATTAAATGTGAAAAAATTGTCAAATAATCCATTATATAACCATGTATCCCTAAGGTGCACCCACCCAAGCTTTTCAAAGCTTGAAGAATAGAGAATCCTGGTGATTTGTTGATGTTGGAGCTAGATCTAAAGTTTTTCTCGATTAAACATAGGAAGTAGCTAGTTCTTAGATTGAGATAAGTCCTCTGTATCCTTGTATTAGGCCTTTTTTGCCTATTAGTCTAAGAAACACCAATGCAACATATAAGTATTTTTCATTCAATTCTTAGTCAACATGTAGGTGTAAAATCTAAAGTTGAAGTTGCTGATGCTAAAAAAAACATTGAATAGTATGTCTTCTAGTAATGTGGAGCTAAGTGTGGGTAAACTAGATTCTAACTCAAATTAGGCTTAAAAGTGTGTTTAGTTACTATGTTTCCCAAATGGACTCTAAACTAGGGATCTTCAAACCCTATTTTATGTTCTTTTCACCCAAACATTTCAAAAAACCAAATGATAAAATATTAGATTCGAATACCCTTTTGGATTCTATACAACATATGTCAATATCAAGTATGCATGTTTTGACAACTTTGTATGGAAATGCCCAAATTATTTTAATTTATGGCCTAATTAGACCTATCTCCAAAGAAACTATAATAAATAATAAACTGTAAAAAATGTTTAATAATTTTTTTCAGATTCTGAACTAAATATTTTGCAACACTATTTTTTTCAAACAACCCTTCCTTATAGGTTTTTTAACAAACCCTTCTATTTAATGGCTTAAAACTAGAAATCCATAGTTCCTCCACTTCTTAACACTTCCAAGACTTAAAAAAGTTCCAAACCAAGTATCAAACATGACCTGACACCTTCTAAAATTAAATTATACCCTTATTAAGGTCAATCTCCTACTAGTATACATGTAGCAACATTTTACATCCTTTTTCATAGTCAACTTATTGTGATCACAAAGAAAACACTTCCCCCTGCACTCAAATATGTTAGTAGCATCTGAAATATTTTACAATAAATCCATTATATTGGTTAATAGTAGTTAAAAATTAATAGAATGGATCATTTTATCTCTTAGGCCCTCAAAAACATTGAACTTAAATGTTTTGTATTAGTTAGCAAGATATCAATCTTATATTTCTTTTATTATTTCAATTTTTTTTCACATAGAATAAAAAATATATTATATTATAAACCCATACCATAATAAATAGTCTTATTTAAATATTGCACTACAAAAACATTAAAAGAACAAGAATAAAAATGGAGGAAATGTGAGCATTATTGAATCATGTAGTATTATTTTTCTTTACAACTATACCCCTCGTGACATCCAATATCTCTCACGGGTTTTATAAACTCATTCCAAACTTCCCCCAACCATGTTATATTGGTTTTATATATTTTATAATTATCTCAAAATCACAAAGAGCCCCAATAACGAACTAGCATTAGCATTTGAAAAAATTCAAATTTCAAGATCTCCTTACAAATGATTGTATAAAAACTTCTACCTATTACTAAGCCCTCTAATTGGATCCTATTACATTATTAATCAACCGTTAAACCCTCTAAACCCCTTATGCATAATATATCTATTTATTACATTAGTTATTCCAATGGACCATTTAGGACCATTAGGATATTTTGCTAGTACATCCATAATTCACTCGAAGAAATCATATATTATTCCTAATGTATTTGTGACTCCATTATTGATCCTTGTTTAAAAAAATTGATAATATTATGTTTCTTTTAAACTCCAATATACTAATTTGCGTACCCATAATGGATTATCCTTCTCAACTATTGCTAAGGTCCACCTATGCTTATTTATCTATATTTTATATTTACATTATCACACAAAATATTTTCATGATATTTTGTGATAGAGAATTTAATATTCTTGTTCCTATATCAAATATTTTGATTTTTACTAAACCAAGTAGCACAATATGGTCTACTATGTGGGAACTTTTGTAAATTCAAAATATTTATCATCTCGTAGGAAACCAAGTTTTCATGAGAACCTAAGTCAATACTCAACTTACATATTTAACCATGGCTTAAACATTCATTCTAGATAATAGATACCTAAGGGTATGCCTTTTGCAATGGGTCTTTCCTAAACATGACAAAATCTCCTTCTAGGGTTGGGTTATACCAAATTTAATCTCATTCCCTTGCTCTTATCTTATTTTTCTCATTTATGAAATTTAAATGAAGGATATATAACTTCATTGCAATGATAACACATATATTTGAATGCTCCTCATCCTGATCCAAACCTTTGTCCGCCTTAGTAACCTCCTCTCTAATTTGATGTAGAATATCTACTTGTATCTATGTCAATATAATTTTATGACTTGTGTGTAAATGGGTGGATCCACAAAGTTGGGTCACAATTCCATGGAAGTCAATTTTGCGGAATGGACCTCTTCAAAAATGGGTACTCAATTTTAACAAATTAGGTACCCATTATGGTTTGGGTGCTCGATCTGTATTCAAAAATTGGGTACCCAATTTTTGAATATGGATCGGGTATCTGAAGCATGATTTAAAAATCATGTACCTAATTTAAAAAATATCAAGTACCCAACTTGCAAAAATTATAAAACCTACTTTTTATGGGCTTTTCACTCATTTTCATTGCCATTAGAAATGGGAGCTCGATTTAAGCTTAGAAATGGGAGCCTACTTTTGGATTTCTACTAACCCCCTACTACTGTTTTTAGTGTACTAGGTATTTTACTTTTTTTTAAAGTATTTTATTTCATTGTGTTCAATTTTATGCTTTATAATTCTATCAATTTATTACTTTTTTTCACATTTAATAGTTTTTAATATGCAAAATTTTAAATTTCCATTGTTAATAGTTTTCTATTTAGATTATTATATCTATTAATTTAAACAGTTTTGTATCTTTTTATTTTAATTCTTTTTTATTAGATGTTCATTTAAAAATTATTATTTTAGATGTTTCGATGTATTTAATAAAAGTTTTGGTGATGAATGATTAGATAGATGTAAATTAGATTTTTTAAACATGTATTTACATTGATGTTTTAGATTTATTTCAACTAAATAGTAATTAATTGTAAATTAGTTTGTAAACCATATAACAAAAAAAAGTAAAACTAACTATATTCCTAAGTCTAATCTTAACCTAACCATAACTTTAAAATAATTTAATCTAAACCCTAAACATAAAACTAAGTATTTAATGTACTCCCTTACCTTAAAACATTAATTTTAATTCTAAACCCTAGATTCAAGTAACTCTAATCGTAAGCCCAACTCTTTAATCCTAACATTAACTAAAACTCTAATCCTAAACAATCATGTAACCAAATCCTTAACACAACCTTAGCCCTAATTATGACATAAATGTAGACTCTCTTAAATTCTATAATTTGTGATTTTCAATAAGTAATGTTTCCTTTCCAAACATGAAACGTAATGTTAAATCCCATACTCCAAATTATGTGTCATCATATCCATTTATCATTTCATTTTTTAGTTATATAAATTTTACAAAAAGATTTTCAATAATTTAATGACCATATTTATTTTTATAAAACTACATGCTAACATTAAACAAAGTATTAACCTTGATGTAGAATATCACTCTCACCATAATTCTAAGCCTAACCTTAACACTAATTTATTTATTTTAACATTATATAATTAAAAATGAGAAACCTAACCCTAATCATTAATTCTAAACCATAATACAAGTATCCTAACCCATTTCTTAAATGATAAAATTAATCCTAAATGTTAAACCCTAATTCTAATTGTAACTTTAAATCTTAAACTTAACACTTGATCCCTAGCCAGGTAACCATAACAGTAACCATAATGGAAAGTAATCTTAATCCTAACCATATAATTAAAATCATAATTCTTAAACCTAGCACGTGATCTTAAAATGTAAACCCTAATTTTTAAACACTAATTCAAAGTTCTAAATGTTGGAATTATGATATATTTGTCATCAGTCACAACACTTATTCGATTGTGAATGTTTACCGAGCTACTCACCTAATCTACAGTTGATACCGAGAATTCCTTTGGAAACTGAGCATATGGGAAGTTCAGCAGTATTTACCGAGTTCACAGTAGTTACCGAGCAGAATAGTGTTCTCCAAGCAGTTAGTGATTACCGAGCTTCGTAGTGTTTACCAAGCAAACAATGCTCACCGAGTCATCAAAGATCTCAGTGTTTACCAAGTAAACAAGGTAAATGAAGGAATTAGTGTTTACAGAGTAAACAAGGGAAATGAAGGAATTAGTGTTTACTGAGTAAACAAGGTAAATGAAGGAATTAGTGTTTACCGAGTAAACAAGGTAAATGAAGGAATTCATGTTTATCGAGTAAAACAAGGTAAATGAAGGAGTCAGTGTTTACCGAGTAAACAAGGTAAATGAAGGAATTAGTGTTTACCGAGTAAACAAGGGAATCAATATTTACCACATAAAGAAGGTTATCAATGGATTCAATTTCTACCGAGTGACACAACATTCACCGAGTCACCAATGGTTACCGAGTTTTGAGCTACTCAGAATGATTAGTATGGACTGTGCCTCTACTCTTACTGAGTGCATGATGATGCAGAGTATTGAAGTGGATGTCGAGTATTAGAAGGTCACCAAGTCAGTTTGTGGAACCCAAGTTTTCTACCACCTGGCCGACTCAGTAATGTTTGTTCACTTGTGTTTTGGCCAACCTTGCCAGTGTAAATATTGGAATGGTATATATCATTTGAAACAATGAGATGCTAAGTAGAATCATCGTTGGTTGTGGTGTGTTGCAATATTTTGAGAAGAAGGAAAGCGAATTACCAACAGAACAGAGGAATACAACAAGGTCAACATTGGTACAGAAAACCTATATCCATTACATCAGGTGATCAGAGCACAAAGAATCTTATCCGCAAACAGTTGTAACCAAGATCTACTACTTCATCCTAATAGGTGAATCAGTTTGTAAATCCTTTAACAGGGTAGACTTAACAGTCTTCTGTAAATCTCCTAACAGAGTGCATACTTCATTGTATGTTTGCAAATCCTTTAACAAGGTGGATCTAGCAATCCTATTTGCTCCTAACAAGGAAGATCATCAAAAGTGATCATTGTAAGCCTTAATCGGCCAAATTTATACTACAGTTTGAAGTTTTGTGGGTATAATCACACCCCAGTTTTACTTTCTAATTGGAAGGTTTCTGGGTCACCAAATCTATGTGTTCATGTGTTAGAGGTATTTATCTTTTCATGCATACAGTAGATTAGATGGATGAATGGTAAAATATTATTATGCAGAAATTGAATTAAAGTTTTAGAGTTACTGATTCACCCCTCCCCTCTCAGTAACCTTGTTAGTCTTGATTATTTCCAACACTAAATTATAATATTAAATTAGATCATCCATCAATTCTAAATCTAAAACCTAAACCATAATTCTAAATTCTAATGCCTAATCTTAAATGACAAGCCTTGAAATATTAGGCTCTATAATCCTAAATCTTATATTTTGTGCCCTAATCATAATATTAATTACTCTATCCTAATTCTAAATGGATAACCCTAAATCCTAGAACCCAAACCACAATCTTATTTATGTTAATCCTAATTGTTTTAATATTGAAAATTATTTGTAAATGCTTTAAAACATAATCCTAAACATTGAAATATAAATGTTAAACACTCATATTAAATTTCCTAGAAAATACATACCATAATCCTCATCATATTTCTAATTTAGTGATGTTAATCCATACCATAATCTTTAACCTAGCCCTAATTCTAAATGTTAAGCTATTATTATAAATGGTAGACCCTAGTTGCTCAATAATTGCCCTAAATGCTAAAATGTAAATTACTATAAACTAAATTATCCCAATCTTAATCCTTAAACCTAGCATGTGATCCTAGAATGTAAATCCTAATTCTAATGCTAATTTTTAAACACTAATTCAAAGTGCTAAAGTATAATATTAAATTAGATCATCCATCAATCCTAAATCTAAACCTAAACCATAACTCTAAATTCTAATGCCTAATCTTAAATGATAAGCCTTGAAATAGTAGGCTCTATAATCCTAAATATTGTATTTTGTGCCCCAACCATAATGTTAATTACTCTACCCTAATTCTAAATGGATAAACCTAAATCCTAACCCAAACCACAATATTATTTATGTTAAATTCTAATCCTAGTTGATTTATTCATAATTTTTTGGAGTATTGTTTTAGGATTAGGCTTAACTTTGGTATAATGTTCAATTAACCTTAACATCAAAGTTTACTTATTTATGTTCAATTAACCTTAGCCTTAACTTTAATGGTACATTTATATAATTAATATTTTATATTTATTTTATTAATAGTAATTTTGTGATTTTTTATGTTGTGTAAACATATATGCAGATTATATTTGATGGACCCACCTCAACCCCCTCCCCCTCTGCCACCTCTACCCCCATCCCTTCCCCCTCCATCTTCACCTCCAACCCCACCTCCATGACCACCTAGTCCTCCTCCAACACCTACCATAGAGGATTTGAGGGAGAGCATGATGCACAGTCTTCACAACCTTATGTGTGATATTCATACCGTTAGTCGCAAGCCCCCCCACCCTCCCACCCCCACCTAGTTCACCTTGTAGATAGTATGCAAGGCATTACATACACTCTATTGATAATTTTGATAGTGACATCAATAGCTTTGGATTATGGAGGCAAAACATGTGTGCCTTCTATTTTGATGACCTATCCTATAGAGAGGTCCATTAGCTCAAATTAAATATAGAATATTTTAAAAGATATTTTGTAAACCCTAAGACAGTTCTTGAGATTAGTGATAAGAAGCCTCACATTTATATTAGATGGTGCATGCATCTAGATATATCAACATACTTTTTAGATTAGTGGTGGATGGTATTTGACCATCCACCACATGCAAATCATGAGGTGCCCAACTACTTTGTTAAGAAGCTTTGGGCTGAGTTTGAAACCCAATTATTTTGATATTAGATCATTTCAGGGGGTTGGTGGAGGGATGCCTTAGGATAGGCCTAGGGAAAATCTGAGCAATAATACAAGGAATCACATATGTCCTCAACCTCTTGTACCTCTTCCTCTGCCATTTTTCCCAATGTCTAACCATCATTGAGCAGTGTCATCTACTCTTACTTCATTGATGCCCTTTAGGAAATTTAGTAGAGCAGTGGACATAGGTGACATATATTCATCCACTTGGACACATTTGTACCAGTTGTGGAGGTATATATAGAGGCCCCCAGAGTGATATTGATGTGGCACATGATGGCCATGACTCTAAGGGTGGTGATTTTGATAATGAAGCATACATTCCTTATGGTGATGGTAGTGATGATATTGATGTGTCATAATTTTTTGACCTTCTACATGGAGAGGGATATAGTCATGAACAACAGGTAAAAATTTAATTAAAATTTATTAAGTACATAATTATTTACTTTCTACATATTTATACGTAATTGTATTTTGATTTTCAAATAATAGAGGATGGATGATACAGTTCCTCCTAGGAGGCAATATAGTCTTTTTTCAAGACCTGCAGATGTTGGCATCCCTCATACGGTATGCACTTTGAATTATACTCTAAATAATGTACATTTGAAGTTAAATTTAATAACATGTGCTCATATGTTCTTTTTATTTGATTTTGTAGGGATTGTCATCTATTACATAGTTCAATGTTTGTACAAGTCCTAGTCCATCAACCATTAAGGAACAGTCTCAAATGCCTATGGTATGAACTTTTGAAGACAAATAATTTGTAATATTTTTATGTACACATTGTTATAATTAACTTATCTTCAACTTTGATTCATGTATAATTTATGCATTTTGGTTTACTAACAGAAGATGGATCATACTTATCCATATAGACCTCAGTAGAGTTTATTTTTGACTCCATCTTTTGACCATTTAAGACATGGTAGCATATCTATAGACACATCCTTGACATTAGCTACTACTTAGCTATCTATATATATATATATGTTTTTTATTTCAAAAAAATGTAGTGTAAATTATGTACATTTTAATTTACATACTTTGTGATTCATGTATATATAATTTTGAGTCAAGGTTTATGTATCCATAATTTTAGGACTATGTCACCGTGAGTGTTGCTGAGACTATAGGACTAAGCTAGATGGAGGTACAAACATCATCCTTTGAGGTCAGTATTTGGATTTATGTACATACATAGTTCATTATGATATTTATCAAATTTTAAAAATCTGTGTATTGTAAATTATAGGACCTCACCACTACCGCATTTGGTAGCTTTCATAGTCCACCTCCTCCTATTACAAAGGGACACCCATCTCATGTGATATTATTTTTATTATGTACTAAATATTTAATTTATTTGCAAGCTAGAGTTTGAAACCCATTTCAATTAAGCATCTACATATTATCTTCTTAGGATGTGATAGATGATGCCCCACAGGGTGTCCCACATGATGAGACACCTCATGTTACACATGATGATCTATCTGAGTCCTCTTCGTGTGGAGTAAAGAGGACTATAGATCAAATAGATTAGGTCTTTTGGCACCTTTAGATTGAATTTTTATGACACATATTGTTTATTTTGATACACTTTTGTATTAGGACAGTTAACTATATTATATGTATTCTTTGACTTGATAGATCATGTTATGACATGTTAGACCATGTACTATGTTTTTATGACTTCTTATCATGCTAGTTTATGCAGTATAGATTATTATGTTATCATGTTGTAAGTATGAACCGTTTTCTTTATTGTAACATATTTTGTAAGTATATGGCACATGAACAATAATACTAATAATTTTAATTATTTATATAGAAACACAATTTAACAATGTTTGAATGTAAAAGTAATGGAAAAAAATAGGTCATTACTTGAATTGACAATTAATTATTAATATCAAGTGCACGGCTTTAACTTTCAAGTGTTTACATGTTTCACAATATATGTAAGACAATGTGAATGATATAAATAGAAGTGAACTCAAAATATAAAATTGATTCAACATATTTCTTCAAATGAGGTCCTACAAAATAAAATTGCAAAAAAAAAAAAACATGTGTTAATAAAAGCATAAATTAATATGAGCTATCTGAATTATGTAAATATGTGTAATGTATGTACTCCCTATGTGTAATTGCACAAGATGTTGATGTTCAATCCACCTTAAACATTTAAATTTGCATAAATTTAAAGTAAGACCTGAATGAAAGGTATATATAAGTTCTCTAATTTGGTATTGACAACACCTACGTACAGTTTTAATTATATAAGTACATATATAAAAATAGCACAATAAAGAAAATAAATACATGTGTTTGATTTAAATGTAGTCATACCAATGTATCATCTTCATTCTCTCTCTTTTGTAATGCATAAATGATTGTCTCATGCTCATCCATTGAAATTGTCCATAATATCTTATTAGTAGGTATCTCTTTGCATCTTTCTAATTTGATATTCGTTTCCACCACCAAATGAGAATAATGGAAAACATTCTTTTCAGACTGGTAGTATTCAAATGCTAGTAAACCATTTCTTCTTATTAGGTATGTGTGTAGCTAGGTGCCAGCTACAATGACAGAACCAATTGGATACTCAAAACCATCATCACCTACTTGATATCAATTTTTTCTAAGGTTCCACACATCTAGCTAGCCAATACCTAGTATGTTCATCATTATCATTAGGTGCAATAACAACATAAACATGTCCTAAAATATATGATAAAGTACATAAACACTTTAATCACATGTGTAGCTATATAAATAATATATTAATGACATGTACACAAATAAATAATATAAATTGAAGCATGATCACAACAAAACTTAAATATATTGTGCATACCAAGTTCTATGAGGTTTGAAATATGACCATATTAGAAATGCTTTAGAATAACTAAGAGTAGGGGTGGGCTGAATCAGTTATTCAACGTCCAAATCCCTAATTCAAACTTTTTCACTAAGTGTGGTGATCCCATTCAAATTTTCATTCATCCAAGCTTTAACTTTCCTAATCAACAAGTTACTGTAAATCAACATGCAAGCATAACACATAAAAAATAACACATAACACAATGATTTACATGGAAACCCAATTTGGAAAAAACCACCAGTAACATGCTACTCAATTCTCACTCTTATGAAGTGATGCCCTATGAAATGCCTTCCCTATTAAAGGCTTACAACAAATTGTTAAATGTGACCTTGTTAGAGGATTTATCCACCCTATTAGAAGTAGGCTTGGTTAGAGGACTTTAGAAATTTCACTTGGAATGCCACCCTGTTAAAGGATTTACAAATGGCTATAAAACCAACCTAAGTCCATTGGATTTTCATGTCTAATACAATTTCTAAAGAGTATTAGAAAAATTTTGACCTAATTAAAACATACAACTTAACTTGCAGATTTTAGATCACTCTTCAGCTCTTCACATCGCCTAGTCTTCAATCTCTTGTAGCTCTGATAGCTTGCCCTAGTTTCAATCTTTTTCTTCTCTAGTCTTCATGCTCAATGTACCAGTGAAATAATTATTCTTTGACCACTTGTCAAAGAAGAACCTCTATGCTCTTCCTTCTCCTAGATGCCTTCTCCTTGACACCCTTCTAACCACTTCACAATTGGGCTCACTAGCAACAATACCAGTAGCAGTTGCTTCTTGGTCTATGACTTCTTAAATAGAAGTCTTGGAGTACCTTTCCCAGTCAATTCTTCCATTCTTTAATTTCAAATCATATGGATTAGGTAGGATTCATTGTATCTAACCCATATTTTGTTTCCTCTTGAAACTTCTTGAATAATCCTTTAGAATTTGCTCAAAAATGGTTTACATAGAATTTTGTGTCACCAACTCATCATCCTTATCTTCCAACTAGTTCACAAAATTCAAGATAACAACTTTGTCAGATTAGATTTGGAAAATCTTTGATATTCCCAATAATGTAGCAGCTCGACACTATTGAAATACTAGTGCTGAGCACATACTGTTTTACTCAGCATCAACTAAGTTTTTACTAATGCTTGGCACCTAAAGTTCACTCGGCACTTACTAAGATTTTTTAATGCTCGGCACCTTAAGTTGACTCGGCACCTATTACTTTTCTTGGCACCTGAAGATTACTCAACATGCACTAGATTTTTCATTTGCTTTGCTCCCACTATAAATTTGCCTGGCTTAAACTAGCTTGCTTGGCACCCACTAATGAACATAGTTTAAGCTTTGTATTCAACCTTATTACAACTTATTCCTCCAATGTTTCTAAGTGTAGCCAACCTTTGTATCTTTGATTATGTTATCAATACATCATTTAACCATTGTCTTAACTAGTCCTTGCACTTCTTTACAATATCATAACTCAACATTTTCCTTAGGCACTCTTGTTACATCTTGTTGATCAAATCCTCTTCATCAATCAACTAAGTGATAGTACTTGGATCTTATAAGCAAATGTCATTCCTACACATAGTAGGTTTGACATTAATGACAAAACAATGATTGAAAAAACTCTTTTAACAACAATCTCCCTCTTTCAATCAATCTTCTTCATCAATGATCTTTTCAATCAGATTTCCAACAATCTCCCTCTTTGGCATTGATGGAAAACCAAACTGATCAACCATCTGTTGGGTGATGCGACGCGCTCCCCTACCCACAGGTGGTTAATTATGTGGTGTTCCATGTTCACTAACAGTCATGGCTTTTGGTGCAACGGAAAATGGGCCCTACAATTGGTATCAGAGCCTGGTTTTGGCCTGGTCATGGGTTCAAATCTCCCCGGTGCCATCCTGACCCGCGTAAGCACCTGGTATGCGCGTCGAGGGGGAGATTGTTGGGTGATGCAACGCGCTCCCTTGCCCACAGGTGGTTAATTATGTGGTGTTCCATGTTCACTAACAGTCATGGCTTTTGGTGCAACGACAAATGGGCCCTACACGATCAGGCTAAACTATTCAACCAAGTTAACTAGGTTAGAAAAGTAATTAAAATGCCAAAAATTAATTGTGTTACCATCAATTTTCACATCTCCCTCTTTGTGCTAACTTCTCTTTCTCCCTCTTAGTTGTTGTATCCTTTCTCTTTCCTTTCTTCCTTCTTACAGTTTCTCCTTTGTATGCATTGCTCATCTTTTTCTATTCTTTGTCCTTATCAACTTCTTCATCTTCTCCCTCACTCTATTAATCAAATATTTTATTCATTTGAATGTTACTAATTAGTTTCTACTCTTTCTTCTGTTGTTTGATCAGTTTCTCTACTCTTTCTCCCTTTTCCTGCTATTGATCAATTTACCTATTCCTTTCTCCCTCTTTGACAACAATGCCAAAGACATACTATTTTAGCATCTTAATATGCAAGTGTAGCTTGTGCAAGTTCTTTTACTTTCTCCCTCTGTCACCTTGCTTGTGACTGATTTAGGTCTTCATTACTTCAATTACTTTAGGCATGAATCCTAAAGTATGTATCCTCTGCATCAATGCGTAATATTTCAACAATTAATTCATTTGATGCAGGGTAGTATTGCCTTTTCTTAAGTAGCCTTGGCTAGGGGTATCACCCCTAACTTACCTCTAAGATACTCAAAAGCATCTTTAGGTAGTGCTTTTGTGAAGATATTAGCAATTTTTTCCTTTGAGCTTACATATTCCATCTTCACTTGTTTGTCTTCCACCAATTCTCTCACATAGTGATACTTAATTGCAATGCACTTAGTTTTGGCATGCATTACATGGTTCTTTGATATGTTGATAGCACTTGTATTATCACAATAAAGTATCAAAGGCTCATCTACCTCTTCTTTCATACCTTGCAATAGGTGTTTGATCCATACAATATTGGTGCAATTGATTGCAACAACAACATATTTAGCTTCTGTTGTGGATTGTGAGGCACAACTTTTCTTCTTGCTGGTCCATGTAATCAATCTTTTTACCAAGAAAAGTGCTCCTCCACTAGTTCTTTTTCTATCATCAATGTTACCTCCCCAATCTACATCAGTGTAAGCTTTTAGCTCAAACTTTTCAATCCTCTTGTAATACATACCAAAGTCATCAGTTCCTTTTAGGTACTTTAGTATTCTCTTTACTACCATCATGTGATTTTCTCTTAGGTCTAATATGTACAACATACTACAACTTTCCAATCACTGATCTATACATTATCTGATTCACTTCAGCTGACTCATCATTCTTGGATAACTTATGTCCTATTGCCATTGGTGTGCTAACTAGTTTTGACTCTTCTAATCCAAATGTCTTGAATATCTCCTTGATGTATTTTGATTGGGACACAAATATGTCATTCTTCAATTGATGTACTTGCAAACTAACAAAGAATTTGATTTCTCCAAACATTGACATCTCAAACTCATGTTTTATTTGATCAGCAAAACCTTTGCATAGAACATCTTTTCCTCCAAATATTATATCATCAAAAAAGATTTCTGATATCAAAATGTCTTTAACATTTTTAGCTTTGATATACAAGTTGTTGTTTTCATCTATTTTCTCAAATCCTATCTTCACAAGATAATTATGCAATCTTTCATACCATGCTCTAGGTGCTTTCTTTAGACCATAAAGTGCCTTGTGCAGTTTGTAGACCATATCCTTGTTCTTATCATCAACAAATCCCTCTAGTTGTTCAATGTGGACTTCCTCTTCTAGAATACCATTTAGAAAAGAAGACTTGACATCCATTTGGTAGAGTTTGAAACCTTTGTATGTAGCATACACAAGCAGTGTTCTTACTCTTTCCATTCTTGCAACAAGGGAAAATGTCTCCCCATAATCTAGACCTTCTTCTTGTGCATAGCCTTTGCATACAAGTCTAGCTTTGTTTCTTGTTATCTCACCATTCTCATCAAGTTTGTTTCTAAACACTCATTTGGCACCAATTACATTCTTATCAGCTGGTATAGGAAATAGGGTCTAGGTTTTGTTCTTCTCAATCTAGTACTTCATCATCTCTTTCATAAATACTATTTTCAGAATTAGAATGTGCATCTCCCTCATTCTACAGCTCTGCTTCTGAATGTAGCTTGACATTCACTGGGTGTGACTCGACTAATATTGAGATTCTTTGTTGATTCTCAACTTGATTAGTAGCATCATTTTTAGTAGGCATTCCTTCATAGAAGTATACAAAAGATCTATAATCCTCTGATTGCTTAGTTCCATTAACCTGAACTTTTGCATGCTCATCAAAAATTACATTTGCACTCTTCACAATCTTGTTAGTGTTGGTATTCAAACACTTGTATGCCTTACTTCTAGTGGAGTAGCCAAGGAATATGCCTTCATCACTCTTTGCATCAAACTTGCAAATTCTAGTATTTTTAAGAATATAGCATTTACAACCAAATACTTTGAAATGTTTCACATTAGATGAGTGACCATACCATAATTCAAAAGGTGTTTTATTTGTACCTTTCTTAACTTGGACTCTATTTAGGGTGTAAACAGAAATGCTTATAGCTTCTCTCTAGTATTTTAGAGCAATATATTTCTCCATCATCAAGGTTCTTGCATAGTCTATCACTAACCTATTCCTTCTTTCAGCAATGTCATTCTGAGGTTGAGCCCTTGGTGCTAATGTTTTCCCTTTGATACCTTTATCATTGCAGAATATTTCAAATTCTTTTGATGTAAACTCTCCTCCTCTATTTGACCTTAGGCATTTTAGACTCTTTCCTATTTCCTTTTGAACTCTAGCCAAATACCACTTAACTATTTGAAATGCATTAGATTTTTTCTTTAAAAAAATTGCATTCATCATCCTTGAATAGTCATCTACATATAGCATTATGTATCTATCTCCTAGGTAGCTTTGCACTTCTATTGGTCCACATACGTCTGTATGGACTGATTCTAGTACTTCTTTGGATGTGAAATTTTTGCTCTTGAAACTAGACATAGTCATCTTCCCTAGTTGACATTGTTTGCACATTGTGTTTTCAGGCTTCTTTAGTTTAGGCAACCCTATGACTTTCTTCTTTTTTCTTATGCTAATTAGATTATCAAAGTTAACATGACATAATATTTTATGCCACAACCACACATCATCAAGTCTAACAACAAGACAAGTTGCATCTTCCATATCTAGGTAAAATAGGTTACTCCTAGTTTGTTCACCTTTTCCTATCAGATTTCCATCAATGTCATAGATCTTGGCAATTTTGTTTCCAAACTCTACTTTGCAACCTACATTGCCCAATTGTGATACACTCAAAAAATTATAGGTCAATCCTTCAACATACTATGCATTATCACATGAAATCTTCTCAGTAAGTTTAATGAAACTTTTTCCTTTGATTTGACATGGAGCATCATTTCCAAATCTAACACTATTTCCATCATACTAAGTAAAGATAATAAACTTACTTTTATCTCCTTCATGTGATGTGAGCATATACTGTCTATGATCCACTTGTCATTCTTGTTCACACAGGTTACCAATGTTTTTGCTTCATCTTCATCTTTATTTGATTCATCATTCATGGCCACATAGACTATTTCATCACTCTCATCAAAATCTTATTCAACAATGTAGCATCTTTTGCCTTTGTCCTTGTAATCTCTGCTATCATCTTCTCTTTTGTTCTTGTACTTGTTTCCTTCTTTGTAGTTCTTCTTCTATGTACATATTACGGCAATATGACCTACTTCACTATAATTGAAACAAATGATAGGGATTTTACCTTTAAATTTACTTTTTCCTCTATGGAATCTCCTAGCTCGTAGTACTTCCAACTATTCCACATCTTCCTCATCTATTCTACTATCACTAGATGCATGCTTTCCTTTTCTATTTTTCTTCTTTAATGTCATCTCCTCAATGTCTTTCAGTGTCAACTTGGCCTTGAAAGTAGATTCAAGGTTCTTAGGTTTATAGTTGTCAAAATTGGACAACTCAAATGCAGTAAGTCTTCCCACTATTCCTTCAAAGGTTAGTGTGTTTCCTTGTACACACTTTAGCTCTTGGATGGCTAAAAGTCTAATAGTAGAGATAGGGAGTAGAGTTCTCAAGTTTTTTTTGTTAACAATATCTTCTTCTAATTGACCACCTAGACTTCTTATTGCACTTACCACTTATTTTATTTTGGATCCATATTGAGTAGCATTCTCTCCTTCCTCCAATTTTCATGTCATCTAACTTTCTTCAGAGGCTTTCTCTCTTTGCTCTCTAAGCATTCTAATCTCCTCCATAGATATCTGGTATGGCTTTCCACATCTTGAATGTAGTATCACATCATTTGACGTCATTATATTCAACATAAGTGAGTGCAGAAGAAATCTCCAACATTTCTTGCTTGTGCTCCTTCCTTTTGTTCAAATCATTTGTAGTAAAAGGTCCAGTTGGTTCTACATGTTCTGTTCCAATTGAGGTTTTTGCATAATCACCTATTGATCCAAGATGCAAATTCATCAAACTCTGCCATGCAACAAAGTTGTCTTTGTTGAGCTTGGGGACTTCTCTCTTGGACATCTTGATCTTCTTGCTTCTAGTTCCTTGAAACTAAATCACTAGATGGCTCTGATACCAATTGTTTGAAATGGTTTAGAATAACTGAGAAGGTAGGGGGGTGAATCAGTTATTCAAGGTCCAAATGTCCAATTCAAACTTTTTCACAAACTGTAGTGAGCCCATTCAACTTTTCATTCATCCAAGCTTTAACTTTCCTAATTAGAAAGTTACTGTAAATCAACATGTAAGCATAACACATAAAGAATCAACACATAACATAGTGATTTACGTGGAAACCCAATTTGGAAAAAACCACTAGTAACATGCTACTCAATTCTCACTCTTCTAAAGTGATGCCCTACGAAAGCCCTCTCCTGTTAAAGGCTTACAACACACTATTAAATGTGACCTTGTTAGAGAATTTATCCACCCTATTAGAAGTGGGCCTAGTTAGAGGACTTTAGAACATTCACTTGGAATGCCACCCTATTAAAGGATTTACAAATTTCTATTAAACCAACATAAGTCCATAGGATTTTCATGTCTAATACAATTGCTAGAGAGTATTAGAAAATATTTGACCTAATTACAACATACAACTTAACTTGCAGATTTCAAATCACTCTTCAACTCTTTACATTGCCCGGCCTTCAATCTCCTGTAGCTCTGACAACTTGCCCTACTTTAAAGCTTTTTCTTCTTGAGTCTTCATGCTCAATGTACCAATACAATCATCATTCTCTAACCGCTTGTCAAAGAAGACCCTCTATGCTCTTCCTTCTCCTAATGCCTTCTCCTTGAACACCCTTCTAACCACTTCACAATTTGGCTCACCAATAGTAGTAGTAGTAGTAGTTGCTTCTTGGTCTATGACTTCTTAAATAGAAGTCTTGGAGTTCCTTTCCCACTTGATATTTTCATTCTTTAATTTCAATTCATATGGATTAGGCAGGATTCATTATATCCAACCCATATTTTGTTTCCTCTAAAAACTTCTTGAATAATCCTTTAGAATTCACTCAAAAATGGTTTACATAGAATTTTGTACCACCAGCTCATCACCCTTATCTTCCAACTGGTTCAAATAATTCAAGATAGAAACTATATCAACTCAAATTTTGTGAATGTTTGACATTCCCAATAATGCAGTAGCTCGGCACTATTGAAATATTGGTGCTTAACACATACTGTGTTACTCAGCATCAACAAATTTTTTATTGATGCTCGGCACCTAAAGTTCACTTGGTACCTACTAAGATTTTCTAATGCTCAACACCTGAAGTTCACTCAGCACCTGTTACTTTGCTCAGCATCTAAAGATTACTTGGCACACATTAGATTTTTTATTTGCTCAGCTCCCACTGAAAATTTTCTTTGCTTAAACTAGCTTGCTCGGCACCCACTAATGAACTTAGTTTAAGCTTTACAACCAACCTTATTAAAACTTATTCCTCCAATGTTTCTAAGTGTAGCCAACCTCTGTATCTTTGAGTATGTTATCAATACATCATTTAACCATTATCTTAACTGATCCTTGCACTTCATTACAATATCATAACTCAACATTTTCCTTAGGTACTCTTGTTACATCTTCTTGATCAAATCCTCTTCATCAATCAACTAAGTGATAGTACTTGGATCTTATAAGAAAATTTCATTCCTACACATAGCAGGTTTGACATCAATGATAAAACAATGATTGAAAACATTTTTTTAACAACAATCTCCCTCTTTCAATCAATCTTCTTTATCAATGATCTTTCCAATCAAATTTCCAATAGACCATAGTATTCCAATGCAAAAGTAACATTCTAGCATTCATTTACTATATCATCTTAAAAATGCATGTCAGTATGTGCTAATGATTTTTGTTGCCAATCTTTAACTCATTATTAATTCTCACATTCTTCCCATTGACCTACAAGAAAAAATTGACAAAAATAAGCAAGCTCCCTAGTCCATATAGTCCAAGTGTTAGAATATAAACTCCTAAATGAAAGCCATTTAGCTAACCTGTTAATTGTGTCATAGTCATATCTTGAAAGGATATTCTTCTCTTCAACTAGGTAGAAGAAACGTCAGATTGTAGAATTCTAACTTGATCTTGTGTATAAATAGTTCTCGTAACATCATTCCACAATCTCATGTGCAATTTTTAATTTGGCTATTTCCTCAAATTTTAATTTTTCTCTACTAAGGGATCTCTTCATGCATGCATCGACACCATCATGTTCTCATTTACCATGTCTAGCCTCAAAAAAACTCCACACATGTTGGATATTGGTTTTCCTAGATGCGTCCTACTCAACCAATAGAATATTCTAGCATACTTGAATTGTCCTACACAATTAGTTGACCATATCCAATGTTGTGTCATTTGAATTGGTCCCTCTTTTAAATTATCATAAAAGACCTTGAAACACTATTGGACAAACTTAGATGAATGAATTTTATTATCACTCATATAGAAATGGTACTCTCTCAATATTTTTTGATCCTCCTTTGTACTATCAAATGCATACCGATAAACTACGTAAACATAAATTGTTACTCAAGCACTAAATTGTAATATTTGGGTTGTACCTCACCTTGTGGTGCAAGTATGTAGCTCTCTGCAAAGTCAACAACTAAAAGTATAGTACATTGGAAACATATTGTTACAAATGCAAAATTTTCCATCAAGCCATCTAGCATATTGAGAGTGTTTAACATATTTTGGTATGACCACACTCTTAAACTCATCCATAAATGTATGACAACTAAATTTATCTATAACTAGATCACACCTTCTTCCAATCTTCCCATCCTTCAATGGATATTCAATAGTTTTGAATCTTTTTACACCAACTATTTTCTATCAAAAAGTAGTCAAAAAATGTTCATGCAAACATTCATCTAACAAAGAAAGATTTTCATACATAACACATGTACCAGAAAGACATGCATTGAAAAGAAATTATTAGTCATTAGGTAGCTTACAAAACAAACCTGATATGAAATTATTTATAGTTTGAGATGGTATTTTTATACCACATTCCTACAACATTTTTTTACTATGCATGGTACCATGTATAGATCAAAATACATCATAATAGAAATGAAATTGAACATGAGTTTCACAAT
Source organism: Cupressus sempervirens (assembly GCA_028749045.1). NCBI lineage: Eukaryota > Viridiplantae > Streptophyta > Pinopsida > Cupressales > Cupressaceae > Cupressus > Cupressus sempervirens. The sequence continues at coordinate 641,935,667 of CM053785.1, read as the reverse complement.
ATGTGATTCTTTCCTTGTTAATCCGTACATACCATGGTTTACACTTTTCAAAAGATTTTTGACTAATGATAATAATTCGCACCTTACCATCTACAAATTTTCTGAACAATTCAATTTGAGTCATGAGCTATTTAGGATGTGGATCATGTATTTTTTAGTCAACTCTCAATTTAAGAACATCTTTTGAATTAGGTGATACTCTTGTATTATCATGCCAAAATATTTCAACCAAACTTTTGACTTCACTAGTAAGTTTCATATAACATCACAGGAGTCTGCCACTAGAAGTCCACAAACTATTTGTTGGATCATATTCAAAGTTAACCCTTCTCTTTATAGCTCTTTCTAAAGTCTTACGATTCACATTAAGATATCCACTTATGTTACTAATCAATCTTTTGCCAGTAGTTGATTTGTTAACTAAAACTATTGTTATTGCTTGTTGTGTTGCATTCTTATCTTTAGAGAGTTCTTTTTTTCGATAATATCAAAGGCACTAGCAACAATGGATACAACTTTTTTTAAAGACTCATTTTTATTCTTGGGTTTTGCATACATTCCTAACCTTTTCATTACTATTTGCATTTTAGACATTTTAATTAGCTGCAACATCAATTGACATTAAAACCCAAATTTTTTATTATAAAAAAATGTATATATAATCTATTAGCATGTGTCCTAATTTGTCTCCACAAAACCAATCCATGAATATTATCTATCACATCATTAGAAAAATGAAAACTATGTTCATGCACTTCAGTTTCATTCAGATATGTTTGTTCATTACTTGGTGTTTCTATGTCTACATTTATACCATTGTTATTTTCAATTGGCATTTCATTTTCAATGTTATTTGGAATTTGAATTTCATTTTCCTTTTTTCTTCATATTTCTTTTAGGGCATGCATTTCCATTGGAGTTTGTTGTGTGTGATAATTTGGCAATCTATTCTCATGAAGAAAATCTATATCATTTAAATTGTAACATGCTTCTAAAAAATCACCAATTTCATCATGAGAAAAAAAAAGGGTTTGGAGACATGCCTGTATTGAACATTTGATTAGAATGTGCACCTGAATCTTCTTGTATATGGTTCTCTTCTTTAGCCTCTTTATCCATCATGGTATCCTCAATGTCTTTCTCCTCTGAAACATTGCTCAAGTCTCTAATTCTTATTGATGTTGTGCTTCATTCCCTTTATTTGTTGCAATCTCGTAATTTGTTAGAACTTTTATTTTCTTCTTTCTTTGTTGTTTTAATTCCATGTTTGCACCAATTATGAATTCAAATAAATAGATTGCAAATTGTAGAAGATGATAAAAAAATAGAATAATTATGACAGAAATTTGTTGTTGCAGTTTGAAACTATCATTCAATCAGTGTAATCACTGAAAAATTCTTTGCGGGGCATCTTTTGGGGCCTAATGGATACATTAGAATCAAGTACTAAATTCAAATTAGGCACCCAATTTTTGAATTACAAATTGGGTATTTGATTTCGGTGCCATGGCTGGGAATTTGCCACGGGCAAGAATTCCCATCAGGTTTTGCCTTGGGGAAAGGCATGACATAGGCTGGGTGGGACCAAGCCCATGCCTTTATGAACCAAATTTTGACTAAGCTATTTAACTAACAATTCTAGGGATTGTCATAATTTTTATACAGTAATCCCCATTGAATGTTTTGACAAAATAAAAATCCATTATAGGTCTTACTATTCTAATTTCAAAAATGTAAATTTTATAGTGTTATGAGTTCATTTTCTAGTTTTCCATTGTTTATTAATCAAAACCATCTCTTAAACATAAAATAGTGAGATTCACTAAAACCTTAATAACTTTTTTTTATTTTTTAAATTAATTTACATGTCATCAATCTTCACACAATTATTTTCAAGTTTTAAAAAAATCCAAAAAAATAAAATTTTGATTAAATTATGGCATTCGTACATGAGAGGTTTTAGAAATTAGTTTAATCGTCAATTAAAAATTAATTTTAAAAATAATCCTTAAAAAATTCAAGAAATTTTTTTCTCATCAATCTTTGGTGTGTAAAGTAACTTCATTTAAAAGGATTCACACATATTCATTTAGTTGTGTCAAATTATGGTGTATGTACATGAGTGTGGTATGGTCCTCAAATAGTTGCATTTTGAAAAAGTGGTTTTTAAAGATCCATACCAAAAAAAAATCTATCATATGGGTTTACAAATAAATTACATATTCAAAAAAGAGATTTCAAACACTACAATTCTTAATTCTGATTTTTTTTTTTAATATTTAATCTCTAAATGCCTCAAATTTTGGCATCTATTGACAATATACTTCAAAAATAGGAAAAACAATTCCACTTTTTGGCCAAAAGTGAGACCCAACTTCTTGCACTGACCCAAACATGCCTCCTCTAACTTTGATTTCTCCTCCTCTCCTATAACTTCCCCATATTTCCTACTTCCTCTTCATCTTTTCTTGAGCCCTTATATAGATAATTGAAAATGTTCTCCTAATGTAGGAAAATTCAACCCTATCTTATCCTACAAGTTTTTCCTCAACCTATTAAAGTATATTTATAGTGCACATACTTGACATTTTTCATATTCATGTCCTATGTGACCATTTACATCTATAGCACATGTTTTAGATCTATAGCACATATTTATGTTATGTTCAAATATTTATATTTACATTTTCGCTACATGTTTTAGATATATTTTTATAGAGAATTCTTTAGACATTTCATATTTACATATTATGTTAAAATGTTTACATTTACATTTGTGCTCAATGTTTTACATATTTCAATTTTTATGTTGTTTTTGAACAATTTCATTTTTACATATATGTTAGTGATTAAGGTCATAAACATAGTTGACCAAGGTCATAAAAACATTATATAAGACAATTACTATTTTGAGAATAGACATAATTAAGTGGATGTGGTTGTCTTAAGGGGGATAAGTATAGGTATATAAAACATATAAGAAATACATGTATCTAAATTAATGACATCTGAGAAATGACATAAAAAATACATCTTTATAAAGTAATGACATATATTAGTAAAAATATGTGACATATAAATAATACATAACAAATGATATTTAAGAAACACATAATAAATAATGAAAAGATATATTTAAATGATACACACACACACACACACACACACACACACACACACACACACACACACACACACACACACATATTTGAAAAGATAATGAGAACATATATGATCTTTAAGTTCAAATATATAACCAAGTCATGTATCAAAGTAATGAAATATAACTAATTGATCTAAAATAGACCGTGAGATACATATGGCTTGGATCCTCTCTATCTTTAATTATCTCCAACATTTTTTCATGCTCCTCACTAGGTAACCTCCACTTTGGGTTATCATGTCTTTATGTTTTGAAATGTATCAAATTGAAGCTTTGTGACTATAACCAAGTGGTTGTAATGTAAAATGTTTTGGCCACACATGTACTCAATAAATTGAACACCACTTTGGTTAATTGTTATTTGTTGATAATAGGTACCTTAAAAATAACATTAAAGTAATTGGTATCTCAATAATCTTGATAAGAAATAAAGATTTATAATTTGTTTAATATATGTAGTAACTACATGTATGGATGTTTAATAGGATAGTTTATACCTTCATTAACAATTTAACCAATTGGATATGATTGTCTATCTCTAACTATAGCTACTTATGTCAACTTGAATTCTTCTTTTGTACATCTTAGTATATAGTAATCTCCACTTGCCATATATTTAGGATCCACAAACACAACAACAATATCATTTGTACACATGTACAAATAAATATCTTGAATAAGAATGTAAAATATTTAATAATATTGAAAAATTGAAAATAATGAAACATGTTTGTAAAAATGAACCTATAATAACTAAATCAAAAAAACATTAATAATCACCTAAATATATAATATTATGAATGTCAATGTCATTGTCATCTTCTTTAGAAGGAGAAATTTTGACAAATTCTTTCATATCTCATTGTGAAACATAGCTATTCGAAATATTCTTCCATTGAATCATTGCATTAGTTTAAATGCAAACAACATAAAAACATGATTTTCTTCTTACATGAATTAGTGGAGGTTTGTGTTTTCTTGTAGTCATCACTTGATGTGAATTTCTAATACCAATAATTGATTGAAAATTGCAAGGATTGGATCGATCAATATTTGTAATACTCAATACATACATGAAATTTGAAATTTTTTATGTCAATAATTAAACTTGATATGATAAAACATAAATGCACATGATTTATGTGTTAAAAAACTTAATGAATTAAATTTTATTTTAATCTTTCACTTCCTAAAATAAGAGTTAATTGTATGTTGTGTCCCATGGAAAAAAATAAGTTTTGCACCATTCAATAACTTGATATTCTTTCTCCATGTTATGATAGGTACATGAAAGACAAGTTTAAGAATTTTTAAAAATTTATAAACTAATTGAAAAAATATACTTATTTATAAAATTTGAATAGTAAACACCACCTTTATACTTTCAAATTTATGTTGGCAAAGTACATGCTTTACACATGATCGTGCTCCATCATGCTCTCTTTTTCCATGTCCACTTTTAAAAAAGTTCCAAATGAACTTGACATTGAATCAAGCATGTTGCATTGATAGCCAATTTAATGCTTCTATTGATTTAATTTTCCCTAGAAAAAATAAATATTGAATTCATGAGTAATCAAAGTTACCAAATTGTTCATTTAATTATATATACAATTTTACATTTTAATTTGAATGTTCATGTACTTACATAATCATTAGACCAACTCTAGTGTTTAGAAGCATTTATCGCACGGTTTGCAATATCTTCAAAATATATTACAAAATAATGAGCTACATAGCTCCTATCATGAACCCTATCATCATTGATACAAAAATAGACCTCCTTGATGATAGCGTGTTCATATAGATCAATATTTTCCACCCTAGCCACATCAAATTGTACATGTTTATAGGTAACTTGTACTTGAATATTGCAACTTTATCAGAGTGATAATAATTAGCTTGAATTTTTTATTGAGGAGAAATTGTATTTTTTTTTTTAAATCTACAATTGACAGAATACATCTAGGTGGAAAACAAAATTTGGAATCTCAAAATTGCTTAGCTTTCCATCTTACACCATGACAATGTTGTATATGTGGATAAATCATAGTACATTATTCTTTTTATAAACTTGTCATATGGAAAATTATTCTCCTTTAATGCAATTTTTAAAGATTTATCTTTACTCTTTTTTCAATATGTCTCATACTCAAATCCATTCTACACAATTAGTAATGAAAGATCAATATTGTCCATTTCGTATGAAAATTTCTACAAATCTCCATAATTTCTACATGAAATTTTTATGCATTGTACATTAAATTTATCTAAATATTTTGATATATCACATTAAATATACTTTACAAACTATGTTTTACTTCTAGGAGTGATCATATCTAGCTTAAGTGTTGCCATATATTTTTTGTATGATTGCAAATATATATGGACCTCAACATTATTTTGTAAACACTATGTCTCATGTACAATATCTATGCATACAAAACAAGGGCTCAACCTCTCAAATATTCTCTAATAAATTTTGACATTTGAAAATTCTTGTTTGAAAGCTTCAAACAATTTACTTTGTTTTTTATCTACAAAGTGTTTCAAATGAGTAATTCTCATACTTATCTCTTCATCTTTCATTTTTATGGTGTCTCTTCTATTGGAAGGAACATGAGAATGGTTGTTCTAATATTCAACAACCTATCTTCTTACATCTTCATAAATTATATCATTTTGGGGAAATATGCATATATTAACCCAAGTCTTTTCAATATTCTCATCTTGTAAATTTCTCCTCTTGATACATCTTTGAACTATTATTCTAGATAGATTGAGTAATTCATAAATTTTTCAAACTTGGTTTCTATATGAAGATTTTGTTTTAGTAATCATAGTCATCAATACTCTACGTGTAGCACCAAAATTACCAGTGTTATAAATAAAATTTAATGCATCTATCAATTTTTCAATTATTAATTCTTTTACATGACCTCTAAATTTTTTCTTATTGTTGAAACTTGAAAACTCAAAAATAGGAGTCATTTTTCTTTTATTGATTAACCTAAAAAATAATTGTACTTTACTAAGATAGATATTTTTTCAAAACTATTGGTCAAACATATTTTTGAGATGTAGCTTAATTGTACTTTTAGGTACCATGTATTTAGATGAGATATGACTAAAAAGAGATCAAACCCCTTTATTTACATTTATTTTTGTGGTGGGAACTAGAATCCTTAATTTGCAATAATTTTTAGAAACTTAAAAATGGGTATTGAATTTTTTTTTTAAAATAAAAAAATAATAGACATAAAATTCATCTATTTATACTCATTTTATCAATTTACACCATCTTCAAATTTGAAACACAAATAACACTTTAATTTCATTGAAGTTTAATATTTTTTCATTTTGTTAGCATTTTCCATTGTAAAGGGGTGACACGTGTGTGTATTTTTACCCTCCTAAAAAAAAGAAAAAAAATTCATAATGCACTTACATTATTCAAGATTTGAAAAAGCTAGGTTTGGAGAATATGAGATTTTGTCAAGCCATAAAAAATAATAGAATTTACTTTCAAGTTTTATAAAAAATGATTGCATTTTGCAAAGTATGAGTGTGTTTTGCAAAGAAAAAAATGAGCTTCAAAATGAGATCATGGTTTGAATTTCATAACATTTTTCTTGTAACACAAATGCATTATGAAAAATTAGAGGCTCATCTCTACTTTTCTATAGTCGGTATGTGTTTCATAGAGAGAGAGAGAGAGAGAGAGAGAGAGAGAGAGAGAGAGAGAGAGAGAGAGAGAGAGAGAGAGAGAGAGAGAGAGAGAATGGATAGGGATAGAGAGTGCAGGGAGAGGATGAGAGGCATAAGGAAGAGAAGGCATTAGAAGGAGAAGGCTGTGAGATACACAAGGACAAGAGAAGAGAGAAAGGGAGAGAGATGATATGGAGACCAAAAAGGCTAACTATGACTCATAATAGATAGAGAATTTGATGGGTGAAGGAAATAAAGAGAGATAAAAGTTGATGACTCCATACACATGTACATCTCCAAAATGTGATTATGTTCCTGAAGACTTGAAATGTACTAAATGATTTTCAAAACATGAACAAGTTATGATGGACACCAAAACTTGATCTTGTTTTAGGCTTGAAAAATGGTTCCAGTAAATGATTCTAAGGCTTGAATGCCTTTTCTATCTCTCTATTTTAGTCCCTTTACATGTTTTTCCATCTTCTAACATCAATTCACAACTTCATCTTCATTGGGTCTACATATGATCAAGTGGGTATCTCTAAAATTACCACCATAATCTCACACATTTTCTCATCTTTCTAACCATATAAGTTTATCTATTTTTGGATAGCATTAACATAGTGAAATCTAGTTTTCTTTATCACTAACTTGACATGCCTTACAGACATGCGTCTACCATTTCTTCAATAACTTCTAATCTACTTTTCCAATTCTAATACAAATTACCTATATCTATACACTTGAAGTAAGATGATTATATTTTTAGTTATTTTGATACAAGTTATGACCAGTGCACAAATATGTATCATATTTTCAAGATGCATTCACTTCAAAAAATTATTTTAAAAAAAATATTCAACATAAATTTACAAAAAAATAATTAGCTTCTAGATCTCACTCTTAACTACCATCCTACCAAATAATTTTTAAAAATACTAAATCTAATTATATCATTTGTTGAATGCACAAAAATAGCTATGTTATATTTTTCTAGAAAGGTAGTAAATAATTTATCATCTGTAGGTGGTTCGACCCTCTTAATAGTATTCATTTTTTTAATAAAAATTGTAGTTTACTAGATTCAGAGTACTACAATTCTTATTCTTTACACATCTTCTAATTTTGATTGCAAGATCCTTAAATTTATCATTGAAGTTCAATTTTACCTAATTTTAGAGAAAACAAAGAGAAGTGGCCACTTATATCCCCTTTTTCCACACCTTCTTGGTGCACTTACCCATATCATGGACACCAAAATACAATTATTTATAGTTGGAATGTAATTAAGAGGACTGATAAGAAGAAAATAAAGTGTGGAGATGAAAAATTTAAGGAAGACAATATGGAGAATGGAAGGAAAGAAGAATAGATTGTGAACCTAAAGAATCTCTCAAAGAATTGAGAGATTATCCCCAAAATTGATGAGGCTAAAGATACCAATAGTTCATTAAAGAGATTATTAACCAGAAATATATCAGTTTATTAACCAATAGTTCATGTCAATGGCCTTTGTCTCATTATCAACATGTTGATAGTTTTTAGTATATTTATGTTTCAATCTTAAGAGTCTCTTACCTTCCTTCTTTTATATACGCATGGCCTTTTGGCTAAGATAGACTCATAAGTTAAGAGGATGGTTAAAAAATCTTGTAGTAATCTTGGTTTTGATTGTTTTAAAAACTTTAAAGGTTATAGTGATAGTTGTCGATATTTGAATCTATTTTCTCTTTTTAAGTTTTAGAGTTTTTGGTTGATTTTTGTTGTGCAATGGTTCTTATTCCTCATCTTATAGGAACCAAATATTTTTGGTAGTGTGCTAACTATACTATCTAAGGTTAGGGCCATGTCACTTCTGATTTTTTTTTTTTTTTGATAATATATTCGAGTGACTATATTATAATATAGAGTTATAATTTCCACTTTATAAGTGAGTCTTCTTTTGACTTCATAATAATAATTTTAATATATAGTATACAAATCTCTTCAAAAGCATCATGAAATATATTTGTTTATACATGTATTTTATCAATGACAAAATCATAAGCTTAACTATTAAATGATAAGAATCTAATATAATTTGATTTTTCAATAAGAAATATCCTTTTCAAACCAAAATCAAATTTTCAATAAGAAATATCCTTTTCAAACAAAAATCAGCCCTACTCTTTGAAAATAAATCTTTGATCTTAATTACTTTTAAGAAGACATTTAATGTAAAATAATTAACAAATCTTAGATAACACATCTATCTAGAAGTGCAATCCAATAGTCCAATAATAACATACTTGAATAAATAATCTATTGATAAATTTCTCCTCGACTGTCCAATAATTCAATAATAACAGATTGTATAAATAATCTACCGACGAATTTCTCCCCGACTAGAATTATTACTAAACAAAACCAGCTTTAAATGCAAGCAATGGTATCATCCACTTTAGTAATATTAAGACCTGCTGTATAAATATTATATTTATTTACCTCCACTAAAATTTGTCTCTAGAAATATCTTACGCAAGAAGAGGAGGCAAACGTACACAAGTTATTGGCCACACAAAACCACAGATATTTGTGAGTGGGATGTGAATTTGTATTCGTGATAATGTTTATAAGCTGGTTGGCTCAGATTTTCAAAAAAAAACAAGTGTATATAAAAGTTTCCAACTAATTGACGAAATCTGTAATCTATTTCTAATAAAAAAGTCGAGCCTGAGACAGCTTTTCATCAATGCTAAAGATTACCCACCAATGAAACAATTGAATCAATAAACATTGATGAAAGGTTCTGATACGATCAAATCCAAAAATTACACTGAACAACCCCATATCCTTGAGCATACCGTTTAAAGTTTTTCGGCTCTATTCACCCCTTCAATAAAAAAAATTAAATAAGGACAATTTGCAAAGAGAATAATTATACAGAGGAAAGCATGTTGATGCAGGTCAAGGATGTCCAAGCTTTTCACCCTAAGCCAGAAGTCTCGGAATTCTTGAATAAGCCCTAAAAATCATCAATTTTGCTTTAATTTTCATCAGTGAGGAATCTATTACAAAGCTACAAAACAGACCTTATATATTTTTAAAATAATTTTCATCTATAAATCTATTATAAATATTTTTTTATAAATAATTTTTTTTTGACTCAAACTCATTGACCCATATATTATGAATAGTGATTCACATAGGAATCTCTCATTAGAATAAATGATATCACACAAAAAGGAAGAAATTTAGGTTAGAAAAATAGATCAACTTTCAATATTTAACACGTTTTAGACTAGAAATCAAATCATAGTTTTCTTTCCATGTTTTGAAAACATCAATCTTCAATTGATATACACTACCCTATCCCATCCATGTCACTGATATACACTACCGATACCGATTGAGTATGTTGGTAAAATGTTACAACTCATTACACTTACAAATGTCATAACTTCGAACTGAATAAAGAAAATAAAATGAAATATATTAAATTAATTTGATGTAAAATTATAAAACTTAAAAACCTTATCTTTTATTAACCTAATATATTTAAATTAGAATTCATCAATATAAAATAAGATAAGATTAATATATTATCTTTCTTTATTAAACTAAAAATTCTTTATTTAAAAAATAATAATTTATAATTTTTTATGTTTAAATATTAAAAAAAAGATTTAAAATATAATAATAACAATATTAGAAATTTTAATAATATAAAATTATTTATATGAATTTGGGATATTTAATATATTATTAAATTATATTACAATTATATTATATAAATATTATATAAAAAGAAATCTTTAAATTACATACTTCACATATAAAAAATTATTTATAATAGATTCTCAGTGAGGAATCTTTAAATCTTTAATTTTCATCAATGAGGAATCTATTAAATAGTTTGTTTAAAGTTATTTATGCTTCAGACTAGATATATATAGGCACTTGTATTTAATTTGAATGTACACACATGTATAGATATGTTTAGATCTAGAACTCTTATATATATATATATATGTGTGTGTGTGTGTGTGTGCAGGGCTCGGTTGATGCACCCAGGCAAGAGGATGTATAGCAGACTCGATCAGAGGGTCATTCTATTTGTATGTGTCTTGAGGGGTCCTTCTAGTAGTAGTAGATCTTTATATATTTTTGGATGCATTTATATATTGGAGATAGTTTACATACACATATATGTGTATTTTAGTACCTTGACATAACACATGTATGTACATATGTTTCACTATTTATTTGATTATTTAGTACTTACTTCAGTCTAGTTAGATGGTCACATGTATATATGATTTTTTATAATTTGTGTAGACATACATATATTTATTCGAGATTTATAGTTTGCATAGGTATGCATTTCAGTTGTAGAGATATATATTAGATGTAGATGTTTATTCTTGAGACGTCTACATATGTGTATGTATTTTTTTAATTTTATAGCTATAAAATGTTCATGTTCTTGAGACGTGTACATGTGTAGATACATGTGTTATTTTTTTTGTATTATAGTAGACCATGTATAATTTTTAGATTATAGCTTTTAAACTTTAAATTTTATTGTCATCATTATAAAATAATCAAATTAACTTCTCTAAATGCCTACTTCAATAGTTAAATAGTCAAAGAAGTTCCAAATTGATCTCTATGAACCTAATTTAAAATTTTGAAAAATAATAATAATTTATACCTAGATGGTTGAATTGAATTAATATAGGTGCTTAAAACTACTAAATTAACCCAAATAATTTAGATTAAATAAATTTTATATTTATTTGTAATCATTATATGAAATAAACAATTAATAGGAGTAAATATACATAAATTTGGTAAATCAATTAATAGGAATAAAGATACAAATTTGTTAAATATATTAGTAGGAAGTTAGAGAGATACATATTTCTTAAATTATCAATTACTAACCCACTAAAGATAAATATTAGTTTTATGTGGATAAAAATATGTTAATTAGGTAAGCCAATACATTATTTTAGAAAACTTTTACAAAATATAATATTTAAAAGCATATTAATTTAAACTAAGAGTATGACTGTAGATCTGTAATAAACTAACATTAAAATATATAGTTTTTTTAATAAACTAATGATATAGCTATGAACTTATTAATCTTACAATTTTAAAAGCACATTTAATTCACTTATGAAATTCAATAGTTTGAAAAAAAAGTTGATAAATGAATTTCAAAAACAATATTAAATTATCTTTGATATATACATATCTATCTTTAATTATCATGTAAGTTTGAACTAAATTGTATTGTCTATTTATATCAAGTTGTTAAATTATTAAATTCATCCATTGCACAATTAATTTATTATTAAGTTATATAGTTTTTAATAAACTAATGATAATTAAGAACTTATGATCATACAATAAAAAACACATTTAATTCAAGATGAAATTCAATAGTTTGAAAAGAAGTTGATATTTAAGAATTCTAACATATTAAATTATTTTTGATACATGTATCTATAGATAATGATTGTGTAACTTAAAAATAACTTAGCCTATTTATATATCAAGTTGTTAAATTATTAAATTCATCCATATTACAACTAATATTATTACTTTATATAGTTTTTTAATAAACTAATGATAACTAATCTAGTATGATCGTACAATTAAAAATACATTTAATTCAAGATGAAATACAATAGTTTGAAAAGATGTTCATATTTAAGAATTCTAACATATTAAATTATCTTTGATACATATCTATCTAGTGATTGTGTAAGTTTGAATTAACTTGTATTGCCTATTTATATCAAGTTGTTAAGTTATTAAATTCATCCATGGTAAAATTAATATTATTAATTTATATAGTTTTTTAATAAACTAATGATAACTAAAAGTATGATCGTACAATTAAAAACACATTTAATTCAAGATGAAATTCAATAGTTTGAAAAGAAGTTGATACTCAAATTACTATAAAATAAATCTCAAATGTTAGTTCAACCATGATGTACACTTATAACATGTAATATCTCCTCATGATCTTCATTGTCTAGCCTCCACTTGTGACGTGCACACTTAACTTTTACTGGATGTAGACAAAGCCCGATAGCAATGACCAGGTGGTTGTATTGTAAAACCTTTTTGATAGGTTGATAATAATAAAAAATGTATTCCATGTTGGACTATTTTGTCTTGCTTCAAATATGTTCCCTCTATCACAATAGAACCTACACCACAAATTTAAGTATTTTAAAATTTGATAAATATAAAGTTACCTCTGTGTGTGTGTGTGTGTGTGTTCATAAAAGTTACCTATGGGGAACAACATTCCATTATTTTCTTCATGCTCATATAACTTTGTCCTCTCTGTAGTACATCGCAATAAATAATAACTAACACCTTCATGATTTCTAGGCTCAACAATCACTGCAAAGACATCTCCTATAATACAAGTATACATGTGTATGTATACAGTACATATATAAGATAGTTCAAATTGATAATTAAATAACACTTGTTGAGATTAATTTTTATAATACTTACCCATTTTTACCAATCCAAAGATATGATTATAATCATCAGAAATCAATGGAATATCATCAAAATTTTCATCATCTTTATCAAATGTATTAGTAACATCAATTGGTACCAAAATCCATGCACCTATATATCCACATACTTGATTGATGCATTCTTCATAATCTTCATCAATGCAACTGTCACAAAAACATGAATATTCTCTTATCTTCAATGTCCAATTGCAATTATCTGTACTTATGACTGAATGTAAGAAACATGTCTTTTCTATCCTCTTGCAACCATGCATGTTTTTTTCTATTAACACCTAGAAGTTCATTAAATTAAAAATATGGACAAATTAAATTTAAACTTCAACAAATTGAAAAATAAAACTTAACAATAAAATTTTATAACTTAATTGCATAAAAATTAAACAGATGTACACATCCATACCTGTTATCTCCCAAAAGACTCTATATGGTACCTATCGACTTGTTTTTGATGATGTCCCAACCTCATCTAATGCAAAATATGTCTTACACCATTCAACAACATCATGTGTATCATTTACACAAACTCCTTGATAATTCATTTGATACTTTCACAAAGTGCATTTGATGCAAGCTCCAACACCATCATGATCACCTTTTCCATGGCCACTCTTGAATAAATTCCATATGTGTTTTATATTCTCATTGTGATGATATCTACATAATGCATAAAATGGTCTAGATGATTTGAACTATGTGGCACATTCATCAGACCAAACATAGTGTTTATCAACATTTATGTTTCTTTCTTTCAAATAAGAAAAGAAGATATTGAAGCAATGTTCAACATAGTGAATGTCATGTTCTTTATCATCATTTATATAGAAATGATATTCCTTTTTAATTACTTGTGCTTGAACTATACTCTGAACACTGTCCAAATCTAACTGTGCATGTCTATAACAAACATGTATCATAATAGTGACCCACATAGAAAAATAATAACCTAATTGAATTGCTTTCTGATGAACAAAGGAATAGTTCTCTGCAAAATCAACAACTAATACAATCATTCCAAATGGGAAATTATCTCTCAAAATTTGAAATTGTTGTGCTTGCCATTTTGCAAAAAATGTGTGACGAATATAAGGTTCAATCAAATTCTTAAATCTATCCATAAATGTTAGAACAAGTAACTCCTCTTCAACATATTCCAACCTTTTTGTCTCTTTCCCCAACTTTGTTTCGTTCTTGACATACTTGTAACTTTTGCAATTCAATTTTTTTGTTGCATCAATATTTTCAATTATGAAAGGAAATAGAGCCAATTCACCACATGTTTAACATAATCATTTGATGCAATTTATTTGACCAGCTGGATCATCTATTTTGTCACACAGAATGAATGATTTAAACTCACTTCTCCTACTAGGAGGAGCAGCATGAAAACCATATGTGTCTTCTACAAACTTTTGAAATACCTGATAGTGGAGATCAAACTCAATATGATGATGACAACAACATGTTTCAAACACTTTTTTTGACCTCACAAAGTATGGCTTCAATTTTTCAAACAACATTTGCCCAACTTTTACATTAGGATGTTCACTACAAAATGACACATACAACTCATGTTATGTTGTGTCCAACCAATATTTTGTATGATGTTCATATTGACTAGATGCAATCTTATGCCTAATAACATCTCTACTATTTGATGAAGGATGAGTATAATCAATACAAAATGATATGATTAGATTTTTTAATGACTCTTCAATCCTATCAAAATGAGGTGCTCTACACATGATTGCCCAATTGCCCTTCATAGTACTGGCATTCATAATTAATCTTCTCTTAACATATTTTCTCATTGTTTTCCTACTAAAACCCATTTCAAACAAAATTGAAGATATTTGTCTATTTTGGGTCATATTCTTATTTACAAGAGACATCAACATCACTTTTCTTGCCACGGACTTATCTTTAGTTTAAGAGTATTTTCCTATGTTTCTCAAACCTTCTTTAACATTTTCAATTAGATTAGTTTGCATGCTAGAAAATCTTCTCTTCTTTGATGTTGTGTCTACACCTAACAATTTCAATGCCTCTTGCAACTTCTTTTGTGTAAGCAAAAGTGAAAGTAACTAAGCTTTTTCAAGTGTTTCAGTGTTATCATATTGAGTCATAATTTCTCTTATATTCTTATTCATTGACCTTTTCTTAGACAAACTTAATGGTTGAACAGTAGTTGCAAGTCTTCTCAATTTATCCACATTTATTTTAAGTGAATGATCTAATTTTTTGGAGAGATAGTATTCGTTACAGATTGGGCAATATTTAAGAGTTCATCCATACTAGTTCCTACACCTGATCCTGACCCTTCTCTGACTTCTATTACTAGAATTTCTACAAGGAGCGATATTGAGCCTTCTCCAACATTCATTGTTTAAGATTTTGCAAGGACAGATTATGACCCTTTTCCAATTTCTATTATTCAAACCTCTATAGGGGGTGATCTTGAAACTTCTTCAACATTCATTGTTTGAGATTTCATAGGGAGTGTTCATGACCTCTCTCCCATATCCACTTCTACTTCTGTTGAGCCTTCTTCAACATTTCCTTCACCTTGTTGATTGGCTACAACAAATTTATAAATAAATCAAATTAGATAAAAAAAATAAGATTGAAACATAATTAAATTCAAAATCATTAAAAAAAAAACTAATATATATATATATAAAATTACATACCTTGTTTAATTTGATGATAATATGCCACAGTCTTCTGAAGATTTCTTTGTTCTACTTCATCATATCTCTTCCTTGCATATTTGTTTTTCCTTTCTTTCTTGTTTCCCATTATAAAATCATTATTAAAAAAAAAAAATTACTCCTCGCCTCAACATAAATTTTGTGCAATAACTATATAAAAATGTTGTTGTATGAATTCATAGTATGGCTTCACTATTTTTAAGCTAACCTATCTGAAGCTGACGTTAACATTTTTTCCTTTTTACATGTTCACACAAACACAAAGAAGTAAATATGTTTGTGTGAACATATCTATTTCAATTTTTGGTAGTCAAATAATTTTGGACTGCATGTTTGCTCCGAACATGTGTTCATAGCGAACATACATAATATGTTTGCTAAAACATGCAAAATTAAAAAATTTTGGGCCCTTTTTCTTTTAAATTTTTTTTTCTCTTTCAACACCCATAATTGTAGATAAATGATCTCCTACTGTAAAATAAAAAATGTCAAAATGTTCTACTCAGAGCAAGCTCTCAAACAACTATAATTGTCATATATATTTTAATTATTAAGACTTTCAAAAATGAGTTTAATTCATCATAGGTTCATTACTGATTGAACATCATCTGACTTCGACACTTTGGGAAATTTGGTAAATTAGGTCAATTTTTTTTTGAAAAATATCTAGGAAATAGCTTATTGAGTTACCTTTCTACTCAAAAAAACAAAAGATTTATCATAAATTGACTTCAAGTTATCTGTGTCAAAATGAATGTATGTCTAAATTACGATTGTTGTCACTTCATAAACTATACAATATTCAACCAAATCAAATCAAACCAAATGCATCCTCTGGATATTGACATTACAAATCCAATGCTAAAAGAATTACCTCATTATCTTTTCTAGGAAAAAATTTATGTGTGTAAAATGGACTATCACTCTTTAAAAATATTAAATTTTATTATGTACCACTTTTTGGAGGGCAAGAAAAAATTGACATAAATAAATTTTTTTTTAGATTAAAAAATATGGTTACGAACTAGGAACAGAGCACTAAGAATTACTAGTTTATTTCATCTTGAAATTATTTATAGTTTTACAGATGTAGTCACTCGAACGTGAGATTTGTTTCAAAAATATTGATTTCAGTGTCAAAATTGGTCAAAAAGTGGAACCCATTATTGTGGGATCACCCTACAAAGAGAGTTATATAGAGCAAGGTTGATCAGAACATACAAGAGCATGAATATAAAGCTCAAGGACAAAGTTTACACATATGATGTTGTTCTTGATAAGTGAACTAGAGCAGAAGGCTTAAGTGTTGATGGGAAGAGTTGACTAATTTCTTGAAGGGTGACCAAGTAGATCAAGATCAGAGATGACAATGAAAGGCTTATCAGTGAACATACACAAGGATTAAACAAATATTTGAACCTAGAAAAGTGAGTTGTAATGACACAAATCAAACCTACTATTTTATTTCTTATCATTGTAAATAGTTTGTATTGAAATGCTTTTGATAGAGGTTGACCTAAAATCCATTTGAAGACTTAATTTTCACTATAAATCCTTTGACTAGGTTACATTCTAAATGGAATGATCAAAGTCCTCTTACAAGGCTACTTCTAATAGGGTGATTAAATCCTCTAACCCGGTCACATTTAACAGTTTGTATTGTAACCTTTTACAAGGTTGGCTCCTAACAGAGCTCACTTTGAAAGAGTGAAAAAGAGAGACATGTTGCTAGAGGTAAGTCTATGTTGTGGAACTTGAATTTTAATAGGTTGAATGTTGTCAATATTTTATTAATGTACTTCTAGTGTCTTTCAAAAACTCATTTTTGATAGAGGTAAGTCTATGTTGTGGAACTTGAATTTTAATAGATTGAATGTTGTCAATATGTTCTTAATGTACTTCTAGTATGTTAATTAAACTACAAGCCAACACCCTCTTGTATATATATATATATATATATATATATATATATATATATATATATATATATATATATGAAAACCCAAATGAAACTTCTATCATCCAAAAAAACCAAATTTTCTAATTACAAAGAGACCTTTAGGCCTCATTTCATTGTTGCAATTAGACAAGAATTGGCATTCCCAATCCCATAAAATTTTAAATCTCTTGTTTGGGTGTGTAAAATTAGAATTAGGATTTGGAGAAATGTGGATTTGGTGTTCCCATTTGACCCCCAAAAAATGAATTTCAACTCCCCTCAAAGTACTTATTATTTGGAATACACATTTTAAATCCCATTTTCCCAAAATGAGGATTCCAAATAAAATGAAATTTAATTGGGTTTTACATTTGGATTATTAATTTATATTTTAGTTTAGGTCAATTTACATCGACAAACACATAATCTCTTCTCTGCATGAGGTATTTCACATTTGGTGCCATTGTTTCTTCCCGAGAACTAGTGGCATCCATTGTTTCTACCTCTAGTCTCTTCCCAAGAACAAGTGGCATCCATTGTTTCTACCTCTAGTCATCTACATTTGCAACTATTATTGCACTCAACATATGACAAACTGTAGACATACCAGCCACCTCTCTCACTTTAACTTTAAACTTTTTCTTGAATTGTTCTATCTAGGGATCGATTCATTTCATCTATGTGAACACCAAATCTCTCTACAAGGCCCAATGTTTTATTTTAACACCAATAATTTTAAGTAGTTTAGTATTTTCTTAAAAATTGGTGAAATACTTTAATCTTAGTTTGAACAAGTATTTTGGTAAAATTTATATGTAATTTTCATTTCAAATCATTTTCAAAGACTAGTAATTTGATGCAATTCAAATATTTTCTAGAGCTTCCTTACAAATTTAGTTTTGTGATTCCAAAAGATTATATAGATTTTAGGGAAATTTTCCGTACAAATTGGGGTGCTTTTTTTGAGATTCCACAGTTCCACATTCTATAGGTTGCATGCCAAAGGTTGCAATTCCAATGCCCATCATTTATTCAAAAACTTTAAGAGCTTCCTCCCAAAATCAAATTTATATGCATATCTCACAATCACATTTAATGAAGATTGTCGTAGTTTTATTCTTGATGTATTTTTTCTTAAAATTATAAAACCCACCCCAAATTAGTTGTGTATATAGATGATTCTAGCTATTTCAATAGACTAGGAAAAATCTTGGTGTCATTGTATATTCTTATTCAAATTTTTGGGCTAAATTTTGGGGAGTCTATTTAACAATGGCTTCAAATGATGAGATTGTTTGAATCAAAGTAGTTTTAAATTCTATCAGTGAGGTTGATTCCATTGAAAATGCCTCAATAGCTGAGAAAAACAATGCACCTCTGGATGATAGTAGAAAAGATCAAATGGTATACAATTAATAAATGTCAATCGTTCCCACATTGACACTTTATTTAAAACCTACCCAATTAGACACACTAAGGGCCAATAAATGAAGCTAGGAAATTTTTATAAAAATGATTAAACATTTATTATAGTTTTGATAAAACAAGAGCAAACAAACTAAAAGGAGTTTATCCAAATATTGCACTGATCATGAAACAAACAAAAACTTGGTAAAATATTATTAGTCCCTACCTTGCATAAGGCAGGGAACTAATATTTTTAGTGATGGACATAATTAGTTTTTATCACCAAAATTAGTCATTGTCTAAAGTTGAAAAATATTTTCATTTTTTAATTCATTTTCAATCAACAATTCTTATTTTCTGATTGGCTGATGACAATTTTGTTGGAGGTAAAAATGAATTTTTGACACAAAAAACTAAAAAAAAAAGTTTTGGAAACTTCTTCTAGATGACACAAGTAACTCGGAGATCAACTACCAACTAAGGACATTATAATCTAAGTTCAATAGCCCTACCTAGCTATGTGCCCTACCAATCTCCAGCTATAGTGATAGTGTACATCATCCACTTTCTTTGCTCTAAGTAGAACATCATTAGCTATTCGCCAAAATGAATGTAGTTACCATTCTAGAAATATTGACCATTCAATTTCATTTGATTATATTTACCAACAAGGCTTGCATAGACATAGAAACATCTACAACATTAAACATTTATTTATTCTTTTTGAAGTTCATAGATTTGTTTTTCTTTATCATCATCTTTTCATTCCATGTCTTACATGTTTGACCGACCCCTCTCTAAGTTTCATTGTGAAGAAGGCTAAGTGCATTTGTAATCTTTGCATATTTTCACATCAAAAAAGCATGCTTCCCCCTTTATTTAGTTTTCCTTCTCAACGCGTTAGGTTTTTAAGATAATTTCCTTAGTTTTTTTTTTTTAATATAGTTGTACTTTGTAAGTATGCAAATAAGCATACTAAACTTCAACTTAAATAGTATATTTATAAGCAAAGTTTTTTTTAGTAATAATATTATTGATTTTTGTCATCAATTCTTCTATATCATGTTAAAATAATATTATTTAGAAGTAATTATAAATAAAATATATTATTATATAATTATTAGTTCTACTAAAGGCAAGATACTAATACTTTTATTCAATTCAATTTTTCACTTCAATTGACCAATCAACTCATTGCATTCAAAAGATTAAAATAAACTTCAAATGTTTATATCATTTTTCTAATTTTTCATTATTTTATAAATCACATTTTTCATTCATTTTATTGGACCATACTATTTTTGGTAGGGAGAAAATTCAATTTTCTTCAACAAAAATACAAATATTTTCTAACAATTTATCATGCATTAACGAATACATTAATAACAACTTTATCTTTTCCACATTTGTGAAAAGTTGATTAAAAAAGAGTCTAATATCAATCTTGATCTTCCTCATCTTATGATGTCATAGTGATATAGAGACTAAGACCAAAGCATTAGAAAGCTACAGTTCGCCTGTACAATGCCAAGCCTCAACTATAGTTTTTGTTTACTCTTTCATTTATGTTAATTGAATTTCCTATCATTTAATTTCTAAATTTGAAAGCTCATTTTTAGTTTACTTCTTAAGCGGTATTCTAATTTTCAAATCTGAAAGCTTAGTAGCCATTTGGTTGCATTGTTCTAAGCGGTAATTTAATTTCTAAATCTAAAAGATCTAGTAGTGGTTTAACTACCATCTCGAATTTCTTCTCCTAGTTTCAACTACCCTCCATTTATTAAATTTTCCCAAGTTGTGTGGGAGAAGTCGTCTATTGGTCTGCAAAGTTTTAATTGTATAGAAAACTTAATATCATTTCAAAAGTGCTCAAAAAATTATAATGTTTCCTTTCAACGCTCCCAACTGTCTCATTCACAAATGGAAATCACTTGTGAGGCATACCGTGTGGTTAGACTTGATGGATTACAGAGGAATTACATACATACTTTGAAAACTATATTGCTACAAAGGCCATCCTCTCATTAAAGCATTACAATTGACAGATTCTAAGAAAATCCTCATCAAGGTTGTTGTCATTGTCAGCATTTAGAATGCATAGAATTGACTAGACCGTTCTAGACTGATTTCCATGGATTTTTGCAGTAGTAGATGAGTGCCTACAGTGTATTTTTAATTATGAAAAGAATGTTTTGTTATAATAATTTTTTATTTAATTTGAAGATTGATAATTTTTGTTGGTTTTGATTTTATTATTTTGTTTTGAATTATTGTTTATGTTTTATATATAGTATATTCATGTAATTAATTTTATAAGTTTTGATGTAATTTGAGAATTATTGTTATAAAAATTAAAGAATATAAATAATTTTATAATTTTACATTTTATATTTAAGACTATGTTACACTATTATAACTATTTTTATTTTATTTTCAAAATATGAATGACTAATAGCACTAGGCAGGGAGTCAAGCTATGTGCACAGAGCTCTTGTTTGACAAGAGCTTATATGAACTATGCCTTGTGCTTTTTTTCCAACATATATTCCAAGAATGATTTTGGTGTTTTTTCGGGGGTCCTTCGGCAGCGGCAAAACTATTGGTGGATGAGACATGCTGCTTTCCAGGCGAGCAGTCATACTCAAAATATCGTGTTTAGCTAATTATATTGTACCATGGATCTCATACCGATCCATCACCATGTAAACTGAAAAAGATTTATTTTTGATCTACTTCAGTAAAAAAATCTGAAACGATAGAACATAACATGTAAATAGAAAAGAGCTCTTACTTCAGCATAAACATGAAATCGAAATTCAGAGATGAGAAGAAATGAGTAAGGGAATGTTATGCCCTCGAAAGTGGGAAAATCATACCCCACGAAGGGAAATATTTGTATTTCCAAAAGTTTGTGGAAAATGAGAGAGTGGAGGAAGCAACTAAGGAAGAATAATGACCCACGATGGACTTGACAAAATTTTTGGGCTCATAAGTCAAATCGCTAAACCAGGATTGCGAATATGCGACATAATCGGCTGGTCTCACCAATCACGGGGCGTGTTTATACGGCAAGCAACGCAAGTGATGTTTAAGCTGAACCAACATCGAATCATGTGGGTTGTTTTAAATTGTTGTGCGAAAGAGGAATTACGATCGATCAAGGTGGATATTTGTACCTTACAATATTTGTAGCCTCGTCTGTCTAAATCATTAAAGTATCACTTCAATTATGCGAGGAATTCGGCTTGTCTAATCTGTTATGCATTTTCATAGTGTTCACACTCTTAAACACGGCGTATTATAGATTCACTCCTGTTTGGAATCTGTCTATATAAACTCACTTTGTTCTCCTCTAGGAGACAGAGCAATTAAGTGAAAAAGAGAAATGGAGTGTTCTAAGCTATTGAGCGTCGTGGCTTTGATTATATGTTTAAGTATTCCCATGGTGGCATCTTCTTCTTTGGGAGAGTCTGGATTTAGGATCAATCTGACTCGCAGATCAGAGGGGGGCTTCAATTCTACCAAGGGATTACGCTCGGCTGTCGATCGAAGCAAGAAACGGATGAATGCGATTGAGGCATTTGTGAAGCAGGAGATAGCCGGGGCGCAATTAGACACTGAAACGCCCATTCAAGCTGCGACTGGAGGATTTGTGATGAGCGTTGCGGTGGGAACACCCCTTGTGAGCTTCGAAGCGGTTGTTGACACCGGGAGTGATCTTGTTTGGACAAAGTGCGAGCCTTGCCAGGACTGCTCTCAATCTACGCCAATCTTTGACCCCTCCAAATCGTCTTCCTACTCCACTGTTTCATGCACTGACTCTCTCTGTGATGCTCTTGGTACTTCCAAAACTGCATGCAAACCAGACTGTACTTTTAGGTACAGCTACGGCGATGGCTCTCGAACAATCGGTGACCTGGCAAAGGAGACAGTCTCCATTGGCAGCGCCAGCGACGGTGTGTTTGTGGGCATTGTTTTCGGATGCGGCCATGACAACCAAGGTTTCTCTCGCTACGGCGGTCTTGTGGGGCTCGGAAGAGGTGATCTCTCACTCATCTCTCAGTTGGGCTCCAAGGTAAATAACAAATTCTCCTACTATCTCATCTCCAGAACTTACTCGGCTTCGCAAACAAGCCCTCTTATTTTTGGTGACAGCGCTTCCTTGAACGGAGCTAAGACGATCCCTTTCATTAAGAACAGCACGAGTTCTTCTTTTTGGTATATTCCTCTTACAGGAATTACCGTCAATGGCAACGCCATCGACATTTCGGCCGTAACGTTTGACCTGGGATCGGACGGTAGCGGAGGCATGATCATTGACTCGGGAACCACCCTTACCTATCTAGTCCAGCCTGCATACGACCCAGTGAAGGAAGCGATTCAGTCTGCCATTAGTCTGACTCCAACAGACGGCTCTTCCGTGGGGCTTGATCTGTGTTACCAAACATCTAGTGACGTCACGCTGCCAACCGTAGTCTTCAATTTTGAAGGCGGCGTGGATTACGAGCTTCCAGGCGACAATCTTTTCGTTCATGAAAACGGTCTCTTGTGCCTCGCCATGGGTGGCTCCAGCGAAATGTCCATCTTTGGTAATGTACAGCAGCAGAACTTCCACATCCTATACGACAATGCTCAGAACACTCTCTCCTTCATGCCCACAAAATGTGATTCTCTTTGAATAGTGAATCATCCTCTTAATCTGCCTTCTCTTCGTCTATGGTAGTTTTCTTAGAACTTCCAATATAATTATGCTTTGTCCCGTACTCTCTTTAGATTTTCTACTCTGTAGTGTGTGATATTTAAGCCATTCCTAATTTTCATCTGTGAGGAATCTATTACAAAGCTACAAAAGAGACCTTGCGAAATTTTATTTAACCTCATTTAAATAGATTGTTATTTGTGGAAGAACAGATCAAAGGATAGTTATTGTACTGAGGCAACAAATCATAGAGATCTATCCACGAGAACAAACAATTACCTTGTTTCATAAGAAGGATGAACATAATATCAATTAGATCGTATCTTAACGAATTTCCGTGACTGTTAAATTACTCGACATTAGTGATCTGGTCTAGCTATGATTTATTAACGATATGACTTGCTAGTTCCTGCCAAAGGCAGGAAATTGTTGGATCTACTAAGTTTTTTTTTTTTTACTCTAATTAATCTAACCAATTAGAGTTCAATATTTTTTTGAACCATGATTCCTTGTGAGGTCTAAATTTCTAAAAAAAACATTATCTCAAATTTGATTAGGTGAAACTGGAAATGGCAATGAATAAATTAAATTTTGTTTATTGCATACTCAATGCTTTTAGTACATAGCTTGTTAAATTGCAGAGGCATCTTTTCCGTTCTGCATCGTTCATGATTTCGCATGTGCAGGGTTTTTTCACTGTGGTTTTTCTATAATCTTGCATTTTCAGGTGAGTTGTTGTTGGAAGCAGTCAAACTCTTGTCATCAAACAGCTATAATAGAAGATTCGATCTACTGCTAGTTGTCATCAATCAGTTACAAGTTACAACAGAACTCTCAGTCTCACACTAACCTGTAACATTTCCCTAGTCAACAAGTAAATAAACTATCAGTGCTGTAATGGTTATCTATTCACCGCTTGACTCTGACGTATGAGATAACTCTGGAAACATCTATTTTGTAACTGATTGGTGAATGTGCTCTATAAATAGAGACTTAACCATAACGAATGGTGTGTGTAAAAATTTATACAGATAAATAAAATACTGTTTCTCCATTTTCTGTAGCAGATGTATTATGGTCATGCATATTTAGAATGATTTCTCTGATCAGCTGTAAAGTATTTTATTAGATTCTTTTCAATTTCTCAATATGGTATCAGAGCAGTTGTGATTCTTGGGCAGTGCTAGCTTGTCTTTGTGTAGAATTCCAGTCGTCTGCAGCAAGCATAAATCTCATTGAGTAGCATTTTTTTTTGGTAAAGCAATTACTATACAAATTTGGTGAGACTGATTATCTTTACAGTGTTGAAAGTTCTGATTTTTTTTTCTTTCTCATCCAAAAAGGAGAGAAGTTGATTAATGGATTCTCTTGGTGTTCCTCTACCATCAATTAAATTGAATGGAAAGAATTACTATGATTGGGTTTCACAAATTGAATTGTCTCTAACTCTACAAAACTGTTATGATATTGCTAATGGTAGTGAGCAGAGACCAACAGGTGCTGGAAAAGAATGTGATGATTGGGATAGGAGAGACAAGAAGGTAGCAGCTTTGATAAAGTTAACACTTTCAGAAGAAGTATTTCTAGAAGTTCGAAATGAAAGAAGTGGAGTGCAAGTATGGAAGATTCTGAAAAATTTGTATCAAAATTCAGGTGATGTATGGATTATATCTCTTACCACAAAGTTATATAATCTAAAATTAAAAGGCTCACAAGAAGTAATGACTCATTTAAGTAAATTAAAGGAAAAGAAAAATGAATTGGCTTCTCTTGGAAAGAGCATAGATGATAAAGATTTTGTGCAAATAATTTTACAAAGTCTTCCAAACTCTTATCAATCTTTTATAAGGGGACTTGATACTGCTGATAAATTAAAAGGAATCAAACCTGATGAGTTGTGTGCAAAGTTGATTCAAGAAGAAAAATGTCAAATAAAAGAAAGAGAATCCCTTGTTGTTGATTACGAATCTCAAGCATTTGTAATAAAAGGAAAACAATATCATCAAAGGACACAAGATAATAGATCTAATGGAAAGAATTGGAAGTATGGAGATAATAATAATTCATATAGGAATCAAAATAGAAGTAAGTGGAAATGTCATTACTGTGGTAAGCAAGGACATAAATCTAATGAATGTTACAAAAGGATTAATGATTCAGAAAAGAACAAGTTTACAAAATCATTTGATTCAAAGAGGAATGCCTTTTGTGTAGCACTTAAAGCAAATAGTTCTTTTAAGGATGAATGGATAATTGATTCTGGTTGCACACAACATATGTCACATAATAAGGAGCAGTTTGAGTTATTAAATGAAAGCAATGGTGAAAATATATATCTAGGAGATAATAGTTCTCTAAAAGTTCAAGGAAGTGGAAATGTTCAAGTAAATAATGGAATGTTAAAAAATGTGAAGCTTGTTCCTCAACTCTCAAAAAATCTTCTATCTGTCTTTCAAATTGCAAATCAAGGATACAAAGTCGAGTTTTACAATGACAAATGCTTAGTCAAGGATGTGAATAAAAATTATGAAGTAACTACAATCGGTAGAGTGGAAAATGGCCTTTATAAATTTCAAGAATTTGTTGGAAATAAAGATGTATGTGCTATTGCAAAGTATGATGTTGTGAGCAGATTGTGGCATGAGCGTATAGGACATGTAAACTATCAAAGTCTCAAGCTTATGGAGAAGTTGAAGATGGTGCATGGTCTACCAAGAATCTCTCCAACAAAAATAGTATGTGAAGGATGTGCGATGGGCAAGCAACATGTAGAAAGTTTCCCACAAGGAAAATCATGGAGAGCAAAAGCACCTTTGCACTTAGTCCATAGCAATGTGATGGGTCCTTTCAAAACGACCTCACATGGAGGTGCAAGGTATGTTCTCACATTCATAGATGACTTTTCAAGAAAAATTTGGGTATACTTTCTACAAAAGAAAGATGAAGTGTTTCATAAATTTAAGGAGTTTAAGGTTCTAACTAAAAAGAAAAGTGGAAATTTTCTAAGAATTATAAGAACAGATAGGGGTTCTGAATACATGAATAAAGAATTTTTGAAATTTTGTAAACAAAATGGCATAAAGAAAGAATCCACTATTTCCTACTCACCACAACAAAATGGGGTAGCAGAAAGGAAAAATAGGACTATAATGGAAATGGTTAGGTGTATGCTCCATTCTAGAAATATAGAAGTACATCTTTGGGCTGAAGCAATTCATACAGCAGTTTATATTTTAAATAGAACTCCTACAAAGGCTGTCATGAACATAACCCCTGAAGAAGCTTGGAGTGGAAGAAAGCCTACTGTATCTCATTTTTGTATTTTTGGTTGCACTTCTTATGCTCACATCCCTGATGAAAAAAGAAGTAAATTGGAAAGGAAAAGTGAAAAATACATCATGGTGGGATATAGTGAAGAATCAAAAGGATATAGGCTATATAATCCTAATACAAAGGAAATTCACATCAAAAGAAATGTTTGGTTTGATGAAGGCTTTGAGAATACTAATTCTTCTACATTTTCTCAAGTTCCTTTTTTTGAAGAAGATGAGCATATTGACACTAATGTTTCAGAACAAAATATGATATCTCCTACAAAAGGAAAAGAAGTGCAAGATGAAGATTCAAGCAGCAGTGATGATGAAGAGACAAGAAATAAAGGAAAAACTTGAAGCATTCAAGAGGTCTATCAAGAAGGTCCCAAGATTGTTGCTAACTATGCTCTCATGGCTAAGGTGATGCTGGTTGAAACTCCAAGCACATTTGAGAAAGCAAAAGGAAAAGAAGAATGGGAGGAGGCTATGCAAGAGGAGTACAACTCCTTGATGAAGAATGGAACTTGGGAATTAGCAACACTTCCAGAAGGAAAGAATGTGGTTAGTTGCAAATGGACATACAAAACAAAGTTCGCATCAGATGGAGCAATTGAAAGATACAAGGCAAGGTTAGTGGCCCGTGGCTTCTCACAAGAAGAAGGTATTGACTATACTGAAACATTTGCCCCTGTTGCTAAAATGACTTCCATTCGAACCATTATAGCTTTAGTTGCAAAATGTGGATGGAAAATATTTCAAATGGATGTCAAAAGTGCTTTTTTATATGGAGACTTAGAAGAAGAAATTTATATGCAACAACCACCAGGATTTGTTAAACATGGTGAAGAACATCTAGTATGTAGATTGAAGAAATCTCTATATGGCCTTAAACAGGCTCCAAGAGCATGGTACTCCAAAATAAATGAATTCTTTGTAACAAATGGATTTAAAAGGAGCAAAGCTGACCCAGATGTCTATGTCAAGCACATTGAAGGTGAAATTGTTATCATTGTTTTATATGTGGATGATCTAATCATTACAGGAGATTCTAGCCAATGTATTGATGACATCAAGACACAACTTAAGAAATTTTTTGAGATAACTGATCTTGGATTGATGCACTATTTCTTGGGCATGCAAGTTTGGCAAGAAGATAGTAGGATCTTGCTTTCTCAAACCAAATATGCTATTGATGTATTAAAAAATTTAATATGAGTGATTGTAAGCCATCTCCTACACCATGTGAAGTAGGTTTAAAATTAAGTGTTCATTCTAATCAAAAGAGAGTGGATGGCAAACTATATAGGCAACTTGTTGGTAGTCTCTTGTATCTCACCATAACTAGACTGGACATTGCATATGCAGTTGGTGTTGTCTCTAGGTACATGGCAAATCCACATATTGAACATTGGAAGGCTGCTAAGAGAATCTTGAAGTACATCAAAGGCACTTACAAGCTTGGCATTGAGTACCAACATGGAGGAGACCCTACTTTAGTAGGCTATACAGATTCTGATTATGCAGGTGAAATTGATGATAGGAAATCAACTTTAGGATATATCTTCCACCTTGGATCTGGACCAATCTCTTGGAGCAGCAAGAAGCAATCTACAGTGACACTATCATCAAGAGAAGCTGAATATATTGCAGCATCAAAGGCATCTCAAGAAGCTCTATGGATCCGAAGATTACTTGAAGAGATCTGTCATCTACAAGCTCATCCAACTACCATATTTTGTGACAACCAAAGCACTATCAAACTTGCAAAGAATCCTGTCTACCATGCGAGATCCAAGCATATTGAAGTTCATCATCACTTTGTTTGAGATCTCATGGAGAGTCAAGTCATCAAGTTACACTTCACAGGCACTGAAGATCAAGTTGCAGATATTTTTACCAAATCATTGTCTACAGTCAAATTTCTCAAATTTCGAACCTTGTTATGTCTCCAGGAAGTTAATGTTTAACTTTATTCTTGTACTAATTTCTCCCACACAATATTTTTCGTGGTAGAAATTAAGGGAGGGTGTTGGAAGCAATCAAACTCTTGTCATCAAACAGCTATAATAGAAGATTCGATCTACTGCCAGTTGTCATCAATCAGTTACAAGTTACAACAGAACTCTCAGTCTCACACTAACCTGTAACATTTCCCTAGTCAACAAGTAAATAAACTATCAGTGCTGTAATGGTTATCTATTCACCGCTTGACTCTGCCGTATGAGATAACTCTGAAACATCTATTTTGTAACTGACTGGTGAATGTGCTCTGTAAATAGAGACTTAACCATAACGAATGGTGTGTGTAAAAATTTATACAGATAAATAAAATACTGTTTCTCCATTTTCTGTAGCAGATGTATTATGGTCATGCATATTTAGAATGATTTCTCTGATCAGCTGTAAAGTATTTTTTCAGATTCTTTTCGATTTCTCAATAGTTGTTGGGCATTTTTTTCCATGCGTTAGGTTTGACAGAGAAGCCGCATCAGGATTTGAGACCTGAAAATTGTTAGGCAAGCTGAGGTTTGCTTAGTTCGTGGTGCGGCTCTAGATTTTCAAACTTACCGCGGCTTATCTTTCTCTTCAACTCTTTCTGTATTTTTTGTTTTTGATTTTTTACCGGCATTGTTCTTCATGTTCTCCACTGTGCTACGGTATTTTATATTTGATGCCGTTTTGTTGCATCAAGAATTTCGACATTGATGGCAGGATTATGCTTATTATTACTTTCAACAGTACAAGCCACTAATCTCCATAGAACAATTTTATGACTCCGGGGGCTGTATGAGTACCTAGTTCTAAGGTTTCAACGAATTTTACAGGGCTTCAACTGCGGATAGAAGAGGAAAGGAGGGGTAGGATTTCTATATTTACAGGGACTAGACTGCAGTGAAAAGAATAAAGGAGGGTTTGCTAATGTGACTGAGGATGGTTGCAAAAACATTTAAAAGGACAATATAGTTTAGCCCTAATTGAAATTGGGCGTAATTTTTTGCTACTGAATGCAATAATCATGAAAATTTGCAGGGTTCAACTCTGTCTTATTATAGAGAAGTAAGGATGAATTTCCCCATAGTGAATTTTTCTGAAAGCTGATGTGTACAATTTCAGCCTAACAGTTTTGAGACGTTCCCTTGGACTAGCTATTATGTGCGCTTCTGAATCCTTATGTATTTTTCTCACATAAATTTTAAAGCTTTGTTGAGCTACTCTGTTTGTACAATTCCACAAGCTTTGTGTTAAAAGATCTTTTTTGCAGCTTTATAAGTTATGTTCATATCTATAACTTAAAATTGAATACCCAAAATATTAATTTTCCTTCCATTCAAAACCTTAAATGATTTCTTAGTTACTTGGGGACAATATTGAAGCCACAATTACTATGAGCTCCAAGTTTTTTAAGGCTTTGTAGCCAGTGTTTGTGTTCTCTTTGTCTTCAGCGTTGTAATGATCACGCTCTAACTGCGTCTGGGATTTGAGTTCATTTTAGTTGTGTTTCATAGCTTTTATGTTAGATTATGCAGATTTTTCTGCATTCATTTCATTTTCAAATTCCCAATCTCTGTCATACTCTAGTAAAGTGTAACAGAAACCTGAAAATAATCTTGTATCCCTTTATCTACGGTGAAGAAAGTTCAATGCAAACTTATGATGTGGAAGATTGATACTTTTTAACCTCTCTTTTAAGTTCTTCGGCTATTGTTCTTCTCTTACTCTTATGTAACTCTCTTCTGAATTTATTTTTTGTTTAATATCGGGTTGCTCATTCCATCTTGAAGAGATTGACAGTTGAACTTTAGCAAACATGTCTAATATGTATATAACACCTTTAATAGATAAGCTCTTCTGTTGTTCCTGATATGATGGGTGAAGCTGAATTTGAACATCATTAACAAAGAGTTGTTTGCTCTTCACAATGCTAGTTCTGGAGAAGTGATATTTGACGAAAAGGCTGCAGATTTAATCGATGATCAGAGAAGCAAAAATCATTCAGCTGTCAAAATAAACAGCCGGGTGAAGACCAGTCTTACTGCTCTGCTACAGTATGCAGAGAAATTTCCAATAGATCATAGCAGTGACTAAGACACTGTTCAAATAGATCGTTGCTTTAATAAAGATATAAATCGTCCATTGATCTGGATATTAGTTGTACTTTCGTTGTTGTTTTCAGTATGTTCAAGTTTTCTTCCTGATCAATATTTCCTATGATCATTTTACTCTTCTTGTTCCTATATTATAAGCCTTTTCTTCATCCATTAAAAAAAAACAGCTGGATGAATCACTATTGACAATTTATTAATATTTTGGGTACATGTGGAGATGTTGATCTGAAAATTCAGAAATATATGTGGATTTTGATATAATGACAACTGTACATGTGATATCGAATCCTGAGTGAGTAATTTCTCTCTGTCACTTTGCCTGGAGAGTTCTTTTACAACTAAAACTGTGTGTTCAAAAATATTTTAGTGGCATTTGTCAGTATTTAAGAGAAACTTGAATACTCATGCTATCATGTAAACAAGGTAGGATGTAATGTAAAATTCCTTGGGTTCCTTTGCACCATTGAATGCTTATGTACAGTTTATAAAATTAATATTTTGTTTCTTCAATAATTGCCTCTTCAAATGCTTTGGTGTCTTCTTCAATATAATTCACAAATAGCAGTCGTCATGCATAGCATTTCCCTCTCTTAATTACCACTATACAATTTTGCTAACAAACACCAAGAGCAGGAACTATGGCACAAGCGCCCCTTGTATTAGATTGGATTTGACATGGACTGAGTGTTTACCAACAGAATGATTTATACATCATACACTAAGTTTAGAAATTAGACTAAAAATTTCCACTCTAAAAGTGTAAAGTGTTAAATAATTATATAGTGAAAGTAGACTTTTTTCCAAACTTAATTCCCTGTATAAGAGTAACCCTTAATTCTCTGTATAAGAGTAACCCTTACCAACCATGTCAGATAATTCACATGATAGAAGCATCGAGACCGCTGTGCAAGCAACATAGAAAGGCGACGACATGAGATAATATATTATATGAGGCAACGCAGAAAACATAAATAGGAGACGATGCAGGGCATTATATTGGACGTTGGAAGAAACTGAGGAGAGGAACAGGACGTTGTTGCAGAGACAGACGAAGGGAAGGGAGAAGAGGGTGATCATTGATTGTTCACAGGGAATCACATTTAGCGGGCATGAAGGATAGACTGTTCTGAGCATTGTCGTAAAGAATGTGGAAATTCTGCTGCTGTATGTTACCGAAGATGGAAAGTGATCCCGTGGTGGCACCCATGGCGAGGCACATAAGACCGGATTCCCGAACGAAAAGATTGTCGCTTGGAAGCTCGTAATCCACCCCGCCTTCGAAATTGAAGACTACGGTTGGCAACGTGACGTCACTCGATGTCTGGTAACACAGATCCAGCCCCACCGCGGAAGAGCCGTCTATTGGAGTCATATCAATGGCCGACTGAATCGCTTCCTTCACGGGGTTGTACGCAGCCTCCACTAGAAATGTAATGGTTGTTCCAGAATCGATGATCATGCCTCCACCGTCCGATTGCGCATCAAAAGTTCCAGCAGGAATATCTACTGGGTTGCCATTCACAGTAATTCCCGTGACAGGAATATACCAGAAAGAAGAACCCGCACTGTTCTTAACAAAAGGTACCGTTTTGGCTCCGTTCAAGGAGGCACTGGCACCGAAGATAAGAGGGCTTGTTTGTGAAGGAGAGTCAGTTATGGAGACGAGACAGTAAGAGAATTTGTTATCTACCATGGAACCCAGCTGAGAGATGAGCGAGAGATCACCTCTTCCGAGCCCCACAAGACCGCCGAAGTCGGAGAAACCTTGGTTATCATGGCCGCATCCAAAAACAATGCCTGCAAACATGCCGTCGCTGCCGCTCCCAACGGACAACGACTCCTTTGCCAGGTCGCCGATTGTACGAGAGCCATCGCCATAGCTGTACCGAAAAGTACAGTTTGGATTGCATGCAGTTTGAGTGCTGCCCAGAGCATTACAGAGAGAGTCAGTGCAGGAAACAGGGGAGTAGGAAGAGGATTTGGAGGGGTCGAAGATTGGCGTAGATTGGGAGCAGGCATCGCAGGGCTCGCACTTGATCCAAACAAGATCACTCCCCGTGTCAACAATCGCTTCGAAGTTCACAGGGGGTGTCCCCACCGCAACGCTCATTAGAAATCGCAATCATCCGTTTCTTGCTTCGATCGACAGCCGAACGTAATCGCTCGGTACCATTGAAACCTCCCTCAGATTTGCGCGTCAGATTCACCTTCAATTTGAACTCTCCGTTCGAAGAAGATGCCACCATGGGAATAGATAAACATATGAAAGCCACAACACCCAATAACTTGGAGCACCCCATTTCTTTCTTTCTTTCACTAATGCGCTCTGTCTCCTAAAGAAGAACAAAGTGGGTTTATATAGGCTCGGATTACACTAGTGTGTGTGATTTGCAGTTGTTAAGAGTGGGTTAACACTATAAAAAAGCGTAACAGATTAGATCAGCTGAATATCTCACATAATTGAAGTGATGCTTTAACGATTTAGACATATGAGGCCACAAATATTCTGAGGTAAAAATATCCACCTTCATGGGTTGTGATTCTTCTTTCTAGCTCCAGTTTTCGTTTACATTAAGCCCCAAAATCTTTAAAACAGTATGGACGGTACGTGTTGCTCCACTAAAACATCACTTGCACATCACTTGCGTTTGTTGCAATATAAACACGCCTAATAGGTATCACACTATTTGTCATGATACTTTAATGATTTATGGTATGAGCCAAAAAGTTTTGCAACTCCAACTATTAGCCTTTGTTGGGCATTATTCTTCCGTATTGGCTTCCACTAATCTCACCATTCGACAAACTTTTGAGTACAATATTCCCCTCCGTGGGGCATAAGTTCGTTTCTTCTCATCGCTGAGTTCCCATTTCGTGTTTATACTAAATTAAAAAGAGCTCTTTCGACTTTAGCTGTTATGTTCTATCATTTCTTATCTATGAAATTTTATATCGTAATAAAGTGCAAGACACTTTATCTAATGTGGATAAAGCGATAATACCTCTTTTTAGTTCTTATGGTATTATTGGTATGAAAAGTATAATAGATTTTTAAAATAACATATTAATACATGTATTAAAAGAAGTACAATAGTTAATTTCTATATATATATATATATATATATATATATATATATATATATATATATATATGCATATGTATATGTATATGTATATGTATATGTATATGTGTGTGTGTGTATGTATATATGTATATGTATATGTATATAGGGGAGGGAGGAGAAAAAAGGGGGAGAGATTACTAAAGAGAAAGTAAGAAAAAATAAGAGATGTAGATATATATAGGAAGATCGAGGGGAGGGGGGGAGGAAGGGCGTGGGACGGAAGAGATAAAAAGATTTTTTTTTTTTAAAAGGAAATGAAATAGATCTAGATAGATGGAAAAAATAAGGGAGAGTTAGATATAAAGAGATACTAATGAATAATAAGAGTCAAAGAGATATGGATAGAAAGTGATTGAGACAAGGGGAGTATCTAAATAATAATTAATCAACAAATAAATCAATGCATTGTTAATCATTGATATAAGTATTTGTCACCCTTTGATTATAATTTATTTGCTATATTGTTTCATAGATATCTATTTCAATATTTTAAAAATGAGTAATTTTGAAAAAATTATAAATTACACATTGTATATATTTCTATGTATTTGTAGTAACATGTTGCTATACATTAACATACTTTTTCAAAACTAGCATATGTAGAAGAACCTAGACTAAATTGTATTGAATGATCAAGGTAGGAATAAAAGGATGGAGGTGATTTGAAGAGGCAAGAGCTGAAAAGTTGTTCAAAATGGAAGGATGTGTTATAGGTCTAGGAACAACTAAAGATGTGAAAGGTTACCACCTACGTCAAAAGGCACCATGGTTTCAAGCCTAGAGCTACTATGGAGTTTTTTACGGGTTGGAAGAACTTCAATGAAATCGTGTATAGAGTCTCCTTCCCTATAAAATACTTAGTTCATATAAAAAAAAATTGGTCTACCAAAGAAAGGCTTGAAATGTTTCAAAGAAAGGAAAATTACTAAAGAGGACCTCCAAAAGTTTCCCAAGGATGATGTGGAAAAGAAATCTCTTGTTTAGGTGAGTAGCTTCTTTTCTAACAAATAAATCAAGCCTATTTGGCATACTGCGTTAAGCTATGTTAGGGAATACATTACCCTAGATGGTAGGAAGAGGTGAGTTTATTGCTTTAATTTTTTGTTTATAAATCAGATTCATTATGGGGACAAAATTTATTTTTCATATTACATCCTGAATTACTTGAATAGGAGTGTGGTTAATCATAAGAAGAAATCCTCTCTCCCTATCCTCCATGAGGGCCTTATCCTATTATTCGTGGAATATTGTAAATCTAGGATCCCTAATGCAAGTCCAAAAATTAAAAAGGAAAGTGGGTCAAGGAGTAAGAGTAAAACCCTTGTTTCTAGTTAAAATACTTTTGTTGTAAAGAGTGATGACACGGGGATGGACATGGGAGAAGAGGAAGATGCCACCTTTGAGGACACAAAGGATGACAAGGTCTCTGTGGATTTTTAGGGAAAAGAAGGGGAAGGTATGAAAATAAGGGATGAAAATGAGAACTCTCCTCTAGTTAAAACAAAAATTTCATGGCGATACTACTAAAAATACTAGACAACAAGCAAGGACATTCAAGTCTACCATAACAAGTATGATAAAAAGGATAAGAAGAAGGAGATGCCTATTTTTTACATAGTTAGGTATTGTGCCTTTGACTCTAAAGAGGCACCCCCTACAAAAGAAGCTAAAGATTTTGGGGACCCTGAGTCCATGCCAGACATGAATGATAAAATCAAGGAGAAAGAATAGGTTAGCATTGCCTTTGACACTTGGGTACATAATAAAATAATCTCAATGAAAAATGGTAGAAAATTTGGAAAAGGACTTGAAAAATTAAGTGGAGGAATGCAAAAGATTGGATAACCTCATCCTAAGTCAATTATAGGAGATGGAAAAAGTAATCTAGGATAGAAATAAGAAAATTCACTCCTCTATTCATATGCTCATGGGGGAAAAAAGATTTATCTCAAGAGGATTGAGCTTAAGGTGGACCTTAACAAAAAAGACAAAGATCAAAGGAAAGAGGAGGTTGAGGGCCCAAGGAAAAGGAAAAGGGGAAGACTGCACAAGAACAAAGAGACCATTGGTTAAAAGAGCACCAAAGAGGTCCATGAGATAATAGAGCTCTAGGTGACTAAGGCTTTTAAGGAGGTGGCTTGATTTTGGTTTCATGTTGTTGTCCTATCTTGTTTTTGGTTTTTGTCTAGTTCTAGTTGTTGGTCTTTTATTTTTCTAGATCTATTAGTAGGGATGTTGATTTTGGTCAAGGATTATATATTTCCAACATACTCTTGAGTTTTGGACTTTAAAGTTTAATATTTATGTATCTTAATACTTATTGGGTTTTAGGTCCTTGTAATACCTGCTTTTACTTTAGTCCACAAATATTTAAAAAATTAAATAAAATTGATGGTAATTGGAAAAAGTCAAGAGTAATTCTTTTTATTTCTTGGTATTAACTATTATTATTTGTTAAGCTTGAGTACACACAAAACCAAGACCTCATAGATGAGAGGTTCACAACTTACCTTTGTATCACATAAGTTGTTTCCTAATATATTTTTAATTTTAACATGATATCAATTTTTTAATATTTTTAGATTATATATTTTTAAAACTCTTTTTTTTCAAAAAATAATTATAATTAGAATTTATAATTGAGAGGTTAAATTTAAATAAAAACTACAACCTCTTAGAACTTAGGTGATCATATTAATTAGTTTATTAATGTTACATGGATCGATAAACAGACCATAAATTAGGTGTAAATGGAAATTAAAATAGCATAAATGCATTTAACTTAATTTTTTTGAAGTGTTCTACATTCATCCAAAAAATTATATTGTTAATACAAAACAATGATTTGTTTTAATAATTATTAAGAAATTTTTAAAAGGAGTGATATAACTTTAATAATATATTATATAGTGAATTAATTATTATATAATAATACAACATGCTTATTAAATTAAATATGTAAAGTACTAAGAAATATGGACATGTTAGAATATGATAGAAATATCTAGAGGCATGCATCAAGCCCAAAATGAAGAAGAATGACAAGATTAACACTTTTGTGCATAAATGTTTTGAATGGAGAAGAATGAGAAATCTTTTGTGTGACACTTTTAGGGATCAATTGGGATTGGGAACTTATGCATTGAGATATGTGTTATGGATTATTCGACAAAAAATAATGAGAGGACACAACAAAGGTTTATTAGTACAAGTACATTGGTGAAGTATAGCTATAGGTGGAGTTGGAGGATAGTGAGAAAGAATTTCCTAAGCAAGGGGCCCAAGTGGACATGGAATTGTTGGGAATATAATAGGGAAAGTGAGATATTGATAGGGTGAATCAAGATCTATAAAAACTTCTCACACTTCAAACATGAAACATATTTGATATCTTCACCATTAACCCTTATCTCAATTTTACCATATATAACATCAACTATTTATAGCAATAAATTATCAAATCTAACATCTAATTGCATGAATGAACTCTCATAAACACATAACACACGAACACAATGATTTTTTAACACAAAAAACCACAAAGGTGAAGGTAAAACTATGGTGGTGATGACACCCAAAAAAATTCACTACTGTAACAATAAAATTGTGCCTATTAAGGCTACAATATTTTGATCACTTTTGATGATCTACCCTATAAGGGATCTATCTTGTCAAAGGCTAAAAGAGTTCCCAGGTTTAACCTTGACTAAAGGATTTTTACATCACAACTAAGGGAGTACTTTGTTAAGAGATTTATAGAAGCTTATTAAAGCTACTATGTTAAGAGATTCAAACCTTGAAATACTTGTTATAATGTTTAGTACCTAATCCTTTGGTATGCACTTATAATTTTGATATTAGTTCTCCTCTATGCAATATATTATAACCTTACTATGATTGATCTTCTTTAACTCTTCTTAAAAGTATTCATTACACTCCTTGGTCTCTTTTGATTGATTCACCTCTAAAACTTTGCATGCAACCAAACTCTTCATCCATACATACTCGCACATGAAAACTAGGTTGAATAGACCCTCCTTAAATAGTTATTGGGTGAACCTTCTAGATCCCAATCAATGATCTAGATTCATTTCTTTTGTAGCTTAGTCCTTGCAATTTTTTGGTTGGTGGATTGCCTCACATAGGGATTTATGATCTTCCATTTGATGTGTAATTAGATCCTTGATTATCTCCTTGGTCTATAAAAAATGCTTCTAGCTCGATAAAAATTGGCTTGCATCAGATTTTGTCATTTGAAACAAATATGTAAAATTGTGGTGCTCAACACTTACATCATTCTAATACTCACCATAAAATATTTCATCTATTTGTCCCTTGGCCTTAACTCTTCTTGGCATATACTGAATAGTTCAATCTTTATATCACTCTGCATGAACTATTGTCCCTAATAAACTCAAAAATCACTAGAGTACTTGGTGATCTCTAGCTTTCTTGATAGTAACTACTACTTGACACATAACTTAAAACATATAAAATTATTCAATACATGACTTGACATATATGGGATGACTTAGTCATAGTGATGACTAAACAATCATGTTTTCTATAAATCTACACTTGATATATACATGATCTAAAGCTTCAAAATGTCAACTTTGATATTTGAAAAACTCCCTTTGATCATCCTTATCCATCATTAGTATATTCTTGATCATTATCATCACCCCCCTTGTTTTGGTCACTCATGGCTGTATATGAGCAATGTTAGTATGCTAATAGAAACCAAATTTAAATAAAGCTTCTACAAACTAAACAAAATTCATAAACTTCAAGATAGACTAAGATGAGCTCTCAATTGAGAATATGAGCCATTAATGGACTCTCTCAATAAGAAGCTCTCTTGTTGAGTGGCTTTGTCTAAATAGATAGGATGTATACTCAAGCTTTATGCTTCAAAAAGGGCTTCAAATGGAGTTGGAATTTGGGTGTGAGTGTATGGTTTTGATGTAAAATGGCTTCTTAAAATGGCATTATGACTTTACTTCATGGATTGTGTTATTTTGCAAAGGGGAAGGATCCAATTTATAGGCAAGAGGCTTGAGGGATTGAGGGCTAAGATGCAAGGATGGGAAAAAGCTCATGGAGGGCTTAGATTGCATGAGAGGAGAGCACATGGATTGTGCTTCCTTACAACCAATCAAGGAGTGACACATGTCACATGGTGAGAGGATGGAGGAAAGGGGAAGGATGAGTCAAAAAAGGAGGCTCAAGGGATAAAATCTTCATAAAGACCCTCATAATGACTTGTAAGAGCAATAAAAGGGCTTGTAAGAGTCATTTATGACCTAGTGGACTTCATAAAGTTTTATGGTTGAGATATTTTGAAAGTGATGAGAGCAATTTTGACTTGGACTTGATTAGGAAGGTTTTAAGCTTGCTTAGGCTTGTGCAAATGATTAGAGGATGGATTAGGATGGTTTAGGATTAGCTTAAGGATAGGTAAGTGGATGGCATTTAATGAGGGTGGGTGAAGGAAGAGATATTTGTTAACTTTGGGTTGGGTTAGTAAGTTTTAACCCATGTTTAGGGAATGTGAAAAGGTTAGGAGGGGATTAGGATTAGGTTTAAAGACATCTTCTAGAAGAGTCTAGATTTTGGATGAGGATAAAGACTTTCTAGAATAGTCTAGAATTTCCTAGGATGAGGATGAAGACTTTCTAGAAGAGTCTAGAACTTCTTAGGGTGAGGATAAATTAGATTTTTAGGAAATAAATAAAGTTTTATTTATTTCAAGGGTTTGGGTTGAGGAGATATTTATTAAAACTTTTTAAATAAACATGAGGATTAATATTTAATCTTAATTAAATATTTTGAGTTGGGATTAGGGGTAGGAAATGATGAGATTAGCCTTTAATCGAAATTAAAGAAGGATTAGAAGAGGTTATTGGTCATAAGGAAATTGGCCAAGTTTTGGGCAAAAAATAAATTTTTTATTTATTTTAGGATTTTTGGTCAATTTATTAATTAAATAATTAATAAATAAGGAAATAATGTTTAAATAAGATTTAAACATTTTCTGGAGGGATTCCTTAATTAAATATTTTTAATTAAGATAATGGGATTTAATGGCATAAAAATTAATTAATTAATTAATTAAATAATTAATTAATAAATGATGATGTCATCAGGACTTTTTTTTCAAAAAATAAAAATACTTTATTTTTTAAAGGATTTTTAGGTGTCTACATTTTGCCCCTCTTTGATGTGATGCCGCAAGTGGCATGGCATCAAAGATAAGAAAATAAGATGCCCAAGGCTAGAGCAGAAGAGGAGAGAATGGACTGTGAGATGCCCCCTCAAGAAGGCAGCGGGGAGAGAAAGCGAGGCTCGGTGGCTTCTTGAAAAATACAAGAATCTGGGATGAGCAAGGAGACTCAGATTGGCAAAGAGAAGGGGCTGAATTAGCTCAAACTCTCACTATGGGAGAATGATAAAGGGAGAATTAGAGGCACAAGAGGAAGCAAGCTTAAGACTTTAGGGAAGGTGGAGGATGAAGGAGCGGAGCGCTATAAAAGGAATCCAGGATGGGGAGATGGGTGAGGGGATTAAAAAAGCTGATGCAACAGGATTTCAAAGAGTCAGATTGGCGGAAGATGGGTTTCGGAGATCCCTAGGACTAGGATTGTGGATCTCGAAAGATGAGGTTTGGTGGATTGATTTGGATTGGTGGATCCCTAAGACTAGGATTGTGGATCCCTAAAGCTAAGAGTGATGATTGATTCTGAGAGATACGGTTGCACAAGCTGGGGTAGGAGAGACAGATGCTAGATATGGATGCGGGATAATGGAGATGAAGGGAAACCATTGAAGCTTTTTGAGCGGGGGGATACTTCAAAGAGAAGTACCACCATGTGGTTGAGCACTAGATTTGCTATAGGACTGTTGGTTAATTGCCAAGGTTACTAAGAACATCAAGGCCTTTTCATCAACTGTCCAGAGGACTAACGAACTGACTCAAAACAAACACGCAAGGATTGCCCCAGTATCACACATGAATCCAAGAGGAAGCAGTGTGGAAATGACACTAGGTAACCCACAAGCAGAAAAGAAAACAAGAAAAAGACATGATCAAGACCTTACGCTCTGATTGCCCCATTCGCAGCATACCATGATATGGAAGATCATGGCAACCTTGAGGAGGGAACAAGGAGATTGCTTGGAAAAGATATTTCAAGACCCAAAAGGGAAGATTCCAAATCAAAAGAAAGTGAAAATCCAAAAGAGAACCATTTGCCAATGAGATGGGTAGGACCAGGTACTAACGCACCAAGATCGGACATGAGGAAAGCTATATCCTATAAGGATCTATCGGAGAGCACCTAAGCTGGTGGATCTGGATGAGTGATGCATCTGGCAAGTTGAACTAAGAAGGATAACACTTTGGTGACAGGAAATCTAGCTAAAGGATGCATTGGAATAGCTAACCAAGATGTGCGATGGGTGCAAGATGCTAATCAAGGATGAACTGAAATGAACACTGGATAGATACAATGGTACTAAGCTAAAGAGAATGTACAAGCTGATGGACCAAGATATGTACAAGTTGAAGCTGACCAAGATAGTTACAAGTAGGAAAAAGCTCAGGATGATAGGATAGCGGGATGGTTCGATGTTGTGCAAGATGCGAAAGCTAAGGGTGTGGTGATAACGAAAGATATGGATTTGGCAGGATGCATCCAATGATGATGAGAGATTTTGTGACCAAGAATAGCTAGAGGAGCAGGATGAGATGGCTGGATAGGATGGTAGATATCTAGGATTATGATGGATATAAAGAGATGACATTGGGTTTGCATGAGGATAGCCTAGAGCTAGATACCAATGACAAGGGAGGATGATCAAGACAAGATCTCCAAGGAATATAGTGCCCCCAATCAGAAGATAACATGCAAAAGGGGGTCTTATGATGGATGTGATAGGATTGAAGCTAGGATGGAAAAAGCTGAAGGGGCAAGGGAGATGGATGATAGCTGAGATGATTGGCTGAAGCTGCATAAGATTAGTGGATGGTGTGAGATGGAAGCTAGAGGATGGAGGATAGGTGGATAGATTGGAAGATGGAGTTGGATGTCAAGAGATGACCAAAAGCATGAGGGTGATAGGCTAAGCTGGGGATGGCAGGATTACGCATGACGCTTGTTTGCCAAGTTTTCATCATGGTACTTGTCCAAGGTGCTTGAATTGCCAAGTTTTCACCAGTGGATGCTTTATTTTTCTTTTCTTTTTTTTTTGACTTTTTGACTTTGAACTTAGCTGGAATGATTTTGGCTTTCTTCAGCTATTTTGGCTTTTTTGGGATTTTTCACTGGCTGTTGGAATGTTCAATTTTGTTGCTAGCTATTGGTACACCAGATGTGTGATTTATGAAATAGATCGAATTAGATGGGATTGATGGTAGGAGATGGAGGGATGAAAATGCTGGAAAGGAGCATGAGATGGGGATGCTTGCAAGAGCAACATTGGCACATGTTGGAACAGGTGTGAAAAGACCATATGGGGGATAGATGGTAGATGTGGGCGTGATGGAGGATTTGTGGAAGCGTGCTTGGGGATATAGGCACCCAAGATGGAGTTAGGAGATGGGGGACATGAGTCACTAGATGAGGTATTAGCAATGGTGGATGCCATTATGCATTGGGTTTCAACTTTTTTCTTGGGGATCCACATGGTTTTGGACTTTCTTTTCATAGGCTTTTGCATTGTTTTGCATTCTTTGATTGGATTTTGCCTTTTTGGAGTATGTCTTTTAGAATAGACATATGATTGCCTAGGATGTGGATTTTTAGCTTTATGCATTTTGAAGTTGGCATTCACATTGCTGTGGTAAGCTTTGGGAAGATGGTTAGGAGAAGCTTTGTGAGATGGAGAGGATATGAAAGAGCATGGAGGGGGATGATGATGGATGATGTGCCCTGATATGTGCCTTCGTTGATCTTGCATAGAAATGGATGGAATAGGATTTTTATGATGGCTGATAGGAGGATGGAGGATGGTAGATTTTGGGACATAGGGACCCAAAATGGATTTAGCGGATGAAGGGGGGATATGGTAGGTTGTTTTGGGTTGCAAGGATGGTGGAGGGGGGATGACATAAGATTTCTTGAAGGAGTGATGGGAGGCTGGCATGGTGGGCTTGGAGATAGGCTTGGTTTGGGAGTGTGGTGTACCAACACCTTTAGATGGTGAGCCTTTGGATACATATCCAAGACCATGAAATCCTAGATTTTTTTGTGCAATAATAGGCTCTCTAATTCCTTGCTCTTGTGGTCCTAAACCTTGACCTTGATAATGCCATCGATTGAGCATTTGAACAAGCTGAGGAAACTTTTTGCTTGCAGAAAATGGTAGAAGTGATTTATTAGGTGTATTGCAATGGGGAGATACTGTTCTTAATTCTTCTGCTAAGAGAGAGCCACCGTGGATGAATGTAAGTGAACCAAGAGGGTAGATTATAGATGGTGGAATAGCTTGGATAGGTGGTAAGATGGAAGCATGGAGCAGGGGAGATGGAAGGATAGGATCTTGATGTAGCTGGTAGGATGACAAGATATCTTGTAGTGGAGGAGATATGGCTTGAG
The DNA here is from genome assembly GCA_028749045.1 of Cupressus sempervirens. Lineage (NCBI taxonomy): Eukaryota > Viridiplantae > Streptophyta > Pinopsida > Cupressales > Cupressaceae > Cupressus > Cupressus sempervirens. The sequence goes on along the minus strand of CM053785.1, from coordinate 641,891,345 downwards.
GTTTTGGAGATGGAGGAGATGGTGATTGCACTATGGATGGAAGACATGGTACGATGATATCTTCATTTATGCTTTGGGGGATGTCAACATGCTTTTGGGCAGGATCTTGATAGGATTGGTTTGGAGTGGATGGTGCGATAGGAGGTGAAGGGATGGATTCTTCAAAGGCAGCGGATGGATAGATGGGAGATTCAGTAGTGGAAATGGGTGAGTAGAAGATGGATGCATAAGGGTCATTACTAGAGATTTGGGAAATGCTTGGAGGCGATGTGGATAGGATTTGGAGGGATTTGATAGGTGGTGGGATTTTGATGCTTGCGGGAAGTGGAAGGATTTTAAGCAATTTGATGGATGGTATGGGGATGATAGCTATGGGAGATGGAGGTGATATTATAGATGGGGAAGCTTCATCACTGACTACTTCACATGGTTGGATTAGATGACATGGCGTATTGGCTGGAGGAGATGGATTGACTTGTGGTTCCTCTAGGAGATTCCTTGGAGACTTGTGTGTCGAAGGTGGAGGTGGATTGACAGGAATAGCTAGTGTGATGGGGGTGGAAGATTGGAAGCTTGGTTGATGGGGTGATGGAGGGGAAGCTGGAATATCAGATGGCATGATTAGATAGTTTGGAATAACTCTTGGATTTTGGGGGATGCTTGGGGGAATGTTTCTAAGGCTTTTAATATACCTGTCATAGTCAACAAGATTTTCATCATCATTGGAATAGGACGTGGCGGGAGCAAGGACAATGCGACCAAACACATCATGATAGGATTGGTACTTCATGCTTTGATGATGAGTTTGATGGGGATGGGGTCTTGAGTATGGATGAACACGAAAGCTCATAGTTGGATTTGGGTTAAGCATAGATTTTGGATTGGCTAATGAAAGATTTCCTAGGGAGAGTCAAAGTTGCATGACAGACCTAAGGAGGATTGGCTAGAGATTTTTGGCTGTCTTGTGGGTGGAAGACTTCAAGGGTATGCTGTCAAAAAGTGAGAGTTTTGCTTTCCTATGTGCTGGATTTGGTGGTGGCTGTGTCAACTTGAGGATAGACTAATGATCCTATGGGCATGACACGAGATTGACCACTTGTGGATCCCAACCTTTAGCTCAAGGTGATGAGGGATGTAAGTGACAAAGCTAGATTACCCTAGACAATGCTCTGTCAGAGGGATAACCTTGGTGAGATTGGTTGATTGGTAGGATTGATTGGATAGCAAACTCTGGCAGAGTAACAACAACTCTTTAAAGGCTTGGGTGATTTTGGATTGGGTTGCTAGCTAGCTAGGGGGATGATTTGGATGGAATTTGGATTTGGGATTGTTTTAAGGCAAAAAACTAGATAGATTCGGTTGCAGTGGGGGAGCTTGGATGATTTTCTAATAAGGCAGTGACTACGCTAAGTATGTCTTGAGCTGGGAGATTTCTGCTTTTCTGGGATTTTGACCAAAGTTGGCAAACATTCATTCAAAAGCTATGAACAAACAAGAAGACAAAATTTTGGAGCAAGCACGTCAAACACACCAACATCCTAGGAAGCTTTCTACAAGGATGAAATTTGGTTTAGCTAGGGAGTCCTCGATATACACAAGGTACGTGAGGCCCAAATCCGTAGATGAAACCAAAAAGATGTCACACAGCCGAGAGGAGCGGTAACCCACTTCTCCTCTTTCACTTCTCAAGGGTATAAAGTTCTTTGAGGCTTAGCTCGAGTGACAAAATTTTGATCCCAAGAGAGGTGTCTTTGGATTCACCTCCCGATCTTTATACTCCGTCGAAACGCTGGAGTTGAGGTCGTCCCAAGGGGTGATGAAATCCCCAAGCAGGCCTCCTAAAAAGAAACAAGGTTTTGGATCCTAATCTTATGCACCCCAGATGGCCTCGAAAGACGACAAGGGGAGAGAATACTTGGATGACCTTGGGCTAAAAAACATGCTTGTTCTTTTACCAACTGACACTTATGTGTGCTAATCTAGACTTTGCAAGCACTCATGTTTAAGAGACAATGTTCAATTCCAACTTGAAGCGCCAACAAAACTAAATCGATCGAAGAATGCAAACAATAAGAAGAGTTAGGGTCAACAAAAGAAAACTCGCGCGCCCAGAGGCCTTCCACGTCAAGTATCGATTAATTTTCTTTAAGGCATTCAAGATTGAGTGTGAGTTTGTTTTAAGCCCAAAACAAAAGTGTGTGAGATTCGATTTCAAGTGCGCGCCCGGAGGCTCTTCACGTCAGTTGTTGTTCAATTTTAGTGCCCAAACTTGAAGTGTGATCGATTTAATCTAGAGTTTTGATCATTTAAGAATTTTGATAAAGTTAAAGCAAACATTCAAAGACCAAGTGAGTGAGTTAGATTGTGGAACATTTAACACCTTTTTCAAGTAGACTCATCCCCATAAATGGTGCTGAGATTGCAACCAATGGTTAATATTTGATGGGTGATTAGAAAAGAGGTGAGTCCAAGGAACTACTCAAATTGATTTTTGAAAATTTGTATTTTAACTTAACAAGGTTTCTTAAATGTCCAAAAATCAAACTTTACCTAGATTGCATGTGGAAAAGAGATTTGTTTTGTTCAATTTTTAGAAGCTCCAAATGAAGTGTTTGATATTGCAATGGTTAATTGATCCTTAGAATTCAAGATTGGATTTGTTGTTTTAATCATACATTCAAGGAAAATTTGATTTTAATCCATGACATTCAAGAGTGATTTTAGCAACATGCATTCAAAGACAAGTGGTTAAACATTCAAGTGTTTTCTTTTGAGCATTCAAGATTGAGATTTTGTGTGTTGTTTTAAGAACTTTGAAGTGCTTTGTTTTAACCTTAGATCATTCAAGATTGTTTTGGACTCAAAAGTGAAAATGACTCTTTGGACTTTGGTTTTCATTCAAGATTTTGTGTTCTAGTTTGCATATTTTAAGCCCAAAAATGATATTCCTAGATTGTTTTGATGCATGAAAAACCTAAGAAACATTCAAGATTTTGCAATAAGACATTTGTTTGGAACAAATAACAAAGCTTTTAGGACAATTTTTGGCAACCATTTAGGACTCTTAATTTTCATGAGATTTTTTAAAAGAACTTTAGTGTGCACTTAGTGTTGATTTTGAACCTTTTGAAATGGAAACTTGAAGTTCTTTTTAAATTCCCAAAAATGAAGTGTTCCTAATTTTGCATGAATGCATCTAAAACCTTGATGTTGCGAGGATGCAAATGATTAGATTGGTTTAGTTTCACTTGTTAAAAGATTTTTTCTTTTTTGCAAATTTTTAATTTTTAAATGGATTTAAGTATGATTTGGGGGTTCATTTTAAGCACTAAAAAGAAGTGTGTATGATTTTTCTTCCTTAAAAAATAAAATGGCCAAGATCTCCCACAAGAAGAAGAAGAAGAAGTAGATGGAATAAGAAGAATATAGAGAAGAAGAGGAAGAAGAATTCCAAGTGCTTTGTTCACCTATAAGCTTGAAAAATCTGCAAATACTATGAGATAGACTATGAGTTCCTTTGTCTTCTTCATGCTCATGTGGACCTACAAAACCAATTTATACAATCCTACCAATCACAAAAACAAGCAAAATTAGCCAAAATCAGCAAATAACATACAAAACTTGACTAAAAAAGCTAATGAAGATGACCCATGCGGGGTCCCACCGGGCATGCCAAAATGTATATGAGCAATGTTAGTATGCTAATAGAAACCAAATTTAAATAAAGCTTCTACAAACTAAACAAAATTCATAAACTTCAAGATAGACTAAGATGAGCTCTCAATTGAGAATATGAGCCATTAATGGACTCTCTCAATAAGAAGCTCTCTTGTTGAGTGGCTTTGTCTAAATAGATAGGATGTATGCTCAAGCTTTATGCTTCAAAAAGGGCTTCAAATGGAGTTGGAATTTGGGTGTGAGTGTATGGTTTTGATGTAAAATGACTTCTTAAAATGGCATTATGAATTTACTTCATGGATTGTGTTATTTTGCAAAGGGGAAGGATCCAATTTATAGGCAAGAGGCTTGAGGGCTTGAGGGCTAAGATGCAAGGATGGGAAAAAGCTCATGGAGGGCTTAGATTGCATGAGAGGAGAGCACATGGATTGTGCTTCCTTACAACCAATCAAGGAGTGACACATGTCACATGGTGAGAGGATGGAGGAAAGGGGAAGGATGAGTCAACAAAGGAGGCTCAAGGGATAAAATCTTCATAAAGACCCTCATAATGACTTGTAAGAGCAATAAAAGGGCTTGTAAGAGTCATTTATGACCTAGTGGACTTCATAAAGTTTTATGGTTGAGATATTTTGAAAGTGATGAGAGCAATTTCGACTTGGACTTGATTAGGAAGGTTTTAAGCTTGCTTAGGCTTGTGCAAATGATTAGAGGATGGATTAGGATGGTTTAGGATTAGCTTAAGGATAGGCAAGTGGATGGCATTTAATGAGGGTGGGTGAAGGAAGAGATATTTGTTAACTTTGGGTTGGGTTAGTAAGTTTTAACCCATGTTTAGGGAATGTGACAAGGTTAGGAGGGGATTAGGATTAGGTTTAAAGACATCTTCTAGAAGAGTCTAGATTTTGGATGAGGATAAAGACTTTCTAGAATAGTCTAGAATTTCCTAGGATGAAGATGAAGACTTTCTAGAAGAGTCTAGAACTTCTTAGGGTGAGGATAAATTAGATTTTTAGGAAATAAATAAAGTTTTATTTATTTCAAGGGTTTGGGTTGAGGAGATATTTATTAAAACTTTTTAAATAAACATGAGGATTAATATTTAATCTTAATTAAATATTTTGAGTTGGGATTAGGGGTAGGAAATGATGAGATTAGCCTTTAATCGAAATTAAAGAAGGATTAGAAGAGGTTATTGGTCATAAGGAAATTGGCCAAGTTTTGGGCAAAAAATAATTTTTTTATTTATTTTAGGATTTTTGGTCAATTTATTAATTAAATAATTAATAAATAAGGAAATAATGTTTAAATAAGATTTAAACATTTTTGGGAGGGATTCCTTAATTAAATATTTTTAATTAAGATAATGGGATTTAATGGCATAAAAATTAATTAATTAATTAATTAATTAATTAATTAATAAATGATGATGTCATCAGGACTTTTTTTTCAAAAAATAAAAATACTTTATTTTTTAAAGGATTTTTAGGTGTCTACAATGGCTACTGGGGTGGAGGAGTCAAAGGTCCAACTTATCCAAAAATAGTTTGTAAATTTACAAAATGTTACCTAATGTATTACACTAGAGTCCTTATAAATTAAATGACATGAATATCTATCTCCAATTTTTTTGCAAGATCCACCGTGCTATCAACAAATGACAAATTTTGATCTACTTGGACTAACTCTTTTGCGTTCTTCAAATGCATTTACATAGCCTCAAGATGAGTTGTACTTATGGCTTGAATAGAAATCATTTTCCCCCTAATTCTTCTATACTCTTTGGTCAACTCTATATGCCTTTCCTATTGAAATTTGACCTTGGATAAATTGAATACACCCAAACTGGCATCCATAGTTCATGCATTGACATTATACTACATGCCCTTTCCTAACTTATCTATCCTTTGTGTTAGCATGAATATTGATGGTATTCCTTTGGGAGAGTATCCTAAGAATTACTAGAACATGTGGAGATGGATAACATGATTAACATGTCGCATTCATGATAGTTTTTGCCATTAATGAAAGCATAGTATAATTTTTGTACAGTCTAGCAGATAGGGCAATATGATGATGATGTCAGAAAGTGTGTAAGTTATGGTTTCACACATGTGAGAATTTGTAAAGACTATGAGCCTACAGTGTTGTGTGATTGCAAAATAATTAATTATCTTAATATGGTCCTATTATAATTAATTGGAAAATCCTAAAGGCCGACTCAAGGAATATTTTTGGGGACATGATATAAAGGAAGGATATTTTCCTTGTTTGAAAAGGTATCAAGTGAGTGGATTATGTGAATGAGAGAAAAGTATTTTGGTGAAAGCAAGTAAGTGACCCAAGGGATTATTGGATGTGAAGTTGGTGATCTAGTATAGAGATCAGAAGGAGAAAAAGTTTGGTTGACAAGGAAAAACAAGAGGAAGTACAAGCAAAAATTATTTCTATTATTCTACAAGAAATAATATAGAGATCACTTGGATAGTGAGTTCAGTGATCTTGTCCTTGAAGATATTTGGATAGTGGTTCTATTTGCCTTCTATGGTTCCTAACAGGGTTGGAATCTCCTAAAAGGGGTGGATAACTGATTCACCTCACACCCCCCCCCTCCTCAGTTATGTTGGTGGACTTTAGTTTCTATCAATTGGTCTCAGACACTAGTACATTAGGCCTCCATTTTTTACCAACATTATCAATGGAAGACCAATTTGGCTTGTTAAATTCATTTTTTAAAAATATGATCCCCAAAAATTCAAAATTTCAACAATAGTTAAGTTTATTCTTGAAATTTTGATGATAGTTAAGTTTCTTGTTGAAATTCGGACAATGCTAGGGCCATATTAAAAAAACAAGTGAAATAGTTCATTTTGTTTTCATGCTGTAAATTTTAGGTGTGAGTTTGGGTTAGGGTTGAGAGTAGAAACGATAATAAGAGGTAACCCTTATCGCATTTGAGGGTCGATTGTATGCTTAATTTTTGTTCCTTGTTTCATTTAACTATGTATGTAAACCAATATGACCAAACTCACTCTAGTCATTTGAAAACACATTTTCTATTTCACGATAATAGTAAGTTTAATCATGATTGGAACCCTCATTGTAGTGATGAAATTCCACCCATTCTTAATTCAATAGACTTACAGGATAGACCTATATGGTAGAAAGTAAAATCAACCATGGGTGGGCAGATAGCAACTACTTCATTTCCATGCTCTAGAAGAGAAGCTATTTCATTTCTATCTACTACCAATACGACTACCTACCATCCATTTCCCACTTCTAGAAGTTCCTATGATATCGATAGGCTTGATACTTAGGTGACAAGAAGGAAATTATCTCAACCTCTCTTATTTGATCATTAAAAACAAAATATTGTATTTCCATAGAGACTTGACATATCTAGGTATAAGTATATTCCTCAACCTTTTCCAATATCCTTCCAAAATTGCAATGACCATGGGAGCTTTGAAAGAGGGCATCTACCAATGATTGTTGAATGGCAGTCTACTAGTGATGTAATAAATGAGATTTACAAACCTTTTCTTATAATAAATGCAATAAAAAAGGTGTGAAACTAGATATGATAGCTCTTCTGCATTTCCTTACTAGCACCTTCCTTTGTATGTATGGGAGGACATAGTAAACCTTATTGCATTTCAGAAACACTTGTTCCTTATTTTCTTTAACTCTATATGTGAATTCTATAACCCTTATTACATTTGAGTAGCACAAAATGTGGTACCAATCTTCTCAAGATGACTTCCTATAGGTACTAATTTCATCCCTACATATTATTCCATGAGTAAGGAACTAACCATGGTCTTTGATCTTAATGAATGAGATTGATAGACCTATCTGAATGAATATATGAATCGTCCCAAACACTATTGCCTCCCAACAAGTCATAGTTTTATGTTTAGATATTCCAATCTAGCTTTAAGACTATGCTAATTTACATGGACAAGCTTCAAATGACTCCACTAAACATGATGCTAAAATGTACCATTTAATCCATCAAACCCTTTCCAACACTTTCCATAAACACTAAATAGTAGAGAAAGTGAAATACCAAACTTGTTTTACTCATGAATTTAATTTTTCTCAATCAATTATTTTTAGGTATAGATCTAGGGTTTGATTCTTTTGGCATGGCTTTTATTAATGTATCTAGGGTTCGATTCTTGTGGTAATATATTAAAATTCCACATTTAACTACTTCCACCAGTGCAAATGTTGAAGGGTGACACCCCACCAATTACATTCATCAACATGTCTTGCATTGGATATATTATGTCCACCTAATGCATTTAGAAAGATGAATATGATGTGGGAAGAAATGTATTTATGCTCTATGTCCTTATCAAAGAAGAATGATGAGATATATGTAAAACAAAAGGTTAATTTGTGTACCTTCTAATAATTTTTAATAAATTAAGAAAATGAGGATAGAAGAGTAATTAAATTTTGAAAAGGTAGAGTTTTGAAAGGGTCAAATAATTTTTATAAAGTAAGAATGGTAGATTAAGGAAGTGTTTCTTATGTGAAAGAACAATAATGATAATAGGAGAGTTAGTAAGGACAAGATTATTTAATTTGGAGAGATCTTTGTATAAAAAATATATAACTTAGGTTCTTCAATATTCTTTGGAATGATTTAGTTTCAAACCATTCTAAATTAATTTTGTATTTCTAATATTTGAATATTTAGTAATGAATTTTAGTTTTTATCTCTTTTTTTGTTTACTTCTTCTTGTCTTACAATTGTAGTACAAATAGATGTTTTTGTTATGCATAATTTTTTTATTGGGATTCATTTTTTTTTATATCTTGCTTTGTGAAAAATGTGCTAAAATATTTTAAAAAGAAATCTTCAAAAACAACAAAAGAATATTAAATAGCATTATGAAACAAGAAATTAAAAGAAAGGAAACTATAAGCAAAGCATGAACACCACATTGAAAGGAGCTAAAATATAAAATTAAAAACAAAACATACAACCCATCAACCATAAAACCACAACCTAATTAAAATGGTTTGAATCCAAAATGTTCCATGGGGCACTAAAAAACTCATTTCAACATTATTTACATAATGAATCACACTCATATATTGGTAAATAGACTTGTCACATTGAAACTCTTGACAATGTGCCCAATAGAAGTGTGAAAAACTAAATACAACTATAGGATAATTATAAGCATGGTAAATGAAAAATTCACCCTTCTAAAATGATGAAATCTATTTTGTAATTTTAATTATGAGTGATAATCATAATTCAATGTTGAGTCATCACATGTACACTGTATTAATTCTACCTCAATGAACTCTTTACTCTTGCAATGACATGGAAGAGGAAGGCATGAATGTAAGAAAAGCTCCATTAGTTATATATATTGTCACTTATAATCTTTTCCAAGTTAATAAACTGAATTCCTTCACAAGTTATGGTGATAAAAAGATCCAACCTTCAAATTCATGGGAATCCCTATTTTCCACTATCCCATTAAGAAAGGTGGCACTATGGAATATAGAGGAGGGAAAACAATAGAGAGATAAAAATTTAAGTCAATGAAAACAATAGAGATTTAAAATATTGTTGATATAATTTCAAGGTTCGTAAGGTAATTTGAAACCTTAGGTAAAGTCCAATCAAATAAAAACAACATACAAGTTTTTGATATCATTGTGGTAAAACAAAATGCACATAGAGCCTATATATTAGATATAAGCTATAGAGTCAAATACAATACATATTAGATATAAATTATAGAGTCAAATATAATATATATAAGTGGCAAAGCCAAAAGGTAAATGCATCAGCCGAGAAAAAGATCCTGCAACAATAGCATTATAGAGCCAAATATTGAAATACAATATTAACATAAGTAAAGCTTTATGAAGGCTAATCATTATCAAACATTCAAAGGTGAAGAGGGAGGTCAAAGCCACCACCATACTAGTAAGCTTTACACACCATCAAAGCTCCCCTGCACAAATATAGAAGAGGGAAAACAATAGAGGGATAGGGTAGTGAGTGTTGTCTCGATGTGCCCAAGAAGACAAACTCAGAAAGCACAAACTACAAAACTATCCCTCTAAATAACTTTGAACTTAATTAAGTAAAAAAATAAACTAGGTTTATGTGGTAGGATTGTTCTAGGTAAAGTACTAGAAATCATTCAAGATTTTTGACTTTTAAATGCCTAGCAATTGAGCCATGAAAAATCATTGATTTTGATGAAGCTAACTACTATATAGCTTAAGATGTAGCCAAAAAACTTTCTCCTCTTATGATTTTTTCTTCAATTGAAATAATCCCATGGTACTAAGATGGTATACGGGAGTTTTCTGGATTTCAGTATCTTTGATGTTAAGAAACTGAACAATTAGATTTGTTATTTTCCATTAATTTTTTTGTATGCTCGGTCTTTCCATCTTAGAAGCATTAGACATGTTTCTATGTGAAGGACCACCTAGCTGAGCTAATGAGTGCAGTGTTCCAGGAAAGCCTCCAACATATGTGGTGGTTATTGGTAGTGGAATTAGGGGAGTTGACTCAGGGCTATTCTTGTTTTCTGGTCTTCTATCAAGAGGTCCTCAGTCAATCCTCTTCTCAAATGATAATGAAAAATGTTCCCTCCTCTATATTTCATTTAAAAAAAACATGACCATTTTCCTCCCTTTTTAGGCATTATGACCAAGGGTGACACGCATCTACTATCAGATATAGGATAAATAAAACTAGCATCAAGTAATTTTTACAATTCAGTTTTAACTATTTCTCTAAGGGTTAGATTAATCCTTCTTTGAGGTTGATAGAGTGATAGGCACCCTTTATTGATGTATATTCTATGAGTACATAATGTAGGACCCGTTCCTTTCATATCCCCATAATCTCATGCAAAATCCTTTTCATGTTCTTGAAGCAGCTCTGTTAATTGTTTCATCTATGTGGAAAATAATTTGGGATTGATGTGAAGATTATGACCTTTTAACAGCTCAACAATAGTAGTAGACTCAATTATAATAGCTTCAGAGATTGGACTTGTATCTAATTCACATGGTAAGAGTTGATGAATAATGTCTGGTTCTTTGAGCATAATACAAATCTCATTATATTCCTCATTTATGGTTAATTCTAACACAAAACTATCAGATACATCTTTTTCTACTACACAAGTGTTACTAAGAATACTCTGAATTACTAAATCCTCTTCCTGTAGCTCTAGGAAAGATTGTCTATGTAACATCATAAGTTGTGCTATAGAGTTTAACTCTTCTTCTTCATCCCTTAAATCTAGCCAAACAAATGTGTGTAAATCTAGTTGAGGTTGTGCTGGAGGATATAAATTAAATTTCTTTGTTGCTTGACCATTGAATATGGTCATATTTTCTGACCTACAACTTATATTTGCATCAGCTATAGCTAACCATGGTTATCCTAGAATGATAGGATAACCAAATAAATTGAGTTTGGGAGATAGAATCATGAAATCTATAGGGTACTCTAGATAGTCTAGGGTTACAACTATGCTTTCTATCATCCCATCAAGAGTGACAATAGTACTATCTACAAGTTGTAGAATTGTTGGAATAGCCCTTAATCCTTCTATTTTCAACTTCTTCGTAGTATCCTTGGTCATGATATTTATAGTAGCACCAAGATCAATTAAAACATTTTTAACAAATTGACCATTTATAATCACATTCACAATTGGACTACCTAGATTAGAATATTTAGGAATGATCAATTTTCCTAATATAATGTTAGCCAATTGTCCTACAACATGGACTATAGTTGGGTCCTTTTCCTTCCTCCTAGGATTCTTTAGGCAGGCTTCTCTAATGGCTTTGCCATAGATAGGAACATCTTTAATAGCTTGGAATAGGGGTATTTGGATATGCATGTTCTTTAACTGATCAATAATATCAAAAGATTGTTCCTTTGTTTGTACAAGTTTACTTTGTATGAGCTTCTTTGGAAAAGGAGGTTTAACTACTCATTGGGCTTGAGCTAAAATAATGACATTAGTTGGGTCAACCTCTTATAATTATAAGAGGTGGTTTAGGCACTAGTATGGTTGTACCAGATCTGAAATGTATATTTGTAACATTCAAAGTGTAAACAGGATGTTGCTGAGCATCAACAAAGTACATGGGTTGTTGTGACTATTAGAATCTGAAAAGATTAATAACCCAGAAAACTAGTGCAAAGAGTAAATATCTAAACTATGAATGCAAATGATACAAAATCAAAATAGCATCATAAAGTTAGTCTCCAAGAGAGTAATGCAAATGCTGGAAGAAAAATAGCATTAAAAGGATGCAAAAATAAGAGATGCAAATACAAGATAGGTAGCATGCTTATATAGGCTAGGAAGAGGGAGGAGGTGGCAACACCAACCAATGAGGAGCAACCATCTATTGGACTAAAGATAGAAAAGTATCTTCCCAAGATAGCTAATGGATGCTCACATGTAGGAAGGTGACACCTCACAACCATTCACCTAATAAGACATGCTTTATTAACCTAAGTGAGATTACTAAAAGTGTAGGAAAAACCTAGCAAAATAGGAAAAATAAAAAACTACACTAACACCCCCCCATAAGCAAAGCTTAGGTGGATGTAGAAATGGGTCCCGGCAAGTCAAGCCTGATGAGGTACCCATGTACATAAAATTCCCCCAAAAGAGAGAGAAAAGAGACTCCCCAAAGAAAATTAGGACTCCAAGTGAGAGGAAGAGGCCCCCCCAAAAGATGAAGCATCCCGCACCTCCAGCAAAGCTTGCAAATTTTGTCCGATAGATCCACTTACATCGAACAAGTTTTCTTCCCTTAGGAAAAAGGACAAGATCCCAAGTGTGGTTCCTCATCAAGGAACTATACTCTTCCTGCATAGCTGTATCCCACTTAGAAATACCAGAAGCCTCATGAAAGGACTGTGGATTTGAGGCAGTAGCAATGAAGATATGTAGAGCATCCTAGAATTGTGAACGAGTCTGCTTGGTGTCTGATGGATCCCCAACCCAATCACCTGCAAAATGCAAGGTATGTCTAGCCCAAAGTGGACCAGAAGATGGAGAATCTAGAGGAGAATTATCAACCTATGAATGATGACTAGGAGAGGAAGGAGGTGAGTCCTCTGAATCACTCTCTACATTAAAAGTGGAGGTAGAAGACTGCTCAAGTGAATCTGACCCATCATGTATTCCAAGTGACTCCAATGTCAAAGTAGAAGGCAACCTTGTGACCATGCTCTACTAGTTAAGCTGATGCATGTAGTGAAAGTTAAGATGGCCAAACCGCTCATGCCATAATCTGCTCACATCATTAAAGTGAGTGAGCAAAACAATCAAAGGAGGATCAGGAACAAAGTGAGAAAACATATAGAGTCGTGACTGATGATCTACTCTCCCAACTGCAACTGTAGAATCATTGTGCAACTCATGTATCTCCACTGAATCAAGAGTGAACTCAACCCGCTTGCCTAAACCTGTGTGAGTGATCTAGTGTACTGATAGGAGATTAGTTGACAATGAGGGTACATAAGGAACATCATGGAATGTGCCATCCCCCACATCAATAGACCCTCTCCCACACACCTCAATAGGAGTGTTATCACCCATCAAAATAGAAGGCATAGTACATGGCTCCAAGGATGGTTCTTCCTTAGATGAAGCCATGTGGTGTGAAGCACCCGAATCAAGAACCCAAGTGGATGGTGAGGAAGCAACTGCAAAAAGGGCCTTGCCCTTTCCTTTCCCCTTGCTATTTTCTTTTTCCTTGTTAGACCCTTCATTAGAACTTTGTTTGATAGACTCAGGAACATTGATATTATTCTTCTCAAGAATGTATGTCAAGTGATCAAGTTGTTTCTGCAAACATTTATGTTCATCATGACCAGGTCTTTCACAATAGGCACATTTGACCTTTTCTTTCTTAGGCTTATCGCCCTTGGAAGATGGTGTATCAATAGTTGCTTTTGAAGCAACTGGTATCTGATCCTTCTTCTCCTTGCTATTCTTTTGTTTCTTTTCCTTACTATTGTTGTTACTACTTTGTTCTTTTTGTTCTTTTGTGCTTTGGTTGGCAGCCAAGGCATGTGATATAGAGGACTTAAGAGTGCCCATTTGGATTAGCTTGTCCTATTCTCGAGTGAGATTGACAGCAAAATCATCTAAAGATGGCATGGTGAATTGAGTACCAAGTGCACCCTTAGTAGCATAGAAGGTAGAGACAAACACAGAATATTCTAAACTTAGCTTAGAGAGAATACTAAGAATCAGTTATTCATCTTTCTTTTCAATTCCACATTGTTTTAAATACAGCCTTAGTGATTTCAATTTGGTGAAGAAATCTTGGATTGTGTTGAAATTGCCTGGACTCAAACTAATTAATTCATTTTCCAACATATGACCCCTCATTGAATTTTGTGTGCCAAATAGTGTTTCTAGCTTTGTCCATACTTCATTTGGTGTATCCAAAGACTCAATGTGAAATAGCAAGTCAGGAGAAACAGACAAACACAATGTTCCAAATGCCTCATCACATTTGTTAAACCACTTAGGCTTATCTTTATCTTTAGTAGGTTCAGTTTCAAGTCCCATAGTTATCCTATTTAATCCAGCTTTCCTTAAGTGACTTGTCATGCGTGATTTCCACTCAAAGTAATTGTATGGAGTTAGGATGGGCATATTTGTTTGATCCATGATGAAGAAATGTAGAGAAGAAATGCTAAAAAGAAGAGAACCCAGCCACGACAATGCCCCCCACTTTTTACTCAATCAAAGAACCCTCCCAAAGAAATATGATTTGGCACTTTATTTTAGTGCGTTTTCAACTACCACTAGAAATAAATACTTAGTGGTCTTGATTTCAATGCATTACAAACCCTCATGAAGAGTATATGCTAAAAGTGAAACTTGGGCACAATAATCAAGGAAAAAAATAGCACCACTGTGATCTACTCAAAAAATCATGCACTTTCAAAAAAAGAATCGCCTTGATACGAGGTCGTATGAGAAAGTTATGATCCTCTAAATTTTCCAAAATGAGAACTGTGCACAGTCACGACTGAGAATCTGCAATTTCTGAAGAATTCATGCATGAAAATAAAAAAACAACTCCACTAGTGGATAGAGCACAAAAAAATAGCCAAGTTCATAACAAGAATCATCAAAATCGGAGTCCGTATGAGCAAGAATGAGATATTTGAAAACTGCGTTCAAATCTGCGACTGTCAATGGAGAGGGGTATGGCTGTAGCTTTGCATGCTCAATTTTGCAAAATATACAGCTTGCATGCAAAATCTAAAAGATACCCAAATGGTTTTTCGGGGCTGCGAACAACACCCAGAAAGTGTTTTTCTTACTGATGTACAGAAGATGTTGCTGTAGTGTAAATCAAACGCCTTTAATAGTAAAAAATGGCTCC
The DNA here is from genome assembly GCA_028749045.1 of Cupressus sempervirens. Taxonomy (NCBI): domain Eukaryota; kingdom Viridiplantae; phylum Streptophyta; class Pinopsida; order Cupressales; family Cupressaceae; genus Cupressus; species Cupressus sempervirens. Next base: position 641,876,231 of record CM053785.1, on the reverse strand, counting down.
AAAAATCAAAAAATGACCCCAGCAACCATAATAGGACATGCAAATGCTGGATCAGCTTCCTAAGTCCATCAATGGCATGCTGGAACTTGCAAAACTGTTGAAAACTCCAAATATGCAAGTTGGTTGTCAGATTTGAGATTGAAACCCCAGAGAAAAACCATTTTTGTCAAAACTTTTCTGATTCTCAGGATCATCCAAAGATGCAAGAGAAGAGCATACTTCATTTTTCAAAAAACTACAATAAAGTTTATTTGCCCCCTCCGAATCTCTCAAATAAGGAAACTAAAATCTACTCTTGCACATAGAAAAGCTCTGATACCATGTTAGAATCTGATAAGATTAATAACTCAGAAAACTAGTGCAAAGAGTAAATATCTAAACTATGAATGCAAATGATACAAAATCAAAATAGCATCATAGAGTTAGTCTCCAAGAGAGTAATGCAAATGCTGGAAGCAAAATAGCATTAAGAGGATGCAAAAATAAGAGATGCAAATACAAGCCAGGTAGCATGCTTATATAGGCTAGGAAGAGGGAGGAGGTGGCAACACCAACCAATGAGGAGCAACCATCTATTGGACTAAAGATAGAAAAGTATCTTCCCAAGATAGCTAATGGATGCTCACATGTAGGAAGGTGACACCTCACAACCATTCACCTAATAAGACATGCTTTATTAACCTAAGCGAGATTACTAAAAGTGTAGGAAAAACCTAGCAAAATAGGAAAAATAAAAAACTACACTAATAGTGACTACTATTTATTTGGATTTGGTTGAGGCTGTGCAGGTAACTAGGTCTGCTTTTGAGGTCCATGACTCACAAGTGGTGGCATTAGTGTGAGTTGTTGGACTAGAGGTGGTAATTGTGGATTACGAATATTTTGGTTAGGCCACTATTGAGGTCCTCTCCATTGATTTGTAGACTGCCAATTCCCCTGGGGTGGTTGCCATTGGTTTTGTTGTTTTTTCCATTGATTATTCTATTGGTTTGGCCAAGAAGGTTGGAAATTCTAAAGCCATTGAGGCTATTGTAGATTATTTTGCCAAGCATTATTCCAATTAGGTTGATTATATTGTGGAGGACCTTGGGTATTACGATTTTGCATTGATTACCATATAGATTTGAATTTTGCAAAGGCTCCTAAGGCATACCTTGATGTTTGGCCCATGGCCAACATTGAGCAACAAAGAATACTTGCTCATCGTCTCCATCTATCTTGATGTACTCAGTTGGAAGATGTTGGTTATCCATGCTAGTGACCAATTTGCATTGGCAATCTTTCTTCTACTTCTGGAAATAGCGGCAGTACTTAGCTAATTGTACTTCAACTTCTATGTGTTTCTTCTTTGCAGTCATTGTTTTGAGATGTGTAGTAACATTATTTATAATATCCTATTTGAAATTTGAGAGTAGATTAGATATCTCAAGCTTTGAAATACCTTGACTAATTCCTTTAATAGTTGTAGTCTAGTTTCCTTTTCCTTTTTTCATGGTTGATCTTGAGTAATTAAGACAAATTTTCTTGAGGTCATCCCAAGAAGATTGATACAAATCTCCTCTAGCCATCAAGTCTAATGCTTCTAGACAACTATCATTCACACCTTTCAAAAAGACTAGCTTTTGTGAATCCTTAGACCACACATGTTGAGGGTTCTTCTACAATGTATACAAGAAATGTGAAACATATTCTTCCAATTTTTCTTCCTCATGTTGTGATATTCTAAAGATATCACCTCCTCTTGAATCATTTTCTTTGCAATACTCTTTGTATTTGTCCAGAAATAGAGTTTACATTTCATCCCAAGTACTTGCTGCATTGGCTCCTAAACCCATGAACCATCATAAAGCTGACTCTTTAAGTGTTGCTAGAAATAATTTGAGTTTATGGGCATTAGTGTTGTAGTCAAAGCTACAACAAAATATGTCAAAAACACAAACAAGAATGTATTAGGATCTTCAATTGCGACACCATAAAACTTTGGAAGAACATTTGGAGGTATATTTTTGAGATTAGCATTGGTTACAAGACTTGGGAGAGGAAATGAAAAAGTAGATTGTGCCATTACTAGAGGTATTTGATTATGAGGCTTCCGCTGAAAAGGGATATTGGGCACTAGATTGTTAATAACTGGTGGATTTGGAGCAGTACTATCAAGAAAACTGGCCAAAATTTTAGGAAAAGGTTGAAGACCACCTATATCCAAAGGTTCTATCCTTGAGGATGATTTTGTAGGAAAAATAGGGCTTGCATCTTAAAAAGCAACTCAGCTTCTTCTTCAATTTCTTCATTCAGATTAACAAGCTCCCATGGAAGAAATATCCCATATTCATTGTGTGGTCTTCCTCTTAGATGCACACAATTGAATTGGTCACTTGTGAATCAAGCAACAAATCTTGTAGTTTCTAACTAACACACTAATCTAGAAATAGAGGACTCATGAAGGTTCCTAGTTTGATACCATCCCTGGCAATAATGTTAAAAATGAAAGTTTCCATAATAGATCAAGATAATCACACTACTATTCCTCTAACAAGGGTACTATATCCATTTTGAGAGCTATCTATTCCATTATGAAAATACATTTGAATTGTCAACCCAAGGACATAGAACTTGAAATAGGTCAGCATAGTATGTGCACCAAGTTCCTTTAAGAGTCTTAACACCTATGCTATAGGAAATTAAAATGCATGAAAGTAATCTACACTACTAATACAAAATAATAAATACACTTAGATTATCAACAAAGAACTGTAGAAATGACAGAAAAGGGAATTATAAACTAGTTAATAGTTCAAACATCCACTATGATCATTTTCCACAAGTGTTGTAGGAACTTTCACAGTAACTATACTGCAAGCCTAATATAATAAATCTATCTTAAATAGGAAATTGCAAGAAACAAATCTTCTCTACCTAAATCTATTCCACCTCCCAAGTGAGCCCCCTTGGTTGGCTTCAACTAACTAAGAACACAAAAGGTAATCCAAAATCACTCTCTCATTAGAATTCTTCTTTTGTTACATGATTGAAAAATTCATAGAGAACAGAGAAAACAACTTAAGAATCTCAATAACTAACTCTAACTCTCCATATATATAGAGGATTGGAACCCATTATAAACATAACATAAAAACTCATGAGAAAACATCATCAGTAGAAAAAGGGCAAGATGTCAACCATGGCTTTTAAAACATTGATTGAGAAACAAAATAATAGTCTGCAAATAATGTAACAAGTTGGGCTTCTTGAAATAACTCCTCTTGCAAATGTGGCTTATCACCCGAAACTGACTTGCACTTCTCATGCTATGATCAATCTTTGTTACTTCTTCTTTAATATAGTGCTCACCACTCTTCATGCCACTTCTCCATTTCTTGAAAATTAAAAACATTTGAACACATAAAACATTTCTACTAACATTCAAATATTAAAACATAGCTTAAAATATTTATATGAAATACTGCACTTTATATATAATACTAAGCGAGGTACGTCATATCCACTATCCATAGGTTTAATATGTTCTAGCTACATTTAGCATAAGTTCACAAGACATTTAAAATAGATATTTTGGAAATATTTTTCACATGGCTCAAAGAGTAAGTTCAGACTATATAAAAACTATATCAAATTTGAGACATTAATATGCCTCCTCAATTACCCTTTTTAGATTTCAATCTCCTTTTATAAGGATTGATCTCTTTTTAATTGTTAATCTCTAAAATCTCTTCTTAATCTAAATATACAATTTTTATGTTTTTCAGATCAAACTCTTGCCTCTTGTTGTCTTTTTCTTCTTCATGGTAGGTTTTCTACATGCAGGTATTCTTGGGCTTCGTGGATTTGATTTACATATTTTCTCAAATCCTACACAAAGTTTGGTAAGCCAACAAACACAATGCTCATAAATACATGCACATAGCACATGGATATGGACAAATATTGTGAAGAGGTATGATTTCAAGTATACAAACTGTTTGACAGAAATCCTCAATCAATATATTGAAGATTATTAATGAAATGTCATGTGGAAATAAATCCGTGCAAGGAAGATACATTGGTCAAAGGCTTGCATATATATAAGAAATTTGAAAAGTATGAGGAAATGATGTGTTGTGAGCTTTTTTGGTGGAAGGTAAATTAGGAATATGTAGTTCTCAACTCAACCACAATTATAATCAATTGGTTGTAAGATACTAAGACATGAAGAAGAAAATGTCAGTTGAAGTGGTTTCTCCAATCAAGCAGTGAAATTGAATTGAAGAGAGAAAGGCATGTGAATTGTTTGACATAATACTTTAGGTAAATTTTAGAATCAACACAAAAAGTTGAGGTTTTGAGTGTGCTTTAAAGTCAATAGTTTGAAAATACAAAGTTAGAAGAACATTGATTAAGGAATTTGATAACCAATACTATGAGGTACAAAGTCCAAGACAAGGAGCCTCTTGTGATATTAACAAGCACACTTCCCAAGATATTAGATATAAATATAGGATACATGGTGATTTTAGAAATTTGGCAGATGATGAGTAAAAAAGGTAGATCACCTCTAACACAACGAACATTAGATAATGGTCTAACTCATGTAGGAGAACATTCACTTACAGTTTAGTGTGTAGAACTAGTTTTGGAATGTGTCAAGATGTATGACCGAAATTCTAGAGACATCAAGACCTTATAAACTAATATCATGGCAAGGTTGGATCCAGTGTCTATCTCCATCACATTTAGACTCCCAATAAGAGAAGAATTCAGAGAAATCTCTAAAGAAAGTACTCAAGGGTACTTCCATCAGAACAAGAAGACATGTTTGAATGTTATTGGTAAGAGTTGCTTGGATCAACCTAGAAGAGGACATCACAGTTACCAAGAGTGCTATGTAGAAATATCTTTAATGAAGACATTTTGAATATAATAATTCTCCTTAATAGGATACTGGGAAGATTGACTATTGAATACTTTCAAGATTGGATGTTTTTATACATCAATACCATCACCACTAGAAAACAATTTATAGAATTTGGAGAAATGATTATTGATTCCCTTCATCGGCAATTAACCAAATTCAATGCAAATCAAGGGTTTTACATGTCCTTGTACCTGATGTATGCAATTGCTAGTATGAAATCATGGCTTAGTCTTAATCCTTATGGAGAGTATAACATAGCCATGAAAAAATATAATTATTACCCCCAATTGCAATTAAAACAAAGCAATGGACATTTATATAGGGTAAATGATGTTCTTTCTATGCTCACAACTAGAGAGCTATAGGGAGATATAGGACTCCAAATTTCTCCTAAAGAAGCCATTCTCATTAGTACTTATGGTACCTTTTTCATATAGTACCCTCAATTCACCTACATCTGCATTGAAGGTTTTTGAGATTGTCCTCTTATGTTGCCTGGCTTCATAGATGATGGTGGATGCTTTCAAAAGTTCGCAGGAAAATTGGTCAAGTAAACAAGAGGTGCAGGAACAAAGGATCAATTCCTTTCCTAATCGGTATTGGGCACTCTTCCTTAGATTCTTAAAATATCAAAAGGACCATGGTGAAGATGACTTTATACCTTTTCCACAGTTGTTTCCCATTTGATGGCAGTGGGATTGTTAAAAATAACTTGACATTAGGACCTAGTTATTTTCATTTCCCTACAATGGAAGATTATTGGGAAAACTGTGATAATGACTTCAAAGTGAGAAGAAGGGACTGGATGAGATTCATGGTGCAACAAATCATTGATTACAAAATGAGATGGGATGTGATAGTTATAAAAGAGGATGGATCAGACCTAATTGATCCTTTCTTCTTTGAGTAGATACAACTGTTAGAATTTTCATACATTAATTGGTCTCTATCAGAATTGAAAGACCTCAAGAAAGAACCTTCTTTGTAATTCAACAAACTGAGAATTGGTTAAAGAATAAAGTTAAAGAAGCCATGACTACTAGATCAATAGAAAGAGATAGTGCAAAGAAAAGTAATAATTCTTAGGAAGGTACATTAGTTTTAGCCATTCCATCTTCTATCCCTACTTCTTCTAGTTCTTTACATAGCACACAAGGTGGAGATGATAGTGAAGATCTAGATAAAGGAATTGGTCTAGTTTTAGCATGTGAGCTCAATGTAGTTGCCAGGAAGAGGAGATCAAAACCCAAGGAGAAGATGTTAAAACCAACCCAAAAAATGATAGAAGAAGATCCTAAGATGAACGCTTTACTATCATCATTTGTAAATGAGATGATTCAATCCATAACATCCCCTACACGCTCATTGTCCCCTGAAAGTGCAGAAGCAACTCAAGAGGTGCCAATTGTAGAGAATGTGCATAACTTAGATTTATCATCTATAGTCCTACAAGTTCCTTCAGTCATCGAGTCATCTACCAATATCTCAACATCTTGGTTATAATTGGAGAGAAAGAAGAAAATGATGACCCAATTGGAAACATAAAATCTAGATGTCATAGCTGAGTTAGTGCATAAAGGTATGAAGGTAAAGAAAACTTGAATAGAATCTAGACTAGTGTTGAATCCTACCTCAAGAAAACTATTTGTTGAAATTGCACAACCAGTCATAGAGAAGAACACAAACAAGGTAGATGAAGCTGATTTTAGCATAACTAAAGTGGATCCAAGTCAAACCACTCGTGAGGGAAGAGAGCATAATTTTCAAGTGTCAGTTGTTGTCTTCATGGAATAGTCAAAGAGAGATAAATAAGCTAAGAATCAACTCAAGTGTCAAGTTCAAGCCCTTTCTTCATGCATCTAATAGATGGTCGATGATTCCTTTCCAGACCCTAGTTCATCTATATAGATAATAGGAAATCCCAAGAAGATGTTTGATGAAGAAAACATTCAAGACATAGGAGAATGCCAACTTATAGTAAGATGGTGAAAGCATGGATAAATGCATGAAAGAACAAACATCAAGCATATTTTAGGAAGTTAAGGTTAAATATGCTAAGACAAATCACATACAATGAAAGATTCAAAAAGAGTTAACAATTCTCAAGGAACAACAAACATTCTAGAGAGAAATTGATGCCAATCTAGTAGAGATTAAATGAATGGACAATGATATAGTCAAATCATTGAAGTTAGTCACCAATGGAGAAGAAGAGAAAATTGATATATGGTTGGAAAATATCAGATGGAAGAATGATAACATGAATCAACAATTGGATGAAGGAGAAAAGTTCTTAAACTCTTGCAAACTACTAAAAAAGAAGGGCTTGGGGAATATACCACTAATTGTAGAAGGTATCCCTATTATCAAACACACTCAAGATATAGACATATCTTCTTTTTTGGAATGCATAGAGGTAAATATCAGCATTGAACTTAGCAGTAAATAAAGTTTAGATGCTAACATTATGATGAGATTGAGCAGTCTCTCAGCAGCATTAGACTCCTGTATTCAAAACTTACTAGGTTACATCCTAGAGTTGGATGAAATTAGAAAGAGACACAATCTATGCAAGCTAAAAATGCAAAGTTTGATCATAATAAAAAAAAAAGGCTTTGGCACAAGTCATCAAATCATTTAGATCATGCAAGGCAAACCTAACTCAGCTACTCACGACACCTACAAATCAAAAAGCAAGCTTAGGAAATATCAATGATCATAGTTGAAAGGTAGAAGTGGATATGTCTAAAGTTATCTTAGATTTTTGTTTATATATTTTGTAAAGAGGTCAACTTTAGAATCAATTATGGTTTTGATCAATGTCTTAACTTTTTCTAACTATAGTTAAGCATTGAAAGTTAGAGTTGGTTATGAACTATCTTCAGATTAGTCCAAACTCTAACTTTTTGAGTAGTTACAGACCTAAAAGGTTGGTTATTCTAGAATAGCTATAAATTCATGAATCCTAATGTAATAGGGAAATTTTTGGACTTTGGAATAGGAGAACACTTCTATTAGAGTTTTGGTGATAAGACAAATTTTGGAAAGTGTGTATAGAGGTTGTCTTTGTAATCAAAGTTTCTGTTTATGTTCTTGGTGCAAGGAAATAAAAGAATGTGCATTTGGGTTCTTTTCTATTATTCTAAATTGTTAAAGTGTTGATTCTCTATAAGGAATATTTTCATGATATTGTGCAAGTATTCATGAATTATTGAATTAGCATTGTGTTGATGATAGCTCTCAAGCATAGTTCTTGTTTGTCTTCATTATCAGTTTACATCAATTTTATAGAAGCATTGAAGTCATGTGATGCATTCATCATTAATAGTTTCCTTTTTATTTTCTAAGTTGTAATTTTCTTTATTTAAAAATCAAAATATTGTGTTACGAGGGAGTTTGCCCTCTAAACACAGAGGAACGTTGGATATCAAGAGCCTATCCAATTGTTAGAGAAATTTATTTGCCACATACTTCATTGGACTAAATCATCTATTTTCAAAGTGACAAATCTGTTTACCAAAAATATGAAAGTCATATTTTTTTTCTTAAATCCAAAGTAGAATATTTAAATAAATACACCGACCTAATGCCTCCACTGGACCAAGCAAGTCATGATGATTCGTAAACATAAGCACGCATAAAATTGAAAAGAAAAATATGATCTTCATTCTCATTTTCATCTGACTCTTCGTATACCCTTGAATTAGAAATTAATCCATCTGATGAATGTTATTAAATTGAGGTGGAATACGTCTGAATTTATAGAGATTCTTCACCCACAATGGCCGTCATTCTACTTTTTGTGTCAATTTACAACACTATTGCGATTGGAGAAGGCAACCGATTACAGATCTATTACTAAAGTGTACTTTTAAATGTTATCCAATTTAATAGTCAAAGATTATAAAACCAATTAATCTTTTAACATAAATGAAGTAGTCATCAAATACATTTTTCTCACAAAATTAATGAACTCAATTAATTTCAAAAAGTTGGGAATCGACGTGATGTTTTTGACGAATTAAATTTGAAAACTGTGCAAATACTACCCAATTCTTCTACAACTGTACCCGTTACTTGAATGATTGTTTCAAACATTATTTCATTTTTGCTCGAACATGTCCCTAAATGATAGTCAATCATTTTCAAACTTTTATAACATAATTACTTACTAGCAATTGCAACTTAGTGTGCAATAGGTATGTCGTATTTGGGTATAAATTTTTTTCTTAACTAACACAAATGAGACATTTTATTTGTTCTTCACATTTAATACAATATGTTTGGTAATCAATAAGCACCATGATAAATAGGTGGGAGAGTGAAAGGAGCAAAAATTAATATGCAATCCTCTTCCATGCCAAACAAGAGCACCATTGTATTTTGAAATAAGTTTCAAGTCCCATGAATTTGTGAACAAGTTGCTTTGATTTTCCAGTTCATCTAGTGTCTGGTCCATTTATTTGTGTGTATGCAATGTCATTTAAACCTGTGTAGATTAGAAAATTTTATTCATCTTTGAATTTAGAAACTCTAATTTGTAATGTATGTATCTAAAAAATAATTCAAGCTTACCTGTAGTAGTTGTTCCATGGCAGTTGCAGGTGAATAGTCTTTCCATGAATGGGGCTACTTCTAATACTAAAATGGTTGGGTGACCCTATTGCTGTCAAAATCAATGGAGTTAATAAGACATCAAATGCATTTGCCACCAACACAATCCAAATCAAATATCTGAATCATTGCATAAAGTATTTTCTACTGAAGCAGAGTATCCATTGAGGGGGTACTGGTCATTTGAAGCCAATAATAGAAAAGTCCATTTTTGGTCTTGTACAAAATGTTATTCAATGTATTCGACCTAAATTATTTCCAATCGAATCACATTATGATGAACAGTTAAGACTATTTCGACGGTCGTCATTGTCTCTCCACGATTGTTGACCGTCGGATGGAGAATTTGGCTCCTCACATTCAAATAGGGAATGCCTACGGCGTAATAACCTTTAACAAGGTTGGCTCCTAAAAAAGCTTACTTTAGAAGAGTGAAAATTAGTGACATGTTGCTGGTAGTTTTTTCCAAATTGGATTTCCACATTAAATCCTAGTGTCAAACTTGTGTGGATGCTATCTATGGTATTTTACTAATTAATGTTTACATTATGCAAGTCTTTTATTTAGGACAACAAACTACTAGTTGATGTTACTAAAGTTTACAGTAGAGACTAGGCTATGGAATGATAAGATCTGAAGTTGTTTAAGATTTTGTTTGTTCAATTGGTACATTTGGACCTTGGACAACTAATTCAGCCCCCCCATCACCCTGTCTCAATTATTAGATAAATATTCTAACAAACCCTTCATTTCTGGAGAGGAGACTAATTTAACCAAGTCTTTAGAGAAAGGATACTCCTACATCACCATTTTATTCTTCACAAAAGCATGAGTCTTCCCCTCCAACCCATCCTTCACAATCCATTATTCTAAAGGAAGAGTGATACAACATTCACCCTAAGTAGTGGAATCCTCCATTGCCACGTTCTCGTTACCTTTCATCCCTTTCCCCAGTTCCCAATTCATGGGACAATCAATAATAATGTGACCATATGTAGTGCAATATTGAGAAAGCAAGGTTGGATTCTCATTATTTCTAGGCTGAGTCCAAAGTCTCCATTTTGACTTCAAAACCAAGTTACACTAGGTAAAGATTTGTTGATATCCACATTCACATAGAATCTTGTATACACCAATCTAGATTTGCTAGAAGTAACATTATTAGTTTAGATAAAATATCCTAAAGAGTTGCCAATCCATTTGAATATCTTTTCATCTCATAAATTTAGAGGAAGACCATGGAGCTAAATACATACTGGGGCCATATGGAGAAGGTATGTATCTAGGTTAAACCCAGGTTTCCATTTGGCCAAAGTCAATAGATGTTTACCAAATCTCCAAGATCCAACCAAAATGGTGCACTTTTCATCTTTGGAGGTAAACTTGAAGAGAAAAAGTTCACTCAGTTATGCAGATACGTTGACAAATCCCTTGAGTCTCCATTTTGTAAAGCACCATTTTATAACCATTTCAATGGATAGACACAATGCATAAAAATGACCCACCAAAGCCTAGGAAAACTTGACTGAGATATTCTTAACCACCTCTTCCAATAAGCAGATTTATAAGCCATCCCTGCCATTAACAATTTTGGGTATCACTTCTAGAGGCATGTCACCTTTGTCTCTAAGAAGCACACTTTTCCAACCTTGTTTAGGGATTGTACCATCCCTAATTCAACATTCCCTTAAGATTCCTGGGGAGCAAAACCACCCAAAAAAAGCCAATTTATCCAACAAACAGAGGGACCCCACCGATGATACTCATAACCTGGGACTAAAAAGGCGATTAACAACAATAGATTGCATAGAAAGCACAAGGTTTAAATTTGGACAAACCAATGTTTGATCTAGGTGTGGACAAGGAGGGGGACCCTCACCAGAGGCGCACACCATGGGCAAAAGTTGCAAAGCTCATTCAAAACTTTAAAAAATCTTGTTCTTTTTTATTTTCTACCTTTTTATTTATGTTTTTTTATAGTTTTCTTTTTTGTAATTCAATATATTGCAATCTAAACAATGAAATGTAAAATTCAACAAAAAATATTTTAAATTTTTTTTACACTATTTCATTTAAAAATGTATACATTATTTATATTATATTAAAAATAATGCATAGAATACTAATGTATATACTTAGAGTTCTTCAATCATCTTGCTTCCCCTCGTATATTGAACACTATATCATTCTATTTATAAAAAATCCATCAGCATAAAAAAGACCAACAAAATATTTTTTTTTTCTTATTTATAAAAAATGTAACGAGAAAAAGGAAACCAAATGGTGAGTCTTTCAGTTGGTAAATTCAAGTTCATCATGTTTGATTTTCATGAAAAGGGAAAAAATAGCTAATCCAAACTGTAGAAATAGAAATCAATTTCAAGAGGGATGAAGGAAGCCCATTCACATGCTACGACCAATATTTGACATTGTTAATGATAGGTAGATCACCAAAGAAAATAAAGGGCATAATTAGCTTTCAAAGAAAGACGTGTGAGACCCGACAAGCGAGAGTGACACAAGAAAAGTTGAGTAGAATTTTCTTCACATGTTTGGAAAGAAAGGTGTGTAACAGACGACAGAGATAATTATTGAGAGACATCCAGTTATAGAGATAAACACAGGATATAAAAGTATACCAAAATACAGATGAAACATCAAACTCGATAATTACTATGAAACATCCCAAACACATTGAGCAAGGAAAGTTGAGCAAGATAGAGATTAAACTAGCAATATTTATCTTAGTGTGCAATGGGTATGTGGTAGATAAATGGAATGCCAACTAAATATGTGTTCCATTGTAAATCTCTCTCTCTCTCTCTCTCTCTCTCTCTCTCTCTCTCTCTCTCTCTCTCTCTCTCTCTCTCTCTATCTATCTATCTATCTATCTATCTATCTATCTATCTATCTATCTATCTATCTATCTATCTATATATATATAGATATATATATATATATATATATATATATATAGAGAGAGAGAGAGAGAGAGAGAGTATATATATATATATATATATATATCATCCTTTCACTCCAAATCTCAAAAATTGTCCCTCTCTCTTCCCTTTCATGTACTTTTAAATCTCTACATCTTTGTATTTTTCCCACTATATCTTCCTCTAGATATATCTCTATTTTTATCTCTCCGTCCTTCTTTACCTCTAATATATCTCCCTAATTAAGATGGTCATATATCTTTATCTTTCTCTTTCCCTTTCCCTTTCCCTTTCACATAAATTTTTATCTCTTTCTCCCTCCCTCCATCTATCTCTCACATTTTACTCTTCCATTCTCTAGTTCTCCCCATCCTCATATCTATTCTTTATATATGTATATTTCCCTTTCCCTTTCCCTTTCACATAAATCTCTATCTCTTTCTCCCTCCCTCCATCTATCTCCCTTATTTTACTCTTCTACTCTCTATTCTCTCCATCTTCACACACACACACACACACACACATACACACACACACACACACACTTATCAATGTTTGATGTCTCTCTATCTATATATATGTCCTAATCTTTTTATTTCTCTTCATTAATCCATCTTGTCATCTATATATTTCTATTTATTTTTCTTCCTTCTTATCTTTAGATAGTTTCTTCTCTCTCCTCCCTCTATCTATGTATCTCTCTTGATCTTTATCACTTCCTCTACACCACTCTCTATCTTCTCCCTCCTATGTCATCTCTCTATTTCTAAATGCACATCCCTCTATATAGTCATCCATTTTTTCCTCTCAGTATTTCCCCAGATCTCTATTCACTTTGTATATCTACTATTATCTTAATCTAACCCTTCCCGTATTAAATATAATTCAAAGAAATATTGATCTATAATTTTGACCTTTTTTTCCAACATTTCGCAAATACTTTTGTACTAACTTTATTTTTAAAATTTTTATGTCATATTTGAAAGGAATGATAACATCTTCTTACTATTCATTTAACACAACAAGTTTAATATCCAAAATTGAGGTAAAGCTAACTACTCTACCTTTGAGATTTTATAACAATTCTCAATTGGTCAACCTTAAAGAAGAAATATCAATATATTGTGTCCAGATTTGGCATATCTATTTATCCAAATTTAATCATCCTTGGTTATTTTACTATTCAAAGCATTCTAATATTGTATATAAGAATCAGAATTGACAACCTAGTTCAAGAAAAAAAATAAACAACTAGAGGTTTCACTTGTAATGTTATTTTTTTACAAGATTTTTTCAAAGGAAATCATCCTCCCGAATAACCAAATATTTAATTATTTTGATAAGGGTTTAATTACACCATTTGATTTGCACATATGGCATAAATCATCGAAGAACCAGTGGGACTACAAATTTCATGTATAAAATAGCAATGTCGATGAAACCATTTCTAGTTGTGTAGGTTGCAAAGTTGAATTGGTCTACTCCCCCTTTGTAGCTTTTGGATATCCATGAATACATTAACTTCCGCATATTCTAGTGATTCATCAAGGTGATCCACAAATATTCTTCTGAGTGGATTCTCATAAAAGACTTGGAAAACATCTTGATTCATAAATGCAGAGGACAAAATTGTATGCAAAGGATTAAATATTTCTGGTGATATAATATTTCTACCAAAGTAAATTGGTTACAATTTGTCTCATTTCTCTCATCTTTTTTTGGCAAAAGACAATAGAAATATTATTTCATAATACATATAGGTGAGAGTACACTGAGATTTAATAATTTATAAGGACACCAAATTGTAATATTGGTTGCATATTGGAAGTGTAGTCTTTAGCCTTTACTCTTTGCAAGGCAAGGGCGATTCCTTCAGATAGAAGTGCCAAGCTTGTAGTAAGAGATATATTTTACTCTTTAAAGGTTTATATATTGTTATGCCTTAGAGATATAAACTTATGCTTTATCATGGTAAGCCTATGGTGATTTCTCTAGCAATCCATAGATTAATACCCTATAGTCCATTGGGTTTTTCCTTTCTCAGAATGAGAGCATCCTCACTTACCATGTCGAATATACTCACCTTCCTCTTTCTATCTGGTGTCATCAAAGTGAGGAGATCTCTTTGGAGTCAAGTGTGTGACCTTACAATAGAAAAAGAGATTGAAGATACAAGAACAGTCATTCTTAACCAGTGAGCTTAGAGTTGGCACATTGAGGGGAAGGATAACGCCTCCTTTGAATCATGACAACAACTTTTGTGTGTTGGTGAGGAAGATGACATAAGATGAAGTACGAAAGATGGATAAAAAATCTTGCTTAGAATGAGCATAGTAAAATATTGAATCTACAATCCATAAATCTATCATATGAATCTTAAAATGAAGTAATATATGGTAAATCAAGTTTTGACCTTGCTCAAGTCCTTGTACGTCTATAAGCATCAAGATGCAATAAGTGTTACGTTCTTTACTCATTCCTATGAGAGATGGGTTTTTTCAAACCACTACTAATGAAATAGAGGTCAATGAGTTTGACTAAAATAGTTACATATTTGAATCTTGAAAACAATGTCACATTTTTTTAAAGTATAAATTTTATATTTGATTTCATTTGAGAAATTATTATATATAACTTAGATGTCTAACTAATTTTCATATTTAAAACACAAATGATTCAAACTAAAATAGTTATTCTCTCATATATTTTTACTTGAAAAAAAACATACATCTTATATCCTAAAAAGTTATCGATAATAATTTATAATTATTATATATTGCCAGTAATTAACATTATTAAAGCGTGCGTATCGCATTCATCTTTGTAAATTAAAGTTATCTTTGTAAATTAAGGAAACATGATTCGGTCCATTAGTGCACCCCAAAGCAAAACTAGTTTTGCGCTACTCAAAACCTAAATCAGGTAATGTGAGATTCTTGAGAAGAAAACACTGTATTCAGTACTTTCGTTCACTCTGTGACATTTCTCTGCATTTGCGTGCACTTTAAGCTTTCCCACTTCCTAGTCAAACAAACCAAATATTCCAAGCCGAAGAAGACTATGTGGACCAAACTTCCTCTTAATACAGAGAACACTGGACCCAAAAACTCCTCCTCCTCGGTGCTATGAAACTTCCTCTTTTCCCCCAAGAAAACACGTAAGTACGTCCAGTTTTCTCCATGTCATTGTAGATGTGATACGTTGGCCTACTTTTGACTTTTGACAAAATCATGTGGAGGCCGGCCGCCCGTGAGAGAGAAGGCATGAAGGAAGGAATCTAGCAATGCAAGTGGTGGTCCAACTCCACCTGCGCATTTTCTCTTCTCATTGAAATCTAATTTTTATTTGTTCGGGAAAGTTCAGAGTGCATGCATCCGCAGATATATAGGATTCTCCACACAGTCAATGTTTCTGAAATTGCCCGGCAAAACATGTCGGTTGCAGCCCTTGAGGTACGCGAAACGTAATTATTCATTGAGACGCAATGGACGGATTAAATTGAAGTCGCTAAAGTGCTTTTCACTTAGAATAGATACTCATTTTGAAGAGTGCCGTTCTTTGACGAGTTAAATTTGAAAACTCTGTAAATACTATTCAATTCTTCTACAACTGTACACGTTCCTTGAACTTCACGCAAAAGACTTGCAAGATATTGTCAATCGCTATCAGTGAATAAGTGCCTACGATTGTTTCCGACAATGTTTCATTTTCCTCGTATATTCGAGTTCCGGCTGTCATGGCGTCGTCTACCCAGCCCCATCGTTCGGGATGGGTGGATGTCGATTTCCTTCTCCATGTCGTGCCATGTTGACTACGAAATCCGTGCCGGCTGGGGCACGCGTGGAAGAATGTAAAGGTAGGGTTCTGTTTTTTAATTATTTTATTTTTATGTTTCTGATTTGTAAGTTCGTTTATGTATATATGTATATTATATTTGTAGGATTTTGTAAAGGTTAGTTTAAGTAAGTTTAAGTTAAATTAATGTTAATAATCATAAATTTTTGAATTCCAACTAAGATTCGTTTAAAATTCGTTTGGTCTTAAATGATTTAAAATAAATATTATTTAAAATATTTTAATTATTTTTTAAAATGTTTTAAGAATTTTGATATTTATATTATATTTTATTAAAGTTAAATTAATTCTAAATTATTATATTTAAAATTTCTAAGTGAAAATTATGTTAATGTGAATATTAATTATTTTTAGTATATGTGACTAATTTAAAATTATTCATTAAAAAAGTAACTTTAATAATATTTTTAACATAAATTGAAGTTTGAATTTATATGTTGATTAAATTATGATATTATTTTAAAAATTATTTTATTTAATTTATGTGTGAGTGCATTGGGGGTTATTCATGACGTTGGTTTTTATGTTTTATTCAATTTTGGTTCAAGTTCAATATTATAAACTAAGTTAGATTTATAGCCATAGTTAGATTTATTAATAGTTAGAGACTAAAATAAATTAAGTTAGAGTTATTAATATTTTAAATTAAATATGAAATTAAATAGTATATAATAATATTCTATTTATATTTTAGCTCAATTTATACGTAAATGTATTTTTAATCACATTCAATTATAATTAATTGAAATATGTTTAGTTAATATAAATAATATTTTGTTTAGTATATCATAATAAAAATTAAGTTAGATTTATAGTTATAGATAATTTGAATTGTATTTTTTTTTAAAATATATATAAAGTATTATTTCAATTCACTAATTAATATTTCTAAAATTATTAAAATTATAAAAGATTAAAAATATTTTAATTTTTTCATTAAAGTGTTTACTTTGTGAAGTTTGAAGTTTTAATTTTTTTAATTTTTTAATAAATATATTATAACAAGTTATTAAAATGCTTATTAAAATAAAACTTATATCATGATAGCAATATCATATTTATACTAGTATTATGTAAAAAATATTTCAATTTTTTTAAATAAGAAAATGCTTAGAAATAAATAGAAATGTAAAGATATATGTTTAGAAGAATGATTTATACAATAAATTTAAATATACATTTTTATTAACATATAAAAATGTCTTAATAGTAGTTTTATGTATTTATATAAATGTTTAGGAAGATGATGTTTATGAAGACATATTTACATAAATAAATATATCAAAATTCTTATAAGGTTTTGATAAATATTCAAAATATTTTGAATAATATTTAATCTAAATCATCTATGACCAAACAAATCTTAGTTGGAATTCCAAAATTTATGACTATTAACATTAATAAATAACTTTAACTTACTTAAACTAACCTTTACAAAAATCTATAAATATAATATACATAAACTAACTTACAGATTAGAAACATAAACAAAAATAATAATTTAAAAAAAAAAGCCTACCTTTACATTTTTCCACACACACACTACCCTAGGCGGCATGGACTCCATACTCAACATGGCATGGCATGGAGAGAGAAAACAACATCCACCCATCCCGAACGATGGGGCTAGGTAGACAACATCGCGAAATTTTACTTTTCTTCTGCTAAGAAGAATGAAATATCAAATGGATTATCTACGACTTTTTTTCTATTAATGTTTGTAAATTTTGTCTAACTAGTACTTATATCTTTGGAGGGTGCAAGTGTTAAGTCAATAATTTTATGTATATTAAATGATTTCATTTTTTTCTTTATGTAAAAATACTAGTCAAATAGTAGTAATGATTTTGAAAAATAAGGGAGTTAGCATTTAATATGGAATGAAATATTAAAAAAATACCTTGTATAGTTGTTTTTATTATTTTCATAGAAATTTTCACACTAAACACTTGATACTAGTAGAGGAAACTCTTTCTTCCATGGGGATAAACTTTGAATGAATGATTTTTGCCTTCTATTTATGAATAAGACAATAATCAATTGTACATTATGTCACATTTATGCCAATGTCAGATCTTTTTTACTCACACACATAGCCATTCATTTCTCTATTCCTATATGCATCTTATCTTATCCCTCACTTTACCTTTCACATCTTCCATCTCTCTATTGATCTACTATCCATCTATCACCCTATAGATCTTTATAATTTTATTTCTTTACTTTGACTCCATACCTCCCAGTCAGACTTATTCCTCCACCTCTCTTTATTAATTTCTCTGCCTCTTTGTTACTAATTGAATACCAACATACCCATTTATATTAGACATAAAATTAAAAGGGTATGATATTATTATATTATGTTTTTTGTTTTTTTTAACAAAATTCTTATTTTCTTTAACTCATTCACCTAATGAGCTAAATTATTAAAGTTTATCTTGTTATTTTTCCATCTAGAATTTTTCTTAAACATCACATATATAGTTTTATTTAATTAGATTATTTATTATGAATCATAGTTACTTACTTGTGATTATGCAAAATAATATGTAAAAATATTTTCTAGGTATTTTATTTCATGAAACAACAAGGACACATTCTTATTTTTTCTTTTTATTTCTTTAAATTACATAGTGATTATTTATTTTGAGTCACCTTTCCCAAGAACTCATTGATCTCTGTTATGGACAAATGGTTCATCTACTCTACAAATTCATGCTATATCTTCTTGTTGAGTAGAACAACACAAGGTTTTAATATTTTTTATTTTGCAATGGTTGAACATGCGCTATTTTAATTAGATGTTGTGCTTTCTATCATAAATGTTACTTTGCATAAAGAAATAAATCTACAATGAAATCTACAAACTCATTGAATAATGATCGTCATCATTGTCTATGACCTTGATAAAGAATACTCCATTTTCTCTATTTCTCTTTGATCTACTCTCTCCATCTATGTACTTAC
The DNA here is from genome assembly GCA_028749045.1 of Cupressus sempervirens. Taxonomy (NCBI): domain Eukaryota; kingdom Viridiplantae; phylum Streptophyta; class Pinopsida; order Cupressales; family Cupressaceae; genus Cupressus; species Cupressus sempervirens. The sequence goes on along the minus strand of CM053785.1, from coordinate 641,856,944 downwards.
CAACATATATTTCTACCTATCTATTGTCCCTCTATCACCTTATATATCTTTATCATTCTATCTCTTCATCCTCCCATCTCCTCTCTCCTCTTTCAATTATTTTCACCCCACACCCTTCCATGACCTTGATAAAGAATACTGCATTTTCTCTATTTCTCTCTGATCTACTCTCTCCATCTATGTACTTACCAACATATATTTCTACCTATCTATTGTCCCTCTATCACCTCATTTATCTTTATCATTCTATTCCTTCATCTCTCCCATCTCCTCTCTCCTCTTTCAATTATTTTCTTCCCACACCCTTCCACTTTGCCTCTCTCTATCTACACACAATCCCTGTATTTTTCCTCTCTCTCTCTCTCTCTCTCACACACACACACACACACACACACACACACACACACACACACACGCGCGCGCGCGCGCGCACACACACACACACACACACACACACACACACACACACACACACACACACACACACACACACACACCATCATCTTATTGTAAAATTTAACAATTTAATCATAATTATATATGTTGATTAGTGTTACTTGGATCTAGTTGACACATATATTCAATGTTATCTTTACATCACTTAATAGTTAAAAATTGAAAGACAGTTCAAATTTTGAAGAAATTAACATAAAATAATTATCTTTAAATATAGATTTGAATTCATGAATTTGTTTAGCCCTTTAGACCTAAGTTTTTTCATGGTGTATGATCCTTATAAGGATTGTCCCCTTATTTGTATTATAAATCAATGGTTTCGACACGATTTCAAAATGGAAACATGTTATCTTTTCTATGGATTTAATATTGAAACACATTTCCCAATGTATTATAAATCTAAATGATATATTATTTTTGTGTTAACATAATCTTACACTTAAGAAAGCCAATGAATTTGTACGTAATGTGTGTTATTTGTAGATTCTACTTTACTCGCGGAGAAATACCCCTTATATGATAGTTGGAATCACATTCACTTTGTTCTTAGTGCCACTCTATATGATATTTAGGTTAGGGAAATTTCTCTTACAAGATATGTCTATCAAGTTCATAAGAGAGTCCAAACAAATAAATATGTTCTTGACATGTCCCTTCTAGGTATGAGCATATTTTTTAATTGTAAGAACATATATATGTGCTAAAACAAATGATTGTAGAGCTTACCTACTACTAGTTCTATACTTCTAAAGTCATCACTTAATTTTTACCTCTGACTACACTTAAAAAACAATTTAAATAAACTTCAAAATATAACTTATTTAATTTTTTTTTTATATTTTACTTTAAAAATCTCTTGTAATTAATGGGCAAGGCCATAGTAATGGTTCCCCCTTTTCATCACAAAGAAATCAAATGAAAATTGAGAAAATCATTTTCTAGGGGATTCGAATGAAGCCCCCCTAGGGCTTCGTTTGAAGTCATGGTCCTAAGGACTTCAATCAATGCCCTAGGCTTCAGTTAAAGCCTCTTGTGCCAACTAGCATGACATATAAATATAATCCCATTTAAATATTACTGTAAAATTTATAGATAAAACACTCCATAACAACTTATCATGAGTTTTTCTATGTTATCTTTTTATGTCTAAATTATTTATATTTAATTTTTTAACAACAATATACTACTAGTTTCATATATTCTATATTGATTAGTCTTAAATCTAGTGGGAATAAATGAACACATATTTAAAAATAAATAAAGAACATAAAATCATGTGCTACACAGAAAATATGAACAAATATAAAATCACACTGCATATTCATTTTAAGATGAATAAATATATTATTATCCTAAATATCTATTGAAATCCTCTTCACAAATAAAATAGTGTAATCTCATATTATTGATGTTTACGACACTAATATGGATTAGGTCATTCTAATCAAGTTGAAGAAAACATATTACATCAAAATGGAGTAGCATTTTCATTCTAGACTTTTCATCTTTAATCTTCTATTTGTACCGCTCATTTTGAACAACTTACATTCACTCACGTTGGCTCAGAGATAGGTGAGCACATTCTTCTTATCTCCTTTCATGCTCTTTTGGAATTACCTGTCAAATTAAAATATTTATGGATCATAGAAAAATATTCATAGTTTGGAATAAACAAAATAAATCAAGACCTTAATAGCATTGACTCAATTTTATGTGTTTAATCCGTATGAAATGATGCATAATGCATGAATTATCAAACAAAACTGGTTGGTTTGTAGTGAACTATAGTTGTAAAGAAAGGAAGGACATTATAGTGAGATGAAGTGGTGGTTCATTTTATTATAAACCATTTATGTTAACAAGTTGTGATGCCCACAATGTTATTCTATATCTGGAAATGTTGGCACCAGGTGTAATGGATCCAATAGCTATTATAAACTATGGTAGAACTATCATCTCAACTTTATATTGTCATCAACCTTGAATTCTACAATTTTTTTTGTCACATCATTAATGGCACCTCCATTTATTCATCAACCTAAGTTCTACGTGATAACAGTTGGAAGTTGCATAAATCCACCATGTTTTTTGCAACCTTGCCTCCAATGGTCAAAGTGTTTCCATTCTTTCCATGTGTTGCACAAATCAAAATTGCACCACATTTCTATGCACATTGACACTTTTTTGGAACTGTTTTGTACACTTTCTGGCACAAGACTACCATGCAATCCACACAAGTAGATCTAAGAATGCCATATCTGATCTACATCATTCCCAAATTTTCCAACAAGATATCTAACTTACAAATTTAATGGTATCTTTATTTGTTTCTCAACATAAGATTGCCAGATTTTCCTAAAAATTTGGCCAATGTCTTCCCATGAGAGAAACTTACTAACTTAATAAATCTTTTTAATTCAATTTCAGTCATGAAATTTATTTGAATATATGTGTTTCAAATTTATGATTTTTAAAGAAATTAATTTATCTTTTTTATTTAAGAATTTGTGTTCTTTGAATTTTTGTTATATGAGAATTCAACTTTTTGAATTCAATGTCCTTGAGACAAAGATAAAGATAACTTTGTAATAGTCTTGATGATATGGTAATCCATGAGTGTAGTTTTTGATATAATGAGAATGATTAGTAATAAGCATGGATTAGTTGGCTTCAAGTCAAGCATAATGCATTTAAGATTCATTTAACTATGAATGTTAATCATCCACTTGTGAGGTTATATTAAGCATATGCTTATTGATGAGGTTAACAAATTTTATTTTATTTTCCAAGGGAATATGATCTAAGGTCTGAGGTGTGGTTGTGTCCTACCTATATTTGTGCTTAGCTCTTGTCAAATGACTCATTTACTTTCTATAAAGTGTGTGATACCCACTAGTGTCTCAAAAATTGTATACAACTAGGTTTACATGCACACATTTTTAATAGTCCAATACTTTCTCTTGCTACACTACAATGTCAATAATCCTAAGCACACATGTGAGGCCTCACCTAATCAATCAGACATATTGCACTATGATACTTCTAATTTGATTTTTAAATATACTTTCATGACTATAGGGTTAAGTTATTTTAACATTGGAATTTTGATGATCCACACTTATATCTAGACATTAAGATGTAAATGATATAATTAATGAATGTGTTCACATTCCAACCTTTTTCAATTGCTTTGATATAAGTAGAATTGTAGAAATGCTTGTAATGTGAAATTTCAATGTTTAAGTGGAGGTATGTTACTTTCATCTTGATATTTGGGATTTGGATATTTTAACATTATTCAAGACTTAGATGGATAGTGTCTTGTTCCATCTCTTAATTTTGACATTACAGTAGTGTTTTTCATCTATGATATGTACCGAGAATCTGATTTTGGGAATGGAATAATTGAACACATATGGATACAACTTTATGAAAAGATAGAATTAGACTATGATGTGATGTGAAATGTTAATTTGATTAGGAAGATTATGATTTAATGTGATATGCAGATAAATGTTAATTTGATTATGATGATTTATGATATGCAGATTTTGATATTTTAGCATTTTGAATGATTAGGAAATGAAATTTAATTGAATTATGTTAATATAGATTATGTAACATTTGAAATTATATGCATTTATGATATATGTATTTTATATGACCTCCTTGGACTATTGATGCTTGAGTTTAATATGTAGGAAGTGAAACCATGAATTTTTTTGGTGGGGAAACAAATTCCAAACCTATGTGAACATAGTTTAATGAAGGAGAATCTTTGGAAGATTCAAAAGCCTCGTTGTGATGTATTTTATTTCATAAATGTGAGCTTTCTTCTGTGTGAAATTTTTAAATCATAAAGATGCATTAGGGACATGTCATGATGATGTGGAATGTACTTCCATGTGTCACTTGACACTTATGAATTTTGTGTACAATCACATGTCATCTAGGGTTTTGGTCATGTTGGCATTTTACCTTAAAACTAATTACCTTATTAATAAGTAATTAAACCCACTTGACAAGGGGTAGGATGGGTCACAATCAAAAGAAATTCGAATTTGGACTTGACTAGGGTTTTGAGGGCTCATTAGGTGGTCCCAAAGTGTTTTTTATGTGAAAATAAGCTACCCATGTGATAGTATAACATGTTAGGGACCTAATTTTGACCATGATAGTGACTAGACAGCCTAGGGGGCCCCTTTACCCATGTATTCTTCCATCAATTCGAAAATGGACTTGTCACATGTGTTCTCTCCCATGTTTTTACTAAGTCAAATATATAAAACTTAGATGGAGACAAGTTTGTAAGAGGAAGTGGCTTGGTTCTTTTGCTAAAAAAAGTTAGTGGGAAAGGCCTTTTTAGGGGGTCTTGGACAAACTAGTGGGGTGTTCATCCACTCTCTAAGTTTAGAGATAGTTAGGGTTTAGGAGGAAGACTAAGGGAGCTCTAAAAAAACTATCATTTCCATTAGCTTGGACCAAGGTTGGTATTCAAACCATGATCATTTTTCTTTTAGCATTGCATAATGAATCTATTACTAGTACATTTGCATCCATTTTACTACCAAATTTTTTGACCAATGTTATGAATCCTCTTTATTTTTGTTTTCATTCCCATGTTGGTTGCAAAAAAAAAAAAGAAATTTCCCCCTTTGGTCAAAATTTTGACCAACATCAAATTACCTAAAGTGGGTCATAACAATTTTTTGACTAACCAAATTTGAATAAAATCGATGCAAAGACTATAAACGCCAAATATGTTTGCCTACATTTTCTAAACTTTGGTGAGTGCACGCCAAATATGTTTTCCCATTTTTTCTTAACTTTGGTGAGTGTAGATATCAGATTGGCATTTCGCATAGGATTTACCTACATTTTCTAAAATTTGGTGAGTGCAGATATCGGATTGGCATTTCGCATAGGGTTTTCCCATGAACAACTTTTCTTGCTAGTGCCCTATGTCAACTTGGTCTAGTGTAGAACCATTCTTTCAATAGAAACTAAGACTAGCTAGTAAGAGTGAATAACATTCAGGTGGTTGACCATAGCCTACGTTGGAGGGATAGTTGAGTGTTGAACAAAGCATAACCTAATGGGAAGGATTGGTTCACAGTTGATTTCAAGATTTGGGTGTTTGTAAATTAATTATTGCAGGGTTTACCAAGAGATATTGAAAAGTGGGTCCTTTTTCTTAAAGGAGAAATTTTGCATTTTCAGGGCACACGACTCTTGCTGACCTAATTAAGCATTTGTGAGCCATCAAAGATCATTATTCAACATAAAACAAGTGAGGCTTTGGTGTGGGCTTGTTGGATAAGGTATGCATGCTTGGAAGACAAGGAGCTCCTTTTATACTTTCTAATTTATGATTTCCTTCAGTCATCCATATTAATTACAACTGCATAATCAAGTAAACATGCTATCCTACAAATAGTTTGTAATTATGCTTTTTTATACATTTCCTAAACACTAGCATAGTACCAAACAGTTTTCAGTTACTTTTATCAACGTTTCAAATATGTATCTAGCTCATTTCAAGCATATTCTTATCATATTTTTCTTCTAGACCCTCTAATAACATGTGCTGCTATTGATAATCATCCTTTCTATTGTTAGAAAACATGAAAGAAATTAACCATTAAGGTCACTCAATAGTCATTCTTTAAACATTGAACAAGAAATGGACTTTTTATAAGCTTCCTTGATAAATAACTTGACCAGTTCTTGAGAATAGTGCATAATAAATAGAGAATGAGTAGTCCAATCTCTTGAACTCCATTGTTAAAAACTACAATTAGGATCAAAAATAAAATCCTAACCATTCCAAAGTTAATTTAACATACGTGCACTTGCATTATTCTTGTGAATTCACACTCTTCCAATAAATCCAATAGATCCCTTCACAATTGGTGGCTTAGTGCATAGTACTTAGAGAATGAGTAGTCCAATCTCTTGAACTCCATTGTTTAAACTACTATTAGGATCAAAAATAAAATCCTAACCTTTCCAATATGAATTTAACATATGTGCACCAACATTTTTCTATAAAATGCACACTCTTTCAATAAGTCTAGCAGATGCTTCAAAATTTGTGTCTTAGTTGCAAATATACAATTATCTCCTTCCCAGCTCTTTAGCCAACATTCATATTGATAGAAAATTATGCACATTTTTGTTTAGAACACTTCCATCAGGAATAAGACAAGCTATTTATTCTATGGAATATACTTTCATCATAGTCTACATCAACAACAATTTCCATGTCTAATGTAACCTACTTTTATATTGTACATCAAGAGCACTGCATATCACATAAAAATGTATCTTCATCCCTGCAATCTAATTAGCTCACAGCTTATAGTTAGTTTGTAGTGTTTATTGGGTTTAGTATATTCTTTTCACTATCATTAATCTTTGGAAAAGGCCAAACAAAGATATAAGACCATGACTATCACCCTTATTAGGTCAGTAAAGAGATGTAAATTTGGATCTACAGATAGTTTGTATTAGGAAAGTCACTTAATGAGATTCAAAAATGTGATCTTATTCAAGAACACAAGTCCTCTCAAGTCCTGTGTCATTAAATATAGGACTTATAAGTATTGAAAAGTATAATAGTTAATAGACAACAAAAATATTGTCCTATTTTATTTCTATGACACAAACTTCCTAATAATTACTCTTAAAGTACGGTTCCACAGTCAGGATTTATCTTGCACAATAAGCCATAGAAGAACATAAATACAAACAAAATGAATGAAGGTAACCAACAATCACAAAAATCTAAAACATAAACAAAAATATGATGTAGCAATAAAATCTTGTTGAGAGCATAATATTAATTACTATTGCTTACCATATCTCAGTGGAATAGGGTGAACCCACAATAGTGGGTTACACTTGTTTGGAGGAAGAAATCCCTCCAAAAAAGTGCAGACGGGAAAAATTGTCTGAATAGTTTTGATAGAAACAAAAATTGAAAGTTTCTGTCAAAATATTTTAGTTTCTATCGAACCTTAGTTTCAATCGAAACTAGCATAATTTGTTAGTTTTGATCAAAACAAAGGACAAAGTTTTGATCAAAACTTTATTTCAGTTTCGATCAAAACTGAAAAATTCACAGGTGGTTAAGGAACCGCGTGCAGATTTCTTAGTTTCAATCGAAACTGAAATAAAGTTTTGATCAAAACCCTAAGCCGCATGATAAAAGGGGGTGTAGGATATTGTCTTCTCATTATTTTGATCAAAACTAAGAGAGAGACTGGCATCTACCTCATCAACCATCCGAAAAAGGTATGAAATACTTGTTTTTTCCCTTCTTATGTGTTTTGAGTTAAAATTTATGTGTTTTTAGTATTTAAATATATGTTTCTTTGTATATTTTATTGTTTTTTATGTATGCATTATGAATTTTAGATGTGTTAGATTGAGAGTTTTGAGCTTATTACCATGATGTTTGATCTTTTCTCAACTTATCAAATATTTATAGATAGATATAGACATTTTCATGATAAACATTGCATGTACTATGAATCTTGGCTTCATTAATAAATATGATTACATTAAGATGTCCTCTTGATTCAATCATCACCACTATATTTTTAATATATGATAATCTCCTCTCATTATTATTCTCACTTGATCTTGATGTTATTTTTTGTCTTGTTGATAAATCTCAAGCAAGTTGGGCAACATGACTGCCTCCTCCTTCAACTAGTATTCTTGTTGTAGTCTTAACCTTTTGTCTCTTCATATTTTTCTAAATCCTTAGATCTATTTAGATTTTAAAAATATTTTTTCATCCATATTATCTAAATATATAATATTATCTTTTAATAAAGTTTATTTAAGTACACTCTAACTATTTTACCTAATCTAAACTCTAAAACTAGCCATAACCATGACCTTTAAAAAAACCTCTAACACTAATTCTAACTTCAACTATAAGCTTTACTCCAATTTTAAGCAGCCTATCTCGAGCCTTGAGCAGGACCTTATCCCCCTTGAGCAACATCATGTCCCCCATGATTAGCTACCTATCCCACCTCAGGAGCTCTATGACCACACTAACTAGGAGATTCATAGACTTCAGGAATCCCTGACTAGTGGCACATGCTCTAGTGTCTATAGTGGTACATGCCAGAGCATCTCACATAGCCTAACATTTACTCAAGATAAGATTCATGGTGCTACCCCATATTTTGCATAGACTATACAGACTATCCTTGACAGTAAGAGATGAGAGGTCTCCTCTAGTCTTTCACTCCAAGAGGTGCAAGGCTTGGTGCCCAAAGATGTCCTGAAGAGGGAATGTTTCCCTCATTATCTTTCACAAAAGTATGTGAAGGGGTATTCTCCCCTTAAGTGTACAGATCCATAGATGGCTGCATTGATATACCCACGCTTCCTTGTTGCCCATGGTCATTATTCAAATAATGACCAAATTCCACTCTATTTTTCCTGGTAGCTTTATGCAGAGGTTCACTTACGCAAGGCGGTGAACTACACACATTTACTAGGACATTTAGGATAGGGGTGTGGTAGACTGGATGATAGGTAGCCATGTCATCCCCCACTGGCACATAGATCGATTGTCAGAGAGAGGGTGCCTGCCATTTCCCCTATGTTAGGTCCATCGACTGATGAGGCCATGCATAACACTCGGTTACGTGGGGTCATTTAGGGAGTTGGAGAGATTGCAGTAGTTGTCAGATCTATTTCGAGTGATAAGGTTGGTCAATATTTGATGTCTCATCAGCATTCCAGATCATCATCCTATGCTTCATTTTCAGGAGACTTGTACAGTGTAGTAGGAATCCCTTTAGTGGCTAGCTTAGAGGGTCTCACTGGAGTGTTGGCACAAGATACTATGATTGTTCTAGTTGAGGATCTATTAGATACATATATATTTGTATCAGAGCATCTTGGCATATCCATATGAAATGTTTTAGATCGTGTCCATGGTAGTACTAGGACACATCCTTAGCCATATTCCTCTCATCGATCAAGTAGTGGTCATGGTGGTAGTGCACATGATGATCCACCTACTAACCACTCTTTTGCTCCAGAGAGACATATACATACCATAGAGCCTTCATCCAGTGTCACAAGGAAAGCTTAAAGTTCAGATGTGGGCCTTAATGATGTTGATTTGAGCTTTTCGACCACTGGATGGATGGACTTGTTGACACGTGATGATTCTACTTCTATTCCATCTCATCTACATAGTCCACTTGGCTCTTTAGGATGTGCACCAGTCACCAGTCATGGGGCTCGTGTAGATGTAGAGATGGACCTTGATGTGATGCAACGAAATCTAGATGCATTAGTGGACACGATCGATGCTAGGCAGTCTGAGTATTATCAAATGCCACCATCTACACAAGTAATTTTTTTTTTGTTCATGTTAAAATTTCAATCATTTGAAACTAATTTAATTTACACATGTGCATGTGTGTGCACAAGTATGTATATCATGCATGTAGATTTGTAATCATTGAGAAATTTTAATTTGATGTGTTGCACGTGCACACGTACAATGTAGGGGAACATGCCTCTTTTTACTCCAGCTTTGATGCCAGATCATGTATGTCATTGAGACTCATTGGATGATGTCAGTAGTGGATAGATAATGTTTATTTATGTTTTGATTATGTGTACATGTATTTCAATATCACTTTCTCTTGATTAAATTTATGTATGTATTGATATCACTTTCTCTTGAATTTATATATAGGGGTCAACACATCCTAGTGAGCACCTTGATAGTCAGTCTTCAGACCGTGTTGTGAGGAGGCATGGTGATGATAGTCCTACACCTGATGATCTATAGTTTTTTTTATCTAGATGATTTGTTCTAGACTTTCATCTAGAGAGACATTCATATATTAGATAGACACTTTATATACACACATGATGCATGTTATATTTATATTTGATTTGATATAGATGTACCTGGATCTGCATGTCTACATACATGTGCACGCTATCTATATTTGATATTATCTTCTGATAGATCTCTAGATAGATACATGTTTTTGTTATTTGTTCTCGAGATGATTGATACATGTTACATTATGTTGTGGAATCTAATACATTATAGATCTAGATCCAGTATATTATAAATTGTTTCTATCTAAGATATGTAAGTAATTTATTTAGATATGTACACATGTAATATATTGATTAAATTTATATATATATATATATATATATATATATATATATATATATATATATATATATATATATATATATATATATATATATATATATATATATATATAAATAGTTCATGTAATTTAAATGTTTGGTAATATAGCATGTATTAAATGTTCAAGTATCAGGTAATTAGTTGTACATAATTCCTAACTTGAGTAAATCTATAGAACTCATCCCTTTTATTTGTACACATATCCTAGAATTTTATCCCCCTAAGCCCAATGTTCTAATTCAAGTCCAACTTAAAACATGTACATGTTCAAAATTTAGTTAAACAAATCACAATTTGAACTTGAAAGCTCACATGCCAAGTAATTAGTTAAATCAAAAGCTCACATGTCCTAAAATTGAAAGTACATGTCCTGATTAGTTAAATTGAAAGTGTACATGTGTTCTAAAATTGACAAGTTAAATGAAATAGAAAGTTCAATATAATAGAAAGTTAAATGAATTCAAGACATCGAGTTAAAAATGAAAGAGTAAAAGTTCAATTGTCATGCCAAAATTATGAGGGCAAAAACACACTTTTTTTTTTATAAATAATAATTAAACTTACTAGGTTCACTAGGGTACAAGAGTTTGATATGCAAGTTAAAATAATCAACTCACTCAAAACATAATTCTCATCTAATTAGAAACATAGGAAGATTAGCCATTTAAAACATTATTGAGCAAAATATTAATGAACAATATATAGTAATTATTCTAATATTGATCAGGTGGAGTATAAGTCCAACTGTTTCATAGCATAGGAATCAAGAACTAATTTCTACTATATCATGTGATATAATAATCCAAACTATAATTAAACTTTATTCTAAAACTAAATATATTTAAAATTTAAGATGTATTCTAAAATAATAATAACATTAATAATATAACTAAAATTGAATAAATTGAAATCTAAACTAAATCATACTAAGATAATTTATATTTAAAACGTTTATGGGTATGTGCAAGATCATGGTGTGCCAAAAAGTGGCGATGTGAAAAAAATGGAGTTTGAAGACATCTAAAAGTACTTCAAAATCCCCTCTAACTTTTTTCCACCTATCCAGCTACCAAACCTAGAAGGTAAGGCTGAGCCTTATTGGATATTCGATTACAAATCGAATATTCGATTTAATATCAGATATCTGAATGCATATTGGATATCTGATACCCGACGTAATAGACAAATATAATAATATTATTATATCATAATAATATAAAAATATTATATTATAGTATAATAAATATATAATATTATTATAATATTATATTATAACAATATTATATTATAATGTATTATATTATAATAATATAATATAATATTTAATATTATAATATATAGTAATGTAATATAATATATATATAATATAATATAATATAATAATAAAAAATAATATATTATAATATAATATATAATAAAAAATATAATATAATATTTTATATTATAATATATATTAATGTAATGTAATATATATAAAATATAATAAAAAAAATATAAAATATAATATACATTATATTATATATAATATATATAATATTGTGTATCAAATATTCGATGTAACATCGGATATCCGATATAATATCAGATATCTGATATAACATCGGATATTTGATATAATATTAGATATCTGATATTAAATCAGATATCCAATAGCTGCTACATACATAAAAAAATAAAATAGACCTGTGGGCATTGTTTTTTGGTATTTCGAGGGGCCAGTTTGCAAGGGCGACCGAATATCAGATACAATATCGGATATCGGATATCCAAGTAGGTTTTTTTTTCCCACTCATTTTTAATCTAAATTCAATAGAATTTTGTATAATTTTTTTTGTTTTAGTTGAATCTAGGTTTTTTTGAAAAAAATGGTTAAAATTAAGGTTCTTTTAAATATATATTACGTTTTGCAATTCAATAGGAATGGCTGATTAGAATGATAACACTGAGGCAGGAAATAATATTCCTCGTAACCCCCCACCAAATGATCCAGTACCCCCAAAAAACTGTCTACCAAATGATCCTCTACCCCCTCAAAACCCTCCTTGAATTGAGAATTTGATAAATGAAAACCTCACCGAGTTGAGAGGTTTGCATAGGACATATAATAATGTACCTACACTGGCTCCAATGTTATCCACATTAAACACCATGATGGATAACATTGAAACCCTTACGAACCAACAAAATGTTGCTCTTCATTGGTGTGATGAAATGCACATGATGTTTGATGATGGTTTGGACTATGATGAGGTTGCGGCCCTCAACATAACCAAAGAAGATTTGGCTAGCCTTTTTGCGAACCCAAAAATGGGTTTAGGAGTTGACCCAAAAAAATCCAAACTATCCATTAAATGGTGCACAAATGATGCCATACGTGCAAACTTTTTGGATCATTGGTGGATGGTCTTTGATATCCCTCCACGTGGAAATTTAGACAATATACCATTTTATTTCCTTAAAAAATTATATGCAGAATTTGTGTTGAAACTTAAAGTGAACTATTGGAGCATGAAGCCCAACATGGGCGTAGGACTACGAGCTCCTCAAGATAGACCATCTTCCCAATGAAAGAAAGCTGGCACTTTTGTCCCCTCCACTGATATCTCCCCTCCTCCTCGAGTGCACCATCTAGATATTATGACAGAGGCTAGCTCTCAGACCATTAGAGCCATTCATAGGCTAAGTAGCCTCATGATATCTCAAGCTAGGTCAGTCCTGCCTCCTTGTGTTGATGATGTTGGTGCCAGTTCATCATCGGCTAGCTCATCACATGTTTGTGTGCCTCACACTTGCATTACATGCAAGAATATTTGCCTGGATCCCATAGGTGATCTTCTTGAGTATCATTTTGTATTAGATGAGGATACACCAGACACACATGTAGAGGCTACAGACCCCAATGTGAGATAGGAGGGGAATGTAGAGGCATGGACTCCTTCGGTGTTAGTACGTGTATACATTTTTTTGTTATGACATATGCAATTTAAATTTAATTTTTATAATAGATTAATTTTAATTTTAAAGCCATATTGACTTTTATATGTATGTGATCTTCATTCATGTTTAGTTGATGACCGAAGAGGAGCTCAGACAGATTGACGATGCCATGCTTTCGGCCATTTCATTTGGCCTTGAGACATCTATGGTACATTATGTTGTGTTCACAATTTTTCTTTTCTATTTGATATTGTAGCATCCATGGTTGCTAAACTTTCTTTTATCTTACAGGTAGCAGCTGTCCCGGGGGGACAAAGTGTGGAGGGTGAGCCAGCGCACATTGACAAAGGAAAGCTAATTAGGTGCTTTCTATTTGATTAATAATCGATGCATTCTTGTAACATGTTTGTGGTAATCCCATTTAATTACATTCTTTATTGTATATAGGGCATGGCTACTGGTGATGAGAATGTACAAATTTTGCATCGTAGACCATCAGGGATTTCCATTCGCACTAAGAGCCCCATTGTATGTATAAGTATCATTTATTTTTTATTATCCTTATCTTCATAAATAAATTCAAAAATGATTTCCATGATATTAACAACTACTATTTTGTATCTCATAGGAGACTCCTAGTGCACATGAGGTCCGATGGGAGAGTTATGTAGATTTGATTTTGCGGGCATTCTCTCCTCAGGAGGAGCCTACAATAGTAATTTGTAGTTTGAATTTATTATTAAATATGTTATAAATTTAGCAAGCTATGAATTATAATTTTTTATAGTTTAAAGTGTAGATTCATCTGACAAACATATTTGAACATATACAACCCACAATCAAAGAGATAGAAACATTGTCGAGGGCATATGAGAGGACTACTGATCGGCACAAGAGGTCAACAACAGAGGTATTTATTATGTAATTTTGATAGTATAAATCTTCATTACAAAAAATATCATTATGCATTTGAGTAATTCAATGTTAGATACAAAGAATCATATAAATTTAGTAGTCTAACTTTGGGTTTTTAATTTTTGTTTATGTAGGAGGCATCCGATCCACCTAGTGTAGTGAAAAGGCTGCATTTTGATCATCCACCAGCACTCTAGGATAGTATAGTTGTCATAGGATGCATCATGAGACATTTTGAGATGGTATATGCCACATTGTATATAGAAACATTGATATTATACACATTCTGATGGTATGATCAGCCACATTTTGTATATGGATCTATGTATTTTGATATATATTTGAGTACTTTGTCTATGGATATGCTAGTCTATTTTGATATGTTCATTATTAATAAATGGTATATTGTAGTTTAAGTTTTTATTATTGATTCATATTATATGAGTAGTGGTTTGTACAGATTTATGACTTATAAGAATGTATGGTCTATTTAACACTTATTGCATTTTGGCAATGCTGATACAGATGACAAAACTTCTTAAAAATCACCATCCTTGCACTAATCTAACTCAAAACCTATTTAACCATTAAATTTTCAAGATCAAAATCAATCAATTCACTAGCCCATTTAAAAATTAATATCATATGAATTCAATATTTATTCTCAACGTCCCTGGCACTGGAAAAGTCTTATTCTGAGTGGTTGAGCTAACCAAATGCTTTTAACACATATTTTGTCTTTTAAACATAAATTTTAATACCATAAAAAAGATGTGTTAATTATACAGATAATAATAGGAACAAAAGACATATAAGTACCTCGAAAGATCGACCTCGAAATGCACTTAGAGCACCTTGGAGACTCCTCGGTACAAGGTGGCCATGGATGATGGATGGTCTTCGTGGCTAGAACAAGGGTGTGACTAGGGTTCACCCATCCACCAGAAGCTAATGGTGCTGATGATTCGATGCCAAGATTAGTGGTTTCAAATTTACGTTGTGGTGCACCTATGAACTAAGGCACACTGCGAGTTTTGGCATTGGGCTAGATCGCTGTGCTGAATCCAAATAGAATGCGATCTCTTGAAAATGAGATAGATTATTTTAGGCCTCAACATCACCATCTTGTAGCATTCAATAGTTCATCGATAGCCCTCACGAGCTCCAAGTTATGACCCTCTGAAGATCGACCTCAAAATGCACTTAGAGAACCTTGGGGACTCCTCAATATGGGGTGGTTGTAGACGATGGATGGTCTCCGTAGCTGGAACAATGGTGTCACTAGGGTTCACTCGCCCACTTGGAGCTAATGGCACTGACGATTCAATGCCAAGATAAACGGTTTCAAATTTATGCTGTGGTGCACCTATGAACTGAGGCACACTATGAGTTTTGGCATCGAGCAAGATCGCTATGCCCAATCCAAACAGAATGTGATCTCTTGAAAATGAGATAGGTTATTTTAGGCCTCAACATCATCGTCCTATAAAATTTGATAGTTCATTGATAGCCCTTACGAGCTCTGAGTTATGACCCTCAGAAGATCGACCTCAAAATGCACTTAGAGAACCTTGGGGACTCCTCGGTACGAGGTGGCTACGGACAATGGATGGTCTCTATGGCTAAAACAAGGGTGTCATTAGGATTCACCCACCCACCCAGTTCTAATGGAATTGATGATTCGATGCCAAGATCAGCGGTTTCAAATTTACGCTATGGTACACCTATGAACTGAGGCACACTACAAGTTTTGGCATCGAGCGAGATCGTTGTGTCGAATCCAAATGAAATGTGATCTCTCAAAAATGAGATAGGCTAGTTTAGGCCTCAACGTCACCGTCCTATAGCATTTGATAGTTCATTAATAGCCCTTACGAGCTTCGAGTTATGACCCTCAAAAGATTGACCTCAAGACACACTTAGAGAACCTTGGGGACTCCTCGGTACGAGGTGAACGCAAATGATGGATGGTCTTCATGGCCAGAAAAAGGGTGTCACTAGGTTCACCCACCCACCCAGAGCTAAGGGCACTGATGATTCGATGACAAGATCAGTGGTTTCAAAGTTATGCTGTGGTGCACCTATGAACTAAGGCACACTGCGAGTTTTGGCATTGAGCGAGATCATTGTGCCGAATCCAAATAGAATGTGATCTCTCCAAAATGAGATAGATTATTTTAGGCCTCAATATAATCGTCATGTAGCATTCAATAGTTCATTGATAGCCCTCATGAGCTCTGAGTTATGACCCTTGAAAGATCGACCTCAAAACATACTTAGAGAACCTTGGGGACTGCTTGGTACAGGGTGGTCGCAGATGATGGATGGTCTCCATGGCTGAAACAAGGGTTTCACTAGGGTTCACTCACCCACTTGGAGCTAATGGTACTGACGATTTGATGCCAAGATCAGCGGTTTCAAAGTTGCATTGTGGTGCACCTATGAACTGAGGCATACTATGAGTTTTGGCATCAAGCGAGATCGTTGTGCCAAATCAAAATGAAATGTGATCTCTCAAAAATGAGATAGGTTATTTTAAGCCTCAACATCACCGTCGTGTAGCATTCTACATTTCATTGATATCCCTGATGAGCTTTGAGTTATGACCCTCGAAAGATCGACCTCGAAATGCACTTAGAGCACATTGGAGACTCCTTGGTACGGGGTGGCCAGAGATGATGGATGGTCTCCATGGCTGGAACAAGGGTGTGACTAGGGTTCACCCAACCACTCAGAGCTAATGGCATTGATAATTTGATGCCAAGATCAATGTTTTCAAAGTTACGCTATGGTGCACCTATGAACTAAGGCACACTGCGAGTTTTGGCATCTAGCGAGATCGTTGTGCCAAATTTAAACAGAATGTGATCTCTCAAAAATGAGATAGGTTATTTTATGCCTCAACATCATTGTCCTATAGCATTTAACAGTTCATTGATAACCCTCATGAGCTTTGAGTTATGACCCTCGAAAGATTGACCTCAAAATGCACTTAGAGCACCTTGGAGACTCCTTGGTACGGGGTGGCCGCGGATGATGGATGGTCTCAGTGGCTAGAAAAAGGGTGTGACTAGGGTTCACCCACCCACCATGAGCTAATGGCACTGACGATTCGATGCCAAGATTAGTAGTTTCAAAGTTACATTGTAGTGCACCTATGAGCTGAGGCACACTGCGAGTTTTGGCATCGAGCGAGATCGTTGTGCTGAATCCAAATGGAATGTGATCTCTCAAAAATGAGATAGCTTATTTTAGGCCTCAACATCACCATCTTGTAGCATTCAATAGTTCATTGATAGTCCTCACGAGCTCTGACTTATGACCCTCGGAAGATTGACCTCAAAACACACTTAGAGAACCTTTGAGACTCCTCGGTACGGGGTGGTCGCGGATGATGGATGGTCTCTATGGCTAGAACAAGGGTGTCACTAGCGTTCACCCACCCACCCAAAGCTAATGGCACTGATGATTTGAATAGTTCTAGCCATTAGAAGTTAGATTTTGAAAAGTTGTTAAGAAAATTGCAAAAGTTGCTAAGCAACTTTTTGCAATTTTTGCAATTTTTGCGCTAAGACAAGTTTTATTGCAAATTTGATTGCAAATGGACTCTACAAACTCCTAGGTACCCTAATAATGTTCTAAACATCTAGAATTACCTAAAAAACATGGAATTTACCAAAAATCCACTTTATTGGACCAATTGGTGGCCAAGGCTTATAGTTGCACCATGGGGTCTTGTGTCCATTACAAATGTGGATGGTCATAGGTAGATCAATAGATCTATCCCTAGACCTTATTACATCAAGAAAAGAAAAATGATTAGGTGCTTTTCATTAATGTTCCCTATATTTCATTAATGTTATTGGACTAAGAACCAGTTTATGGGTTCCCTAACCCCAAATGCCCCAATTCACCTTCTCAAAACCCTTATTCCTAGGGCATCACCAATTTCGCATGTGCCAAACCTTCTTGGAATAATTCAAAATTTAGACTACTATTTTTTATCACCATAAACATGAATCAACTCACAAACACTGCCCTCTTTAAGGAAAATCAAGGATAGCCACAGGGAAGAGACCAAAGCAAGGTGAAACATGAGTTCAAGCTCAAGGCCAAGGAAAGCAATGATAGGGGACTCATCAAAAGAATTTGAGTTCAAAGGAAAATACTTAAAGATAATACACTTTGAAAGTGGAGCAAAGGAAATAAAATTCAAGGATCAAGCTGAAGGAATTATCCCAAGACCAAACCTTCACTAGTCAAAAACATGGGACAAGTTTGGAGTTAAAGAGGTCCATGGACAAGTTCAAGGATTCAATTCATAGGCATTCATGTGTCCCAATGCAAGTCAAATTTACACTTGGTCAAAAACTTAAATGTTTGAAGAACAAAGACTATCTTACAAGGAGATCAACTTGTCTCTATTTACATCAATTTTTTGTAAGGATCAAACAAGTGCACCAAGAATATTTGAGGATCTACCACCAAAGTGAGCTTAGCAGCATGAACAAGGACATAAAGAAAATTTTGAGGTTGAGGGCACAAAAGAATGCAAGGATAAGATTCCCATCAACAGAGTGATCCTGATGATGATCAAGTTGTGCAAGGAAATGGATTTAATATGCCATGGAAGATGTTAATGCATGCAAGGGATTTCTCCAAGGATCAAACCCAAAGATGAAGATAAAAAAGAAGAATTCCAAACAATGAAGGTGGAAATATCAAGAGTTCAAGCATCGTGAAGTCCACCTATCCAAAAGAAAGAAGTCCTAGAATGATAAAAAATTCCTAAGAATAAGAAGGTGGAATTAAGATAAAGATTACATGGAGAAGTTAGAGGTCATAGAGTCACAACATAACAGGCTTCCCAGCATTGAAATGGAAGAACTTAGTGAAATTTTGTTCAAGTTCATTGGTTTTGCTTAAAGGGAGAGGAAGAGAGGAGTATACATCTTGGATGATAAGTTGAATGATGACTAGGTGGCTTCCTTGTTTCTTATTGGTCCTTGGGTGACTGAATGTTTTTCATTGGCTTATTTTTTGGCTATTTTTGGTTCCCCTAATTAGAGCTTGTAATGGATTAATCTAGATCATTGTTTTCAAATCAATGTTGTTAGTTCATTATAATTGGGGCTCCTATTTAAATCCCCTGCCCTCTCATTTGTAAACCAAGGCTGTTGGAGAATTGTTGCCAATTAAATACAAAATTTGCTCTACTTTTCATTGTTGTGTATTGCATGGAAAATTGTTGTGATCAAGTTTTGACACAAGGTAGGATGGGTGAATGATTCTGTGGGAGCACTCACCAACACCTTGCTAGAATGTAAGATTGCCAAAGAACCCAAGATGTCATGCATCAAGTTTGCATTATTGCATAATGATCCTTATTTCCTCACTTAGCTTTAAATTTCATTTCACATTGTTTAGTATTAGTTTTTTTGGATGAAAGAATTATGGATGCACTTGCTCAATTTGAATATAAACTAGATCATTAGCCTCTTGTTGATGGTAGGAGTGCCTTGTGTGGTGAGTTAGTGAAAGTACTCAACTCAATAGTGTAAGTCACCCAAGTGATTACTAGAAAATCACATTACTTCACTAAGTGAACATCCACAATTAAAGGAACCTTAAAATCATTTCATGATCTTACTTAACAATCTTAGCATGAGAGATAACCTTATATCAAGAGAGTATTGAATGTTTGGTGTTTCATTGATTATTTGAATTTGCATGTTATAGTGAATAAAACTCACAATAAAATTAAAAAGATTGGAATCTTTGCAACTTGATCAAGACCTCTATAGAGATACTATCCTATCAAGAACTAAACTATGAGAAAATCCCATTTGAGTGTCATACATGTCATGGACATGGTCATTTCAATAAGGCCCCAAAAACTATAGAAAATTGCAATAATGAATCTTTTTCAAATTAAATTTGGGAAGAATTACATCAAAATTTTAAAAAAATCAAATCACATAGTATTCTAATTGTTCATCTGTACTTTCTAGATTTTTCTTATTTGATTAGTTTGATAAAAATAGTTTTAATAATCATAATGTTAGCTTTATGTCAAATAAGGAAAAAGCCAATTATCTTTGATATAGTCATAAATGCTCTTAAAATTGTCCTTATAGCCTTGTATCACATGCAAATATGATTATGAAAAAAATAACATAAGAAATAAATATACCTAGTTGAGTATTCCAATAGGATCCTCTCTTTGTTTTAGGGTCTCCAACAGGGCTTCATGATTAGCATTAGCAATAGTAAAAGTTCTTTTACTTTTGGTCTTCCTTGATGCTTCAATAACTTTACATTTGTTGCTATAATAAGATGCAAATATATGAGAATTACTTTGTGCTTTTGATAGTCTTCGAATTCAGGAATTCTGTTCCTTCTAAGCATGTATGTCTGTAGCCATGTTCCAACAACAACCACTGAACCAATAGGATATGTGAATCCATCATCATTTGTGATCGGTTGTGCAAGTTTTTTTTTACCTCTTACACAATGTGCTAACCAATAATCATATTTCTCATCATTCCCCTATGGTGCAACTAATGCAAAGACATGTCCTGACTGAAGTAGATCTGATAGATGGTTATGCTCAAGTGAACTTTCCATGTCATCATTTCTGATAGAGGGTATGATAGACAATGGAGTAATATAATGTGGAGCCCATGTGTCCACCCACTCACTTGACTCATAGTGATCCCAATCACACTGAAAACAACTAGGACAAAAACAAGCTAGTTGTCGTGTCCAAATGGTCCATGTACTAGAATCAAAGCTCTGGAATAAATGCATTTTTTATGAGTCTCTCACTATAGCACAATCTAATCTATCAGCTATGGACTCTTCCTCAACCAACCAAAAGAACCTACGTACCACTGAATCAAGAGTCCCCCACTATGATAATGCTAAACTACACCAATCAACAATGCTATGAGTATCAAGAAACTCTACTGTTGAAATCTTCAGTTGCTCCTTAACTGGAGCTCTCTTCACACATGACCCTGCTCCATCATGTTCCCCTTTTCCATGGTCAAACTCAAAAAAACTCCAAATATGAGGCACCCCTCTCTCTACGTGCATCTTACACAACCAATAAAACATGTGAGCATTCTTGAATTGACCTATATAATTATCTAACCAAATGATATGTCTATCCATAGAAATTGCATGCTCATGTAAGAAATCAAAATAATTCTCAAAAAAATGTTGCACAAACTCATGAGAGTGAGATCTATCATCACTCATAAAAATGATACTCTCTAATAATCTTTCGATTATCTTTTGCACTGTTAGGGGCATGTCTATATGTTATGTGAAAAAAAATAGCAATCTGAATAGAGTTGTAATACTAAGATTGTGTCTCATTTTGAGGTTGCAATGTGTAGTTCTCAGAAAAATCAACAAATGATATAATAGTGCTAATGGGAAAAGTCTCTTTACACATTCTAAATTGTTGATCCAACCATTGAGACTTGTGACTATGTCTTGCATACTTTTAGAAAAGATTTACCTTGAAATCTGAAATAAAACTAGAGCCACACTGATATCTTTTCCGACCAATTCACATCTAGAGCTCTCACCCCCACTCTTCAATGTGTATTTCATTATTTCATATACCCTTTTTTTTACTATTATCTTTCCAAGATCTTGTTCGCACCCCTCATGGAAACATGTGTCAAACTTGGATAAGCCACCACATTCTGAACACTTCTTATTTAAGCAAGCATTTCTATAAAAGGAACAACCATCAACTCTTTGACATAAAAGTTGATCTAGAAAGTCTCTTGATGATTTTGGAAGCCCACTAGGCCCACAATCCTCCAACATTTTTTTACTATGAAAAGTAGAACTGATGGAGCATAATAGTTCATGGTGCATAGAAAACTCAACATGATATTTTTAACAACATATAATTCAAATTTTGAGTGGCACACAATAAAATGGCTTCAAAGATTCAAAAGCTCTTTGTGATATATGAAGACTTGGATGACTCTCTCCAAATTTTTTGAACAACATAGTTTGACTTACATCCAAATAGTGTTTAGGATGTGGTGTGCGGTCTCTGATGCCAATTCTCAACTTTAACACATCTTTAGCATTGGGTGATACTCATGAATTAGAGTGTCAAAATTGTATAATTTCTTCCTTCACATCATCGAATAGCTTCTTATCAAAACGTGAAAGTCTTCCACCAAATGCCCATGTTTCATTTTGAAGAGGATCATCAATTTTCTCTCATTGACTAAGTGCTCTTCTTAAAGTAGTATGATTTAGATTCAAATCAATACAAGTTTGTCTCATATATCTACCCTTTCTCAAATGATGACTTACCAAAGAGGCTGTAATAACCCTTTGAGTAGCTATGTTATCCTTCTCCTTGCTATTTTTCCCAATGCTATTAAGAGTACTAAAAAGATTCTTCACAATAATGGCATTTCTTTCCAACTTTTTATTGACATGAATCTTCAATTTGGAAAGCATAGGTCTCATCTTTTGTATCTTTAATAAGTGCATGAAAAGCTGACATTGCTCTACCACTATCTTGTTGTCGAAAAACATCTGATATAGTCTTGAAGCCCATAATCAAATGGTTCTTTTTGATTTTTTCCCTTTCAAACTAGTAATAATCATTTCACCAATTTCAATTGTCCATTTTGGTGTTTTAGAACCTTCATGTCAATTATAATTAGGAGATATGTAACATTCTTATGCATTAGGTTCATGTGCATTGTCATGTTCGACATGGTCAATTATGCAATTTGGATTATGACTTGGTAGCATTTCATCTTCAAAATTTTAATTCTCTAAATTTTCAATTTTAGCATTATCATTTTCAATAGGTACATTTTCATTTCCCAACTATACATATTCATTATCTGACTCTATGATTTCACCTTCGACTAATTCATCGTCAACTTGACTGATATTTAGCATACCTTGTCTTTTTCTTCGTTGTTCCATTTTGTCTCTTTCCCTATATGCTGCAATGTCTTCATTGGATATCTTCCTTTTGCATTTATCCTTTCAACGACTGCAGCTCCCCATTTAGATGACAAATTCGAACACCTAAGGTTATATTTTCAAAAAAAATTCGATTGGTTGGGCCCCAAAATGCACTTTTTTGCAAAACCCATGAAAAAAGAATTGAAAAAGTGATGTTGTCGACTCTGTAGGGATAGAGATAAGTTGGAAATTGGTGCTAGGAAAAATTGAATATCTGATTTTCTCCAATGACATTTGGAGGGAAAATAGCATTTTCTATAATAGTATTAATATTAAGTGTTCAATTATATTATTATTATTATGCTACAATAGTATAAAGAGTATAGAAATATCGTATTAATAGAATATATATATATATATATATATAGTATGCTAAAATTCTAATATGTCCTTAGGGGTCCTAGGACCCCTAGGGATATATTAAAATCGTTCATATGGATCAAAGAGGGTCATAGGGTGACCTATGATCCCCTTTGACCCATTAAATGATGACATATGTCCCTAGGAGTCCTAGGAACCCTAGCGACGTATTAGAATTGCTCATATGGGTCAAAGGGGGTCATAGGGTGACCTATGACCCCCTTTGACCCATTAAATGAAGACATATCTTCTTAAGAGTCCTAGGACCCCTAGGGACATATTATAATTGTTCATATGGGTCAAAGAGGGTCATAGGTCCCTTTGACACATTAAATGACAACATATGTCCCTAAGTGTCTTAAGACCCTTGGGAACATATTAGAATTGTACATATGGGTCAAAGGGGGTCATAGGTTGACCTATGACCCCTTTTGACCCATTAAATGATGATATATGTCCCTAGGTGTTCTAGGACCCCTAGGGACGTATTAGAATTGTTCATATGGGTCAAAGGGGGTCATAGGGTGACTTATGACCCCCTTTGACCCATTAAATGATGACATATGTCCCTAGGGGTCCGAGGACCTCTAGGAATGTATTAGAATCATTCATATGGGTCAAAGGGGTTTATAGGGTAACCTATGACCCCCTTTGACCCATTAAATGATGGCATATGACAAGATATTGTATTAGAATTGTTCATATGGGTAAAACAGGGTCATAGGGTGACCTATGACACTATTTGATCCATTAAATGACAACATATGTCCCTAGGGACCCCTAGGGACATATTAGAAATGTTCATATGGGTCAAAGGGGGTCATAGGGTGACCCATGACCACTTTTAAACTATTTAATGACAACATATGTCCCTAGGGGTCCGAGGACCCCTAGGGACATATTAGAATTGTTATTATGGGTCAAAGGGGGTTATAGGTCACCTTATGACCCCTTTTGACTCATTAAATGATGAGATATGTCCCTAAGGGTCCTAGGACCCCTAGGGACCTATTAAAATTGTTCATATGGGTCTAAGGGGGTCATAGGTTGACCTATGACCCCCTTTGACCCATTAAATGGAGACATATGTCTCTAAGGGTCCTAGAACCCCTAGGGACATATTAGAATTATTCATATAGGTCAAAGGGGGTCATAGGTTGACCTATGACCCCCTTTGACCCATTAAATGATGATATATGTTCCTACGGGTGCTAGGACCCCTAGGGATGTATTAGAATTGTTAATATGGGTCAAAGGGGGTCATAGAGTGACCTATGACCCTCTTTGACCCATTAAATGATGACATATGTCCCTAGGGGTCTATGGACCCCTAGGGATATATTAGAATTATTCATATGGGTCAAAGGGGGTCATAGGTTGACCTATGACCTATGATCTCTTTTGACCCATATGAACATTTCTAATATGTCCCTAGTGCTGCTTGGACCTCTAGGGACATATGTCATCATTTAATGGGTCAAAGGGGGTCATAGCTCACCCTGTGACCCCCTTTGACCGATATGAACAATTCTAATACATCTCTAAGTGTCCTAAGAACCCTAGGGATATATGTCATCATTTAATGGGTCACATCGGGTCATAGGTCGCTTGATGACCCCATTTGACCCATAAGAACGATTCTAATATGTCTCTAGTGGTCCTAGGACCCCTAGGAACATATGTCATCATTTAATGGATCAAAGGGGGTCATATGTCAACCTTGACATATGACCCCCTTTGACCCATATTAACAATTCTAATATGTCCCTAGTGGTCCTAGGACCCCTAGGGACACCTTAGGGGTCCTAGGACCATTATGGACATATATCATTATTTAATGAGTCCAAGGGGGTCATTGGTCAACCTATAACCCTCTTTGAACCATATGAACAATTCTAATATCTTTCTAGGGGTCCTAGGACCCTTAGGGACATATATCATCATTTAATATGTCAAAAAGGGTCATAGGTCGCCCTATGACCCCCTTTGACCCATATGAACAATTCTAATATGTCCCTAGGGGTCCTAGGACTGCTAAGGACATATGTCATCATTTAATGGGTCAAAAGGGGTCATAGGTCACCCTATGACCCGCTTTGACCCATATGAATGATTCTAATATGTTCCTAGGGGTCCTAGGACCCCTAGGGACATATATCATCATTTAATGGGTCAAAGGGGGTCATAGGTCAGTCTATGACTCCCTTTGACCCATATGAACAATTCTAATATGTCCCTAGGGGTCCTAGGGACATATGTCATCATTTAATGGGTCAAACGGGGTCATGGCTCACCCTATGACCCCTTTTGACGCATTAAATTATGACATATGTCCCTAGGGGTCCTAAGACCCTGAGAGAAATATTAGAAATTTTTATCGAACACCTAGGGACATATGTCATCATTTAATGTGTCAAAAGGGGTCATAGGTCACCCTATGACCCCTTTCGACCCATATGAACAATTTTAATATGTCCCTAGGAGTC
Organism: Cupressus sempervirens; assembly: GCA_028749045.1. Lineage (NCBI taxonomy): Eukaryota > Viridiplantae > Streptophyta > Pinopsida > Cupressales > Cupressaceae > Cupressus > Cupressus sempervirens. The sequence goes on along the minus strand of CM053785.1, from coordinate 641,830,553 downwards.
TTAGAACCCCTAGGGACATATGTCATCATTTAATGGGGCAAAGGGGGTCATAGGTCAACCTATGACCCCCTTTGACCCATATCAACAATTCTAATATCATCATTTAATAGGTCAAAGGTGGTAATAGGTCAAGCTATGACCCCTTTTGACCTATATCAACAATTCTAATATGTCCCTAGGGGTCCTAGGACCCCTAGTGACATATATCATCATTTAATGGGTTGAAGGGGGTCATAGGTCAACCTGTGATCCCCTTTGACCCATATGAACAATTCTAATATGTCCCTAGGGGTCCTAGGACCCCTAGGGACATATGTCATCATTGAATGCATCAAAAGGCTTCATAGATCACCTTATGACCTCATTTGACCCATATGAACAATTCTAATATGTCTATAAGGGTCTTAGGACTCCTAGAGACATGTCATCATTTAATAGGTCAAAATGGGTCATAGGTCACACTATGACCCCCTTTGACCCATATGAACAATTCTAATATGTCCCTAAGGGTCTTAGGACCCATAGAGACATATGTACTCATTTAATGAGTCAAAAACCTATGAACCCCTTTGACCCATATGAACAATTCTAATATGTCCCTAGGTGTTCTAGGATCCCTAGGGACATATGTCATCATTTAATGGGTCGAAGGGACCTATGACCCTCTTTGACCCATATGAACAATTTTAATACATTCCTAAGGGTCTTAGGACCTCTAGGGACATATGTCATCATTTAATGGGTCAAAAGGGGTCATAGGTCAACCTATGACCCCCTTTGACTTATATATATTAATAATATATATATATCTTAATAACATAACATACATATTAATATAATAATATATATTAATAACATACATAATAATATATTAATATTAATATAATAATATATAATACATACACACACACACACACATATACACATACATAATATGTTACGTTATTATACATATATTATATTATTATACATATTAATATAATAATATATAATACATATTATATTTAATGAAAATATTACATTAATATATATATATATATATATATATATATATATATATATATGTAAAATAAGAGTGATTCTCATATGTCCTTAGGGGTCCTAGGGGCATATGCCATCATTAGAATTGTTCATATGAATCAAAGAAGGTCATAGGGTTACCTATGACACCTTTTGATCCATTAAATGATGACATGTCCCTATGGGTTTTAGGACCCCTCGGGACATATTAGAATTTTTTATAAGGGTCAAAGGGTGTCATAGGTTGACCTATGACCTTCTTCGACCTATTAAATGATGACATATGTCCCTAAGGGTCCTAGGACCCCTAAGAACATATTAAATTTTTTCATATGGGTCAAAGGGAGTCATAGGTTGACCTATCACCCCCTTTGACCCATTACATGATGACATATGTGCCTAGGACCCCTAGGGACATATGAGAATGACACTTATGGATCATAGGGGGTCATAGGTTGACCTATGGCTCCCTTGACACATTACATGATGACATATGTCGCTAGGGGTCCTAGGACCCCTAGGGACATATTTCATTCTTATGAGTCAAAGGGCTTGGACCCATTAAATGACGACATATGTCCCTAGGGGTCCTAGGACCCCTAGAGACATATTAGAATTGTTAATATGGGTCAAAGGAGGTCGTAGGGTGACCTATGACCCTCCACGACCCATTAAATGATCACATATGTCCCTAAGAGTCCTAGGACCCCTAGGGACATATTAGAATTGTTCATATGGGTCAAAGGGGGTCATAGGTTGACCTATCACCCCCTTTGACCTATTACATGATGACATATGTCCCTAGGACCCCTAGGGACATATGAGAATCACTCTTATTATACATATTAATATGTATGTTATATATATATATATATATATATATATATATATATATATAATAACGTAATATTTTCATTAAATATAATATGTATTATATATTATTATATTAATATTATTATATTAATATGTATGTTATTAATATACATAATAATGCAATATTTTATTAAATATAATAACGTAATATATATATGTTATTAATATATATTATTATATTAATATGTATGTTATTAAGATATATGTATATTATTAATATGTATGAGTCAAAGGGGGTCATAGGTTGACCTATGACCCCCTTTGTCCCATTAAATGACAACATATGTGGACCCCTAGGGACATATGTGGTCATGTAATGGGTCGAAGGGGTTCATAGGTCAACCTATGACCCCCTTCGACCCATATGAACGATTCTAATATGTCCCTAGGGGTCCTAGGACCCCTAGGGACATATGTGGTCATGTAATGGGTCGAAGGAGGTCATAGGTCAACCTATGACCCCCTTCGACCCATAAGAATGAGTCTAATATGTCTCCAGGGTCCTAAGAACCCTAGGGACATATGTCATCATTTAATGGGTCAAAGGGGATCATATGTCAACCTATGACCCCCCCTGACTCATATATATTAATAACATACATATTAATATAATAATATATATTAATAACACACACACACACACACACATATTACGTTATTATATTTAATAAAAATATTATGTTATTATATATATTGATAACATACATATTAATATAATAATATATAATACATATATATATATATATATTTATATATATAAAATATGTTACGTTATTATACATATATTATATTATTATACATATTAATATAATAATATATAATGCATATTATATATATTACATTATTATATTTAGTAAAAATAATAATAATATAAATTATATTTATAGATTATAATAAGAATAACATAATATATTATTATAAATTAATAGATTATATCTTATATCTTTACATTACATTATTATATATATATATATATATATATATATATATATATATATATATATATATATATATACATAGTAATATAAGTGAAATAATTTATAAATCATAAGCTATAACTCTTAAACCTGATTTTCCCTTTGAAATGGGTTGGGATATCAAATTTTTCAAAAATTCACCGAGCCATATCAGATATCCGATTTCAAATCGGATTTGAAGTTAAATATCCGATTAGGCTTAGTATTTACCAAGCCTACCCAGTTAACCCAAAAGACGTGTTTGAAGAGGGTTTTAGTGATACTCAGACTTCAGGTAGCCGTCTGGCAATGTTATTTTGATCGAAATTGAATGAAACAAAAAGAGTTTTTTAATATCACTCTCGAGATTCCTTCAATATAATTTCTGTCAAGTTCTGAGTTCGATAAGTATTTATTAGTTAATTATCAATGAAGATTATTGTAAAGTGCTGATTGACATATTGATACCTAGTATAAGAAAAAATAATAATTTAAATTTGGTAAAATTTTCTATTAGTTAAGGTGGTCAGACACGAGACTTTTTTTTTCCAAAAAAGTTTTGGTAAAAAATTCATATTTAATTATTTATTTGGAATAAAAATACCAAAAAATATGCGTCACATCCGGGCATGAGTTTACTTTTCATATCTATAATTATATTTAAAAAATATTATCATTGATTTTGATTAAGGTGGTCAGACATACACCTACTTTTTATTTTTGCCCTGAAATTTTCGTAGTACTGCATTAAAATTCAAACTTTTGACCAATCAATTATTTTTTTCTCCTGATAAGGCCTAGTAGTTTAGAAACTAAATTCAATTTTCTATAGATTATTTTCTTACAACTTTTTGATATAAAGTCCATAACCACTTCAAAATTATGTGTCAAGTTGACATAACCCTGATTTGCTGATTTTTCACTGCCAGTTAAGGCCATAGTTTGGTACACCATGATCCTGCACATACCCTCATATTAACCAAACATATACTAAAATTACTTATGAATCTAATATTTATTACAACTAACATTTATGAATATATTTTTAAAAAAAAATATTTACTAACTACACTTTAACTAAAAATAAATATTAAAACAACAACACCAAAAAAAAAAAACTAACTAAATTAGAAACTCACTACAAATCTAAATGATACTACAAAAAAATTCTAATATCTAACCAATAATAACACTACATTTATAATACTAACAACTTAATTGTTATTACTAACTTAACCCTATACAACTAAACTTTACTTAAAAACAACTAATTTTAAACAAAAACACTAAACCATTCCTAAATTAACTTAAACCTACACTAAACTAAAACTAATCCTAACATTAATATTAACCTAACCTTAACACTAACCCTAACTAGCATGCTAGAATGCATATACAATTCACGAGTGTCAAGTGACACTATAAGAACACAATTACAAAACATTAACATTTACTGATCACGAAAATATACATTCATACATCTCACAATACAATTAAGTTACGAACAACAAGGTTTCCACGAATGGCACATAGGGATCAGTTTCATTCCTCCATCAGGTTTCTCAGCTAAAATATCTTGCACACTCATTGCACACATCGGTAGCCCTATAAAATCACATGCACATATGTATATACGTATCAGAAAATCATGTAAATTAAAACATAAATCATTCACTCAATCAGGGTTTCTCTCATCCTACTCATATTCTCAATCATTACAATTTCATAATCAAAGTGTTAATCCTACATTTACTTATTTCATCAACATACATGTTCATAAAGCATTAATTGACGAACTCAAATATCTGAAAGTAAACATCACACAACATGAAATAATATAATATGGTCAAGTATTCAATAATGTCTCGACATCTCGAGTCGTGAGTATCAAAATAATAATAATGTATCACTATGCTACGATGGGTTGGGGTGAGGCATCATATCCTCCCCCATTAGGCATGAACCTCCTCCTGGAGTTCATAAAAAAAATAAGGGTATTGAGATCGCATCCATGCTGCATCCTCCCATGAAGCTGTGACCTCATCGTAACAATTCCACTGGATCCTAACCTAGTCCAGCTCTCAGCCTCAAAGTGCTAGGGTCCATCGGGCAATAATATGGATAGGCTCCAATGCTAGCTGTCTATCTGACTCCACCTACAAAGCATCCCAATTTATAATATGAGACTCATCATAAATGTATCCTCTAAGTACTAATATGTGAAAAACATCATGGATTCATGACAGGCTAGGTGGCAAAGCTAAATAGTATGCAACAGGTCCTATCCTCTCTAAGATCTCAAATGGTCCAACAAATTGGGATGCCAACTTAGAGCCCTTTCTGAATCGAATCAGACTCTTATGTGGTTGCACCCTCAAGAACACTCTATCACCAACCTGATACTCTTGATTTTTTCTCTTCACATCAGCATACCTCTTATGCCTATCATGTGCCTCTCTCAGACACTGTCTAATCAGGGTCACCTGCTGCTCCATCTCTTTTACTAATTGAGGACTGATAGATACTTGATCCTCAATCCTATCCCAACTCAAGGGCATCCTACATGGTCTTCCATACAAGGCCTCATAAGGTGGCATACCTATGGAGGAATGGTGCCTGTTGTTATAGGCAAACTCAACAAGATGTAGGTATTCCTCCTATTTGACTTGATGATCCATCACGTAAATACATAGCATGTCCTCCAAAACTTGATTCACTTGCTCAGTCTGACCATCGCTATGAAGATGGTACACTGTACTAAAATTGTGCCTAGTGCCCAAAGTTGCTTGCAACTCTCTCTAGAATGAATAAGTGAACAAAGAATCTCTATCAGAGATGATCTTATGGGGAATTCCATTAAGTTTGACAATGTCCTACAAGAACACCTGGGCTATATCTTGTGCTGTGTATGTAGTACACACAGGTGAGAAATGGGCAACCTTGGTCAACGTGTCATCTGTCACCAAAATGGCATCATGGTGGAGAGATGACATGGGGAGACCAACAATAAAGTCCATAGATATAGCATCTCACTTCCACTTTGCAATCTCATGTGGTTGAAGAAGCCCACCAGGAGGATGGTGCTCCACCTTCACCTTCTGACACTCAAGGCATCTCGCAACTATGCTAGCAATCTACACTCTCATGCTTGGTCAATGATACAACTGCCTCAAATTTGCATGTAACTTCTTAACACTGGGGTGCACTGCATAAGGTGCTCATTGAGTTTCAAGTACACTGAACTCATGGAAAACCCCAATAGAAGGTACATACATATGCCCTTTGTTGGTGTTTTAAAAATGAACTTAAAACTACTAAGCAACAAAATGTTTAATAACAAGTTGACATTACTCACACAATCTAAAGACCATCCAATTCTTATTAACAATTGTATGTGCAAAGCATTTGGGCCCAACTTCAACAAAACCAAGGGTGGTTTTCTAATCTTTTGGCTCTGTAAAGCTAGGGTGGGTGTACCTAGGGATAATTCACAACTAGGAAAGATTGTATGAGGATTATTTTAGTTTCATTCTGATTCTCATCTAAAAATTCTCAAATACATACATAATTCATGACAATTTGCTAAATACATCCCATATAATAGATATGGCCAAAAATTCTTCAATAGATCTACAGATGCTCTCAACAATAGTGGCTAACTGAAGCTAGAACATTTCATGTAGACAAGTACTAGCTAGCATTTGAAGATCTATAGGAAATAAAAGTAAAATTTGATTTGATGCTACATTTTGATAACCATTTATGATATATTTCTCCTTCAGCTGAATCAATTTGATCAGTGCCTAATCCATTGGGGTTCAGAGTCTATAGCAAATTCTTAGATCTAATTTGTTGCCTTACAACAAATTCTATCAACAATTCTTATCAGAATTTATCATTCAAAACCCTTTCCACTACTAAAGAAACCTTATCACATTCACCAAAGCTTTTATTTAATCCATTGAATTAACCACAGTGATAAATAGATATACAACCTAACTAGATTGCATTCAATTGCACAAGCCTTTACTTATACATTATCAAGATAACCAAGTAATAAAAAGGAGACAAGATTCAAAAAGGAATGATATGGGGACAGTTCACAATTTGTATTTATTTTCTTTGAAAATTGTATACCATTTACAATAGACTCAGAATGACCTTCAGAAAGAAACACAGCTCACTCTATATTCATGTATTCTTAGAGAATTGATAGAGAAAATACATCATAAACTTGCTTTCAAAATTTGGACCAAAGACAGACTAAGCATATCACTTAGAAAAATAGAATTTGGACCCTTCTTTAGTCTTGGAATCTCACTTAGATAGTGTGAAATGCAACAAGCTTCAGGCTAAGAGAGAGTGGCAGGTGTCTTCTAAAAGATACTGACATACATCTATCATAAAAGACAAAAGCAAATAATAGAAAGGCTATTACATCGAACATTCTTTGGTGGGTCCCTTTCAATTACCTACAAACTTACTTTAATCTGGGGATTTTCCATGTCTTCATTATTAACCATGAGGGTAACTTTTACTTTTGTATCTTCCTCATCATCTTCTGACATTTGTACTAAGAACTAATTTTTCCATTCATTATAAGCAACATCATCTGGCCAGTCAAAATTTAGAGCCTCTCTTTGTATAATCATTAAAGAATTTGCCAATTCCTCTAAATCATCAAGCTCTTTTTTGATGGCATTATAAAATAATTGTATCTTTACCAACTCTTCATTTGTCCTTGCCCAAAACCAGTGACTAGTTTCACTCATGATGTTCTTGATCCTTTCATAAAATATTTCATCCAACTCTTTTTTCCACTTTTCTTTTTCCTTTATTGCGTCAACAGATTCTAAAGCACATGGAAATAAAATGAATTTTTCAGCAATATACTTGGAAAAACAATGTGTTAATATTTTTTGCAAAGAATCCCTTTTATCATCAAAATCTTCTAGCTTATTTAATAAACCAAAAAATTTCTCTACTTGATGACAAGGCATTTGGATGGTAGATATACACATGAATGTGATATCATTATTTCTCTCCCTCCACTTTTGTGCCAGAGGAGTCAATTTAACCTCATCTCTATTCAACTCATCCATGAGAGTTGTAATTCTTGTCAATTGATCAAAGAAGGTTGACTATTGTATTTTATCCCTTAAATACATCACACCCTACTTTAATTTTCTTTCATATTGATTCTTTAATTCTACCTATAACTCATGTAGTTTGGTTTTTTCTTCTTTAGAGTCCTCTACAATATAGAATTGAGGCCTTTCAAGGGTATCAGGTATTTCAACAATAGGGGTTGCTTTAACAAATGACTGTGGAGGGTATGCAATTCTAGGTGCACTGGATTCTCCCACCTTCATCTTTCCAAGTATCTTCTCCATATGTAACACTTGATTCTCCAAATTTTGTATGCGTGTACCCCTCTCTTCATATGCCTTCAGCACATCTTCAAATCTAGCATTTAGCTAAGAAAATTTATCTTCTTCCTGGCCAGATACCACACCACCAAATTTTAGCATTTCTAAAGCCATTCCCATTATCTATTTACTACCAACCTCACCAGCCTTGTATATTGTTAATGCACCAGTATGTTCTGCAGTAGAGATTTCCTGCATCCTAGTTTTATCCCTTTTCTCAATTGACAAAATTACAAGGGCTTGGTGATCATCACTAAATTTGACTCCTCTATGAGCCTGTAATATCTCTTCTTCAGTTTGTAATTGGACATCCTTTTGTTTTCTTACTGAATCTAAAACCATAGCATTCACTATATCCCATTCAGGTAAGATAAGGACTCCTAATTGTTTAACTAATTGCCTCTTGGCCTTAGTTGTAAATTGGGCAAAATCATTCAAAAATTTAGATTTTACCTCTTGTTTAATAATAGAGTCTAGTTTATCTGGTTGCTCTGCTTTTTTTTTTTTACAAGTATTTTCAAAATTGCCTATATTCAACCTCCACAAAAATTGTGCAAATTCTCTAGATTTCACAAAATTTTCATCATTTACAAACCTCTCAGAGGCTTGGGCAACTATAGGATCAATTTCCTTACCTTTGTAGTCAGCAACAGTAAACTCCAAGAAAGGTGCAGGGGGTTCTTGTGGTTCCCCAATCTCCAGATCTGTGGAAGTAATAGTTATATCCCCTTCTCCTCCAAATTTTCTTAATTGTTCCCCTAAAGATGCTTCATCATCTATCTCGATTGGGGATTGGCTCGAGGAGTATTGTTCTGGAAGAGAAGAAGAAGATCCCTATTCTAACTTTTTCCTTTTTGGAGCACTGGTTGTAGATGTACTTCTTGGTCTTTTTCCTTGATGAAGAGGACCCTGTTGCACACTTTGAATCATTACATAAGCTAACCTTTTCTGCAAGGTATATTGGCCAAAAGCTACTATGTTTTTACTATTAATTCTTTTCTGCACTTTTGCAGCCTTGTCTGGGTATGCCCTAACATATGTAGCCCTTTTTCCATTCATAGCCTGTGTTATCTCAGCAAAATTATTCATCAAGGCCTGCATCTTGGCTCCCTAGTATTTCTTTTCTTTCAATGGGTCATAGTGGGGATCAAAAGCATTAATGAATTCAAGAGTTTTGCTAAACACCATCCATTTTTCCTTTCTCAATTCTTGTTCTTGTAAGGTGAAAATGTTTCTAATCACATCTTCAAGATAATAGACTTGTTGGACTATGCAAGAAGTTTTTATTCTCTCCTTGAAGATATCATAGAAACCTTTAGGATCAATAAATCTGGTATGAGATTTTTCCATGTTATATTTGTCTAAAAAAAGTGTAGATGTTTCCAACCTTTCCTTACAAAAACAAAATCATGGGCCACAGTGACAATTGGAAAAAATGTGCCCTTCCTAGTCAACTCCCTCTCATCTATGGTACCTATCTGCCATAACAGCTCAGCTATTCCTATCTTCAAAGGCACATGAAATGGTAGCACATGAGGTTTTCCCAAAAAACCATACACTCTTATCACTGTTGAAACATTGTAGGGAATTATATCCCCCCAGTTATGACTGACAAGTAGCCCTTTAGCATGGTCTTTGGGTCTGACCAATTCTAACAATGTTTGTGGGATTCTAGGGCTATCTCCTCTTAAAAGCAGTCTAAGCTTTGATGCAAAATGCCTATCAAACCTCACATAACTGGCACCTATAGCTTCTGAGGTCATATCTACACTCCACAACTATACTGGATTCTTCTCCCCCTCCCTGGTTGTTTCCAATTCCATACCTATGGAGAAAAAAGAAAATCCCTTGTACAAGCACATATGCATAAGCAATGAATACCAATAGAATGGTTTATCTACTTTTCCTTTTGCTATCCTAACCAAACCATTGTGAATTTCTCTTGTGAGAAATGTTGCAAAATCCAGGATAGAGCTCATTCCAAATTGAAGAGTTTGTGCCATGATGAGGACAATTGAGCCTGGAATTTGTTCTACCTCATCTATTCCAAAAATCTTACAAAGAGAAACATATAATGCCTTAGCCCTAATGTTAAAATGTCTTTTTAATAGTGGTTCTGGGGTGCTGATAGTAATTACAGACAAATTACCAACCTTGGCAGCATGCTCCTATAGTGGCCCTCTTTTCAAGTAGGTTTTTTGTGCATTATACCTTGCTTGTAGGTTATCCATGTCAATGGTTTCATGCACAACATGGTTAGGGTTAAGATTGAAGACTTCTCTAATCATTTCAAGGTAGACCCTAAAGAGGTTTACTCTAGCATGATTCTTTATCCACCCTGTAATTGGGTCATACTTCTTGGCCAAATCCATTAATAAATCACTGTCGAAGAAAACTGTAAGGATTGTGAACTTTCCAATATCAAACTCCCATACATTTCTCAGAGGAGTATCCAATTTTTTCTCTGAAAACCACTTTCTGAATAATTCCAAACCTCCCATGGATACCTGAGCATCTCGTACCCAATTGGCCTTGTCATAAAAACCCTCTACTACAGCTACTCTAGGGTTTTTAGGAATCAACTCCCTCCCCTTAGTTATCTCATGTACTGAAAAAGGAAATTGTTCCAAAAATTCATCATGCACACCCTTTTTTGAATATTCAGTTTGCTTGGAAAAATCCTTTCATGGAGGCATCTTTAAAAGTTCAGAACCTTTATAATAGCAAATTTTTATTTCTACTGGTTACAAATCACTTACCTGCTAGATTTTCCCTCCTTTCTCTGTAGTTTTCTCTGGTAATTATGTTGGAACCCTTGAAAAATTCTATGCCCTAGCTCTGGAAATCCTCTCGTACTGAGAAAATCTGTAACTATGCTTCAACAATGGCAAATTTGCATGCTATATCAGAGTATTTAGGTCGCACGAAGGAAACTCTATATCATATTTGTTTTTGCAATCGCTATTTTCATGTTGTATCTTGAATTTTAATTCTACCCATTGATCTCCCATGAATCAGATGGCTTTATTTCAAAAGCAAAAAGCCTTTTAAAACTTTGGGATCCTCAGACACGCGTTGTGAGCCCGCTTCCCTGCATTATTTAAAACCCTTGTATTTTGATAATACGAGAATGTGGGCACCATCAATTTTACCCTGATCAACGGTGAACCAAGATTTCTTTATTTGGCGGCCCACTAGATCAACTTGACCAATGAAAACTTACCCTTTTGTCCATGTGCTTCTGACAGTAATTAAAGTTTCCACATCCATGATATTGCCACTTCCAACTTGGCATACTTGTCACCCACCACCAATGAGTGTGTTTCATTTCGTTTAATCTTTTCCAGCATGGCATGACTCAACATATTTCTTAAAGCTTTGTCCAGGTCCCACCATGCTTGCTTTCCCACATTATTTAAAAACCAAGCAGCTTGATAATGTGGGAATGCAGAATCCATTGATCTTGCTTTAATCAATGGTGATTAGAAACTTGTGATGATTGTGCACTCATTCAATCTAAATGGACCAATGAAATGCTTTCTCTTCATTCCATGTCATCTGACAACTGCCAAGGAGGACATACCATTATTACCTTTTTGCAAAAGGCAGGCCCATGATGTCACCATTGCCACACATCGTGAGCTCGTTTCCTTGCATTATTTAAAGACCACGCATTTTGAAAATGTGGGAATACGAGAACCATAGATCTAAACAAGATCCATGGTTGATGAATATTGATCATAAAGTGAAGTTTTCATTGATTTTAACAACCAATGATAGCACAAGAAAATAAAACGTGTCCTGACAAATCTGACAAATCTGCAAAAAGTGTCCTGACCCATGCTAACATACTAGACCTTTTGCGGTGCACTGAATCTCAAAAACCATTAGGGGCTACATGTCACAAATCCATTTCCCCACATTATTTAAAGACCTCACAACTTGATAATGCGGGAATGCAGGGACCCTTGATCTTGAGAAAATCAACGGTGATGAAAAACATTTCAACTTGGCATCCTTTTTGAAATAAAATATACAATTAAAGCGCATAAAAGGTTTATCATAAGGATAAAAAAGATATTCTAATGAAAAAAAATCTTTAAGATAAAATGTCGCGCCAAAATATTTGAAACAATACCTTTTGAAAATTTTGAAAACTAGGGCAACACAAAACAAAGGTATAAGGGTTTTTACACACTTAGGGCCTTTTCAAGGACAATTTGAGAGACAAACCCTGAGAATTTAAAAGCCAAACACAAACCATAGAACATGGCACAACTAGGGTAATCTAACAATTTTCAGGATTTCACAAGATAAAACCCTAATATGCAAGAATCAAAGATTTAACTGATTTTTTACCCAAATATCAGAAGTTTTTCTATACTGTGAAAAATCACACCAACACCCTCTATGACACAAAAGTCCATTAGGCTCTAAGGAATAATTTGAATACTTCCCTTCCAAGGGTCTATGAGAATGCACTATCTCACTCACTTCTACATAAAGCTCATCTGCGGTTAAGTGCTTTATAATCCACTCTCTCAAGTTAGTGCAAGTAGTCACAAATGAAAGCTCATGGTGCCTTCTACTTAAGGCATCTACATCCATATTCTCCTTTCCCTTGATGTAATGAACATCAAAATCATACTCACAAATAAACTCCATCCACCTTCTTTGCCTAGCATTAAGGTTTGGCTAAGAAAATATGTACTGCAAGCTCTAGTGGTCGGAATGAAGTTCGAATCTATGACCTTGAAGGAAGTGTTGCCATCTCACTAAAGAATGAACCGCTGCCGCAAGCTCTAGGTCATGAGTAGGATAATTGAGTTCATGAGTCATCAAATTCCTAGACTCAAAGGAAATAGGTTGTCCATCCTACATAAGGACTACCCCTATACCATCTAAAGATGCATCGGTGCACACCAAAAAATTTGCAAAGGGATCTAGTACTATAAGAATTGGTGCACTCGTGAGGGCTCTCTTGAGCTCTTTAAAAGCTCTATCACACTTCTTTGTCCACTCATGCTTCTTCCCCTTTTTCTAAAGAGATGCGATTGGGTGTTCCAATCTAGAGAATCCTAAAATGAAATGTTAGCAATAACTTGCTAGCCCCATAAAACTCCTCACTTTAATAACACTGGTGGGTGCTGGCGAACCCATGATGGCCCTAAACTTTGATGGGTCTACTGAGACACCATCACCTAATATAACATGACCCAAATAATGTATCTTAGGTCTATAGAAAGCACACTTTGACAAGCTTCCAAACAACTGATTCTCTCTCAACTTTTACAATACCTGCCTCAAGTGCTCTTCATGCTCTTTCTCATCATGAGAATAGATTAGAATTTCATCAAGGAAAACAACCACAAACTTATCCAAAAAGGTGTGGAATAATCCATTCATGAGGCTCATGAATACAACTAGAGCATTTGTGAGGCCAAATGGTACCACGGTGAACTCGTAGTGACCATACCTAGTACAAAAAGCAGTCTTGGGGATATCACTATCCACAATCCTCAACTGATGATAACTCGACTTCAGATTAATCTTTGAAAATACCCAAGCACCCTACAACTGGTCAAAGAGATCATTGATTATGGGAAGAGGATATCAGTTCTTGATGGTCACTTTGTTCAATTGTCGATAATCAATAAACAACCTAAGTGATCCATCCTTCTTCTTGACAAAGATCACTGGTGCACCCCAAGGTGACACACTAGGTTGAATATGGCACTTCTCTAAGAGTTCCTCCAACTGAGCCTTTAGTTCACTAAGCTCATGAGTAGTCATCCTATATGGTGCTCTTGAAACTGGCTTGGCTCCTAGCACAAGATCTATATGAAAATCCATAGCTCTAGGTGGAGGCATACCAGGAAGCTCTAAAGGAAACACATCTGCAAACTCCTGCAAGATTGGAAAATTGTTGAGGGATGGATCCCCCTCTGAATATTCCTCTCTATTACTAATGGTGATAGCGAACAACTGACAACCCTTTCGCATGCACCGTCTAAGATGTATAGAAAAAATCATACAAAGGGATACAAGTCTCTTCACTCTGAAGATCACCTTAGAGATACCATCTTCATCCACACATTCCACCCTCTTTTGTAGACAATCCATCTTGGCATTGTGGGCATAAAGCCAATCGATGCCAAGAAAAACATCATAAGAACTAAGAGGGGTAATGCGTAGATCAGACATCACGGACATGTCTCCAGTCTACATCTGGCAATTCTGCACCATGGAACTAACTAACACTCTGGCTCTTAAGGCTAACTCTACTTCCCAACTGACATCCTGTCTAACTGTCACTAGCCTACAATGCTCCACTACATATGGAGATATAAAAGAGTCAGTAGCTCTAGAATCAAATAAAATTGCAACCATATGGCCTTGTATAATACCTGTAGCCTTGATAACTGTGGCCTAATGCTCAACCTGGTGGTTGTCAACCACTACAAAAACTTTGTGGGATCTTCCCATTCACCAACTATCAACTCTGAAAAATCCCCTCTCTGACCACCAAATGCCTGTCCTTGCGGACACTCTCTAGCTATATGACCCATGCCACCAAAAGGGTAGCATGGTCCTTGGGTATAAGATCATGCACCCTATGATCCAGACTATTGTGGGTCTCCTGACCTACTAGATCCACTGTATCCACCCCTAGAAGACTGTTGAGGCTTCACTGATTGTTACTGTGGGGCCTGTACTTTTTGATCCTACCTAGGACCCTATGACTACCACTACTTGGGCTTGGAGCCCTGATAACCCTGAGAAGGTTTTTGTTTTTGCTACTACTGTGGTTTTTGTTGCTAAGTCTATTGGCCCTTAGAGGACCCTGCTATAAAGTTCTAATTCCCTTTCCAAAGGGGTTTCTGCTAGGTAGATTTTTAGTTCTGAGACCAATCCTCTGACTCTTGTCTACCTCAAGTATCCTTAGCAACTAGTGCTATCTCCAGTACCTATCTGAAGGTGGTAGGGAAGGCCATCTAAACTAGACCCTGAAGTGATAAATTTAGACCCATGATAAAGTGATGCACTTGCAGTTTCTCGTCCTTCATGTATTCAACATAAGGAAGGAGCTCAAGAAATCTGCTCTCGTACTAAGCTACTGTAAGACCCCTCTGATATAGAGAATGAAACTCCTCTATCTACTTTTGTTGGAAGTTCTCTAATAGGTACCTCCCTCAAAATCTCTCCAAGAACAACTCCCATGTGAGGGTATCCATCCTCACTCCTCCTATAGTCTCCTCCTGATGCCATGAATTGGAGGCATCTCCTCTCAGCTAATGGACTACTAGACATGCCTTTAGATTACTCCCATAAGGATGTAATCCAAAGCATTGTTGTAGACTCTACAACTAGGCCTCTACTACAGTTCCCTCAGTGGAATCGATAAATAATGGTGGTCTAAGTCATATCAACTCTTTGATATAATCTCCTATGTGCCTAGGAGGTCTGTCAAGTGGGGGTCCTCTCTAGTGTTTTGACTCACCCTCGTGCTTACCCTATCCCTCTAACTGCCTCGATGGGGGACTCCTAGTCCTCTTTTTGCCTCTAGACCCACCTCCTTTGGGTCCCTCTACTTCCACTATGGGAATCTTCTATCCAGGTTGAACTACAGGTACTACCCTCTACTAAACTACACCAATCAAAGTCTAAAGGGCATCTATAATGTCCTAGTTTGGGTTTAGTGGTGGTGGTCCATCCTCCCATCCCGCTCTACCACCCCTTGCCCTACGACCTCTGCCTCACCAGTTGCTTCAAGTAGTAGGAGGCATCCTACAAAATTTAATGTTTGAGTTATGTTCTAGAAGCACAATGGTTTAAGGTTCCTAGTGTTGAAACATGGGCTCTGATACCAAAATTTCATGCCCAAATTACGAGGGCAAAAACACACCCATTTTTTTTTTTTAAATAATAATTAAACTTACAAGGTTCACTAGGGTACAAGAATTTGATATGCAAGTTAAAATAATCAACTCACTCAAAACATAATTCTCATCTAATTAGAAACATATGAAGATTAGCCATTTAAAACATTATTGAGCAAAATATTAATGAACGATATATAGTAATTATTCTAATATTGATTGGGTGGAGTATAAGTCCAATTGTTTCATAGCATAGGAATCAAGATCTAATTTCTACTATATCATGTGATATAATAATCCAAACTATAATTAAACTTTATTTTAAAACTAAATACATTTAAAATTTAAGATTTATTCTAAAATAATAATAACATTAATAATATAACTAAAATTGAATAAATTGAAATCTAAACTAAATCATACTAAGATAATTTATATTTAAAATGTTTATATTAACCAAACTTATACTAACATTACTTATGAATCTAATATTTATTACAACTAACATTTATGAATATATATATATATATATATATATAAATAACTACACTTTAACTAAAAATAAATATTAAAATAACAACACAAAGAAAAAATAACTAACTAAATTAGAAACTCACTACAAATCTAAATAATACTACAAACAAATTCTAATTTCTAACCAATCCTAACACTACATTTATAATACTAACAACTTAATTGTTATTACTAACTTAACCCTATACAACTAAAATTTACTTTAAAAAAAATAACTTTAAACAAAAACACTAAACCATTCCTAAATTAACTTAAACCTACACTAAACTAAAACTAATCCTAGCATTAATAATAACCTAACCTTAACACTAACCCTAACTAGCATGCTGGAATGCATATACAATTCACGAGTGTCAAGTGACACTATAAGAACATAGTTGTGAAACATTAACATTTATTGATCATGGAAAGATACATTCATACATCTCACAATACAATTAAATTATGAACAACAAAGTTTCCACAAATGGCACATAGGGATTAGTTCCATTCCTTCGTCAGGTTTCTCGACTAAAATATCCTGCACACTTATTGCACACATCAGTAGCCCCATAAAATCACATGCACATATGTATATATGTATTAGGAAATCATGTAAATTAAAACATACATCTTTCACTCAATCAGGGTTTCTCTCGTCCTACTCATATTCTTAATCATTACAATTTCATAATCAAAGTGTTAATCCCGCATTTACTTACTTCATCAACATACATGTTCATAAAGCATTAAATGATGAACTCAAATATCTGAAAGTAAACATCACACAACATGAAATAATATAATATGTTCAAGTATCTGATAGTGTCTCGACATCTTGAGTCGTGAGTATCAAAATAATGATAATGTATCACTATGCTACAATGGATCGGGGCGAGGCCTCACATCAATTTAGAAAATTAGTTATTACACCAAATTTCAAATTGATCAAATGATTGTTCAACCAAATTTCAAATAGTTTGAACCAAATTTCAAATTTTTCTTGAGTTACATTTCAAATTTTAATCATAGTGAAATTTTAATTTGTACACATTTCCTAGAATTTTATCCCCTTAAGCCTAATGTTCTAATTCAAGTCCAACTTAAAACATGTACATGTTCAAAATTTAGTTAAACAAATCACAATTTGAACTTGAAAGCTCACATGTCCTAAAATTGAAAGCACATGTCCGAATTAGTTAAATTGAAAGTGTACATGTGTCCTAAAATTGACAAGTTAAGTGAAATAAAAAGTTCAATATAATTAATTTTATAGAGTCCTAATTTCATCCCCTTAAGACAAGCGGCATTCGAATTTCTTTCCCTCAAGGTGCACATGTCATGTAATTAGTGTACACACATGCATATAAGTTCATAATTTCTATAATTACGTTGAGAGGCATTCTATACAATGGCAGCACAAGAGCCCAGCATGAGAATATGCCAAGATTCTTTGTCAATAAAAAAGAAAAGGCAAGGGTTACAACCTTCTAAATTAAATATTAAATTATTAAATCATAAAATAAAAATACTCCTGAAATAATAGTTGGCTGAAATAATCGAATGCCAAATGGAGGCCAAAATAATAGGCCTAAAAAAATAGGGCTCGAAAAAGTAGGACCCGAAAAAATAGGGCCCGAAAAATTAGGACCCGAAAAAATAGGGGCAAAACAATTTCAATATGATTTTTTTTTTTGTTAAATATAATATTGCATGTAGATTCATGCTATTTTTTTGTGGGGAGTGGGGGAATTTGAAATAAATCTGTGGAATGTGAAGAGACATCTGTTGGGGGAGATGAGGAGTCTCTCACAAGCTATAAAACAAAGGCTTCTCATTTCATTTTCATTTTATGTTTTTGCAGGAAGGAAGAGTTGGAGATTATTGGAGGATTAGATTGAAGTTTTTGAACAGGAATAGATTGAAGTTTTGGAGTAATTTTTTTGCTAGTGAGATTTCTATTTTCTATTTAGATTTAGATGTAAATGTAGATTCAAATTCAAAATTAGTTATAATATTCTACTTTGATTTAGATTTCAATTTCAATTAGTTCCATTTAGATTTCTAGAATTATATTCAAAATTGTTTATGCTTACATTTAATAGTTTAGTCTTGCATGTTTGATTTATATTTAGATTTGCATTCAAAATCTTTTGAGCTATATATTTTATAATACTTTTCATTTTCATATTTTAAAAGTGCATGTTTCAAATTAGTTTTAGATTTGCATGTTTCATATTAGTTTTAGATTTGCATATTTCAAAATAGTTTTAGTTTGCATGTTTTAGATTTGAATGTTTTATAATAGTTTTACATTTGCATGTTTCAAAGTATAATTTTATCATTTATGTGGATGACAATGCCACCATATCAATACAATTTATATTTTATTAAAGTTAATGATTTATTTAAAGTACATGAATCATATATTTAGTATATATTTTATCATTATTAGATTTTAAAATATAGAAAAATTCTCCAAATAATAGCTGGCCAAAATCATATGAAGCCAAATGGTTGTTGAAATAATAGGACCCAAAAAAAGGGGCCAAAAATAGGATCCAAAAAAATAAGGCCAAAAAAAAGGGCTGAAATAATTTCATTAAATTTTTAAATATATAATATTTTATTTTTGTTAAATTTATTTTTGCATGCACATTCATGCTTATTTTTTGTGGGGAGTGGGGGAATTTGAAACAAATCCGTGGAATGTCAAAGGACATCTATTGGGGGATATGAGGAGTCTCTCATAGGTTATAAAACAGATGCTCCACATTTCATATTCATTTTGTGTTTTTACAGGGAGGAAGAGGTGGAGATTATTGGAGTGGATTAGAGTTTTTGAAGAGGAGTAGATTAAAGTTTTGGAGTAATTTTTTGCATGTGAGATTTCTATTTTTAATTTAGTTTTGCATTTAGATTTAGATTTAGTTATGTATTTAGATTTAAATGTAGATTTAATTTCAAAATTAGTTATAGTTTAGCCTTGCATGGTTGATTTAGATTTATAATTCAAATTGAATCAAAATCTATTTGGTTTAGATATTTTATAATACATTTTATTTGCACATTTTTAATGTGCATGTTTCAATTTAGAATAATATTTGCATGTTTCATATTAGTTTTAGATTTTCATATGTCAAAATGCTTTTGGTTTTTTTGTTTTAGATTTGTATGTTTCATAATAGTTTTATATTTGCATGTTTCAAAATATTTATGTTTTTCATGTTTCATAATTAATTTTTATCATTAATGTGGATGGCAAGGTCACCTTATCAATAAAATTTGTATTTTATTAAATTTAATGATTAATTTAAAATATAAAAATCAGATACTTAGTTTATATTTTATCATTATTTAATTAGATTAATTATGTGTCTTATTTAAATATTTTTCACAATATATAATTATTTTTTTATTAATGTTTATGTTTGTAATGTTTGAAAAGTGGAAGACAATGCCACCATATTTCAAGCATTACAATCTAATTATTTCATTTGAAATAGTTTTGATTTTTATTTATGTTATTTTAAAAATTATTCATTTGAAAGAATTTGTGTTAATTATGAATACTTTTTTATTTTGATAATTTCTATATGTTGATGATTGTTTATAAGTTTGCAAGTTACTGTTTGAGTTATGGATGCCTCGAACAAAGAATCAAACAATATTTGATACTAGCTCGACTACTTCAATAACCTCAAATGATTTCTTTGAGACCGAGTTTGACAAATGCCTACAAATAATCAAAGAGATGTGCATAGCTATAATTAAAGTTGTGGAGAATGCAATATTTCCAATTGACTATGTTGGAGAAATAGAAGTAATGCATATGAAAGATGCATAAAAAATCATATGTGACACATCTACAAAAGTGGATGGGTTTCCCTCAATGATGAAAGAAGTCTTTCATGATCATTGTTCAAACAAAGGTCACAAAAGAATCTTAATCATTGAAGAATGTGACATGTATTTACGCCATTATAAAGATTTTTATTTTTTGTATATGATTCATTCTTGTGTCCAATTTTAGAATTTTACTTCTAATTAGTTGTATTGACAGTTTTGTTTCCCCATCGTTCTATGTAACTTTCACGAAGAAGAGAACGGGAAAAAAATAAGTTTATTATTGTACAAAATATTTCTTTAATGGATGTGGCTACTAAATATGTTAATTAAGAAAGAAAATCATAAGTCTAAATAGATGTCCTTAATGATAAGTATATTTATTGATTACAATTCTTAATCATTGCAATAAAAATTGCATTAGCATTATTAAAAATTCAACAATATATAATGTTCTCACATTATCATGGAGAAATAATTTCCATAAAAATTGATTCTTATATATTATTTCACACTTTTTACTTCATCTAAATAGCTGTGTTGGGACTTATAATTTCTGTTTCATGAATTTAAAGGTTTGCACTATTTGAGTCATTTGTATAACATATATCCTAAATTTGAACATAGTTGTACTCGAAATACTCCAACACTACACCTAAATCTCATACTTCCCTTAACCATGTCCCTTATTTTAGTGTAACATTTAACCACTTACTAACCTTAACCATAACATTGAGTGTCATATAAATGAAATTGTAAACCTTGGATCCTAACTCTAACTCTTACTCTATATTTGACTGTACTAAGTATTTAGTAAATTATATACCTTAACCTAACCCTATATGTACTAGAAACTAAAAATAATATTATATATATATATATATATATAGAGAGAGAGAGAGAGAGAGAGAGAGAGAGAGAGAGAGAGAGAGATTAGGAGTTGTATCTAGAGAACAGGGAGAGAGAGGGGGGAGAGAGATTAGGAGGTGTATCTAGAGGGTAGGGAGAGAGAGTGAGAGTGAGAGAGAGATTAGGAGGTGTATCTGGAGAGCATAGAGGGAGAGAGAGATTAGGAGCTATATCTAGAGAGCAAGATGATAGAGATAAGAGGGTGTATCTAGAGATTACAGAGAGGGATTAGGGGGTGTATCTAGAGACTAGAGACAAAGAGAGATTAGAGGGTGTATTTAGACAGGGGGAGATATTACTAGGTATAGTTAGAGAGTAGGGAGAAAGAGAGGGAGGGAGGGAGAGAGAGATAGAGAGAGAGAGAGAGAGGATGGGAGAGGTAGGGATTACATTATTAAAAAGATTAATAACTTGTATCACAATAGCACTAATCATGGGAACTATAATAGAACTAACCCACATAAAAATTTAACCTGACTATTACCCTAACACTAAGATAAACTGTAATAATAGCACTAACAACAACTATAATATGATTAATAACCTACAAATAACCTTAACTGCAATAATTGCAAAAATCCTAACTCTAACTCTAATTCTAACTCTAACTCTAACTCTAACTCTAACTCTAACTCTAACTCTAACCCTAACCCTAACCCTAACCCTGACTCTAACTCTAACTCTAATTCTACCCTTGACCTTAACCTTAACTCTTTATAACCCTAACTCTATACCTAATTCTAACCCTAACCCTAAGCCTTAATATAACCTTAATCCTAATTGTTATTCTAACTCTAACACTAATTCTAACCCTAAACCTAACCCTAATTTTGACCCTTATTCAAACTCTAACTCCAACTCTATCTCTAACCCTAACCCTACCCCTAATTCTAACCCTAAAACTAACTCTAACTCTAACCCTAACTATAATTATAACTCTAACTCTAATTGTAACCCTAACCCACACCTCAATGCTAACCCTAACCCCAACCCTAAACCTAACCCTAACCCTACCCGTCGTCCTAACACTAACACTATATATAATGCTAACCCTAACCCTAACACTATATGTAACTCTAACCCTAACACTAATTCTAATCCTAACCCCAACCCTAATTTTAACCCTAAATCTAACCCTAACTCTAACCCTAGATCTAACCCTAACTCCAACTCTATCTCAAATTTCAATTGTAACTCTAACTTGATCCCTAACTCTAACTCTAATTCTAACCCTAACCCTAGCCTCAATTCTAGCCCTAATTCTAACACTAACACTAATACTAACACTAACATTAATTATAAGCCTAACCCTAATGCCAACCCTAACTCTAACTGTAACCCTTTTGCTAACCCTAACCCTAATTTTGACCCTAACTCTATCTATAACCCTTCTTCTAACTCTAATTCTAACTCTAACCCTAGCTCAAACCCTAACTCTAAATCTAACCCTAAACCTAACCCTAATTCTAACCCTAACTTTATTTGTAACTTTAATTCTAGCCCTAACACTAATTCTTACCCTTATCCTAACCCTAACTCTAACTCAATCTCTAACCCTAACCCTAATCCTAACTCTAACTCTAACTGTAGCTCTAATTCTACCCCTAACCCTAACCTATATATCCCTAACTCTAATCCTAATTCTAACTCTAATCCCAATTCTAGCCCTAACCCTAACCTAATTTTATCCCTAACTATAACTCTAATCCTAACTCTAACTCTAACAATAACTCTAATTCTCACCCTCACCCTAACCCTAACCCTAACCCTAACACTAATTCTAACCCTAACTCTAACTCTAACTCTAATGCTCATTCTAATCCTAACCCTAATTCTAACCCTAAATCTATCTCTATCTCTTACCCTAACTCTACCTTTATCTCTAATTCTAACACTATCCCTAATTCTAACCCTAACTATACCTCTAACTCTAACTCTAATTGTACCCCTAACCCTAAAATTAACCCTAATCCTGACAATAACTCTAAACCTACCCCTAATCCTAACCTTAACAATATATCTAACTCTAACTCCAACCCTAACCCTAATTAAATCCCAATCCCAAGCCTAACTATAACCCTAACCCTAAATCTAACTAGGTAACTCTAACCCTAACCCTAACTCCAACTCTATCTCTAACTTTAACTCTAACTTGAACTGGGACTCTAACTCTAATTCTAACCCTAACCCTAATCTTGTCCCCAATTCTAACCCTAAATATAACTCTAACTCTAACTCTTATACTAACACTAACACTATTACTACCTCTAATTTTAACTCTAACTCTAATTGTAACCCTAACCTTAATGCTAACCCTAATGCTAACAATAACCCTAACACTAACCCTAACCCTAATTCTAACCCTAACCTTATTTCTAACCCTAAATATAACCCTAACCCTAACTCTAACTCCAACTCTAACCCTAAATGTTTTTATAACCCTTACACTAATTGTATTTGTAACCCTAATTCTAACCCTCATCCTAATTCTTACCCTTACCCTAACCCTAACTCTAACTCTAATCCTAACTATATCTGTAACCCTAATTCTAACCTTAACCCTAATCCTAATTCTAACTCTGATTCTAAACCTAAACCTAACTCTAACCCTAACGCTAAGTATAGCTCTTGCCCTAACTCTAACTCCAATTTTAACCTTAACCCTAACAATAACCCTAAATCAAATCCTAACTCTAATTCAAACCATATCCCTCACCCTAATTTTAATCCTAACTCTAACTCTAACCCTAATCCTAACCTTTACACTATCCCTAACCCTAATTCTAACCTTAACCTTAACCTTAACTTTAACTCTAACCCTAACCCTAACACTAACACCAACCTTAACCATAAACATAACTCTACCCCTTACTCTAACCCTAAATCTAACTCTACCATAATTGGACTCTAACCATAACCATAATTCTAACTTTAATCCTATCTCAAACATTAACCCTAACCATAACTCTAACCTTAACCTTGACTCAAACCCTAACCCTAACCCTATCCCACTATAACCCTAACCATAACCATATCGATAACACTAACCCTAACCTTAACCATGAGTATTACTCTAACCCTAACCTTGACCATAAACATAACTCTACTCTTAACTCTAACCCTAACTATAGGCATAACTCTAACCCTAACCTTAACCATGAGCATAACTCTAAATGTAGATCTGACTCTGCCATAATTAGACTCTAACCCTAACCCTAACTCTAACCTTAAACTTGATTCAAAAACTAACCCTAACCCTAATCCTAGCCTTACTATAATCCTAACCCTAATCATAACCATAATCATAACTCTAACCCTAGTGTTAACCATGACCATAACTCTAACCCTAACCTTAACCATAAACATAACTCTAATATGAACCTTAACCATAGGTCAAACCCTAACCCTATCTTCAAACCTAACCATAATGGTAACCCTAACCCTAATTCTATTCCTAAGGTTAACATTAAATGTAATGGTAAATTTGTCCCTAACCATATATCTACCTATGACTATAACATTTTACATTACAATATCCCAAAAATTAAATATTTTTTATATCTAAATTAAACTCATATTAAATTTAAAAAAATATTTGACTCAAACCCTAACCCTAACCCTAATCCTATCCCCACTATAACCCTAATTATAACCATAATGATAACTCTAACCCTAACCTTAACCATGACCATTACTCTAACCCTAACCTTAACCATAAAAATAACTCTACCCCTAACTCTAACCCTAATTCTAACTCTACCATAATTGGACTCTAATCCTATGCCTAAACCTAACTATAAGCATAACTCTAACATTAGCCTTAACCATGAGCATAACTCTAACTCTAGATCTGACTCTACCATAATTGGACACTAACTAGGCTAACCCTAACCTTAATTTTGATCCTAACTCAAACCCTAACCCTAACTCTAACCTTAACCATGACCATTTCTCAAACCCTAACCCTATCTCTAACCTTAACCTTGATTCAAACCTTAACCCTAACCATAATCCTAACCCTAGCCTTACTATAACCCTAACCCTAATCATAACCATAACCATAACTCTAACCCTAACCTTAACCATGACCATAACTCTAACCCTAACCTTAACCATAAACATAACTCTAATCTGAACCTTAACCATAACTCTAATGATCACCATAACCATAATTCTATCCTTGACCTTAACCATAGCTCAAACCTTAACCCTAACTCCAACCCTAACCCTAATGCTAACCCTAACCCTAATTCTATCCCTAAGGTTAACATTAACTATAATGGTAACTTTGTCCCTCACCATATATCTAGGTATGACTATAGCATTTTACATTACAATATCCCAATTTTTTTTTTTAATCAAAATTAAATTACTTATATTAAATTTTAAAAAATATTTGACTCAAACCCTAACCCTAACCCTAACCCTAACCCTATCCCCACTATAACCCTAACCATAACCATAATGATAACTCTAACCCTAACCTTAACCATGAGCATTACTCAAACCCTAACCTTAACCATAAACATAACTCCACCCCTAACTCTAACCCTAATTCTAACTCTACCATAATTGGACTCTAACCCTATCCCTAACCCTAACTATAAGCATAACTCTAACCCTAGCCTTAACCATGAGCATAACTCTAACTTTGGATTTGACTCTACCATAATTGGACTCTAACTCTAACCCTAACTTTAATTTTGATCCTAACTCAAACCCTAACCCTAACTCTAACCTTAACCTTGACTCAAACCTCAACCTTAACCTTAGCCTTAACCTTACTATAACCTTAACACTAACCCTAATCATAACCATAACGATAACTCTAACCCTAACCTTAACCATGACCATAACTATAACCCCAACCTTAACCATAAACATAACTCTAATTTGAACCTTAACCATAACTCTAACCATAACCATAACCATAACTCTATCCCTAACCTTAACCATAGCTCAAACCCTAACCCTAACTCCAACCCTAACCCTAATTCTATCCCTAAGGTTAACATTAACTATAATAGTAACTTTGTCCCTAACCATATATCTATGTATGATTATAACCTTTTACATTACAATATCCCAAAAATAAAATATATAATTTTAATCTATATTATTTACTCCTTATATTAAATTTTAAAAAATATTTTGAAGCAAAATTTTATAGTAACTTCATACAACTCTAATTAAAAATTAATTAACAATTTTATGGAAACCTTATCAAAATAAAAAATAAAAAGTTAATATTTTTCCTATTGCGCCGCGACTGCCACTAGCTTATATATACCTCTATATATATTACACCGAGTGTAATCGTTCTTGAGGTGCCTATTTTTATTTTCATAAATCCCAACTTCGATTAAAATAACTTTGGGATTAAATAAAAATAGGCGCCTCGAGAACAATTACTCTCGGCATAATATATATAGAGGTATATATAAGCTAGTTAGTTACTTTATGACAATTTGAATTCAAGACATTGAGTTAAAAATGAAAGAGTAAAAGTTCAATTTAGAAAGTTAGTTATTCCACCAAATTTCAAATTGACCAAATGATTGTTCAACCAAATTTCATATAGTTTGAACCAAATTTCAAATTGATCAAATGGATCAGCTCATTCTTGGATAACATTTAATATTTTCTCATGATCATCAATATGGACCATCCACTTACATATACCAGGTCCTTTAACTGGATGAAGAGTTAGACCAGTGGTAATAACATGGTTACTATATTGATATACCTTATTGTTAGGTTGATAATTGATGAAATGAATCCCATTTTAAAGTACTTTTCTTTCCTTCAAATATGTTCCCTGTACAACAATAGAACCTCCACATGTACACATTTAAAAAATACATCAATCATGAATTTAAGTTAAAGAATTTGAATTCATAAAAAACATAGATACTTGACATACATGTACATAATTCAACTATATACTAACCTGTGGGAAAAATAGTTTCATCACTTTTTTCAATCTTTGTTAGCTTCTCTCTTTCCATGGTGCAACGTAATAAATAATAGCTAACACCTTCTACATTTTTTGATTCTACCATGATTGCAAAAACATTTCCTGCAAAAACTTATATATGTCAAAATTTTGGATACATGTCATGTACATAAGTACATATATATAATAAAAATTAACCAAAATTATGAAAAAATTATACATGTACATGATCTAGGTACATATATAGTTCATACATACCAACTCTAATCAATCCTAACATATGGTTATAATCACTAGAAATCAATGGAATATCATCATAGTTTTCATCCTCAAACTCATTCATATTTATAACATCTAGTGGCACCAAAGTCCATTCACCCACATATCCACGTTCTTGATTAATGCAACCATCACAGTCTTCATCAATACAATCAGGACAAAAGCATGAGTATTCTCTTGTGTACAATGACCACACATTACTATTTGTACTCATAACTGAATGCAAATATCATGTCTTCTCTACCCTCTTGCATGCATGCATTGATCTTCTATCAACACCTAAATGTACACAAGGTCCATAATTTAGTTAGAGATCATCTAAGGTAACATATTATATATAAATTTAAGATTCAATTTAAAAATATGAAAAAAATAATTTATATATACCTGATACCTCCCAAAACACTCTAAATGGTATGACTCAATCCGCTTGTGATGATGTGTTATCTATATTTATTGGTACCAAAAAATGTGTTTTGCACCACTCAACCACATCATGAGCATTAATGATGTGATATCCTTTATAGTCCATTTGATACTTTCTTAAAGCATGTTCAATACAAGCTCCTGCACTATCATGCTTATCCTTTCCATGTCCACTCTCAAAAAAACTCCAAATGTGTGGTATATTAAGGTATCGATGATATCTACATAATGCATAAAATGGTCTAGCTGATTTAAATTATGCTGCACATCCATCTGACCATACAAAATGTTTTTCTATTTTAATGTTTTTGTTTTTCAAATATTCAAAAAATGTCTTAAAACAATCTTCCACAAAATGTGTGTCATGTTCTTTGTAATCACTAATGTAAAAGTGATACTCTTTTTTAAGGACTCGTGCTTGATCTGTACTTTCCACATCATCCAGATCAATTTGTGCATGTTGATAAGACTCTTGAACCATAATAGTATCCTCCTCTGTATAGTAGTATTCTACTTGAAGTTATTTTTGAGATACGAAAGAGTAATTCTCTGCAAAGTCAATAACAGATAGAATTGTTCTGAGTGGGAAAGTTTCTCTTAGTGTTTGAAATTGTTCTGCTTGCCACTTAGCAAAAAATGCATGGCATATATATGGTTGAATCAATTCACTAAAATTTGACATAAATTTTCCAGCCGATATCTCATCCTCTACATATTCTAACCTTGTTGATTCTTTTCTAGCTTTTGTTTCTGACTTTATGTACTTATATCTCTTCGTTTTACCATCCTTTTCATATTAGTATCTTCTTCTCTCAAAGGAAATTTAGTCAAGTTACCACATGTTTCACAAGTTCCTCTTATGCAATCTATTTCACCTATTGCACAATCATTTGGTTTGTTACATAAGATTGATGTTACGAATTGACTTGGTTGTTTGGGAAAAGTATTTTGAGAAGTTCCACCACTTTCTTCTATCATCTTTCGAAACCCTTCATAGTACAGATCAAATTCAACATGATATGGACAAAAACATGTTTCAAAAGATTTATTTATCTTCACAAAATAGGGCTTCAATCTTTCAAACATTGTTTGTCCAATCTTTATGTTAGGATTTAAATTACAAAATGAGAGATACAATTCATGTTGAGTGACATCCAACCAATGTTTTGCGTGTTGAATATATTCCTTAGGCCCAATCCTCTGCTTGATGATATCTCTTCTATTTGGTGAAGGACAAGTATTATCAATCCAAAATTGAATAACTAAGTTCTTAACTGTTTCCCCAATCCTATCAAATCAAGGAGCTCTACACATTAGTGCCCAATTGCCTTCTAATGTACTATCATTCAAATTATTTCTCCTTTTTAGATAATGTAGTACTATCTTATGACTATACCCAAAATGAGATGATAATGAAGAGATCTGTCTATTTTGGGATGTTTTCTTATTTTAAATAGATGTCAGTATCACTCTTTGTGCAATGGATTTATCTGCAGATCTAGTTTTTTTTCCAATGGAACGTAACCCTTCCTTAACACTTTCAACAATATCTTTTTCTAGTTTAGAAATCCTCCTCTTTTTTATAATTTTATCTATACCCAATAGTCTCAGTGGCTCTTTTAATTCATCTTTAAGAAGTGAAATTGATAATAGTTGAGTTTTCTCCACTCTTGATAGATTCTCAAATTGTGCAATTATGTCTTTAGACTTTTTATTCAATTTCCTCTTCATAGTATGTGTAGGTTGATTAGAATATTCTCTCAATTTTTCCACATCCATTTCAATTAAATGATCTATGTTTCTATGATTAATTTTTCTCTTCAATCTTTGAGCTAGATTAACGTTCTCATTTGTTGTTTGATCTCGGGTTGCACAAGAAAAAATGAAACAAAGTCTTAGGATACAATCTCTTTAGGGGACATATATGTATACATGTATACATCTTTAACTTGAGTGAAATATTATGTACTTGATTAAATTATCTAACCTTTATATGGTCCTTCTTCAATATCCATTGCTTCATCTTTAATTTCCTCATGTCCAACATTTTCATCATCTACAAGAGTTGCACGTGCATGATATAACAAATAAAATCAAGTAAGTTTATAAGGGGAAATATCACTCACTATATTTAAAAATTAAAGATATAAAGTTTGATAGAGACCTAGAAATCTAGAGAGATCTATATTATATACATGCAAGAGATGCACATGTACCTATTTGAACTTGGGATGAACCTTCTCCAATGTCGGTAGGTTGTCCTGGTTGACTACATCCTAAATAAATTCATTTATTTTAAATTTAATCATAATCTAATAAACCTTAATGGACTATAATTTATTAACATAATTGAATAAACAAGGTAATTTTGGTGCTAAATAAATTCATAATTTAAATTTATTCATAATGGAATATTTACCCTAAGGACTAAATATGGACATAATTGAATAAACCCTAATGGCCCAAATATGAACATAATTTCAAATAAACTCTTAATATTAAGTTAATAGTAATGGTAATTTAAGATAAATATCATATTCCTAATTGGATTTAAACCCTAATCCTAACTAAATAAACTAATTACATATTGGAAAAAAGGTTGTGCATGTGTACCTGATCTAAGCTAGTATCTTGCTAGCATTTTTTGACGATTTTCATCTTCTTGTTCCTTAGTTCTTCTTTGTGCATATTTACTTGCTCTTTTATCTTTATTGGCCATGTTATAAATTCTTCCTCCAAAATTCAAAAATAGGTTGAAGTTTGTCAAATATTTCTTTCTTCCCAATTCAAAAACCAATAACTTGATCTCGCATAAATGTAAATTGAAAAAAATGAAACTCATATTTATATTAAATTTTTTTTTTTTTTAAAAGAACCTCCTTATTAGTTGACTAGGGAAAAACCCCTATGGGCCAACTAGAGAAAAACCCCTAGGGGCGAACTAGGCAAGGTCCCACACTATGGTTCCATAGATATTTAGCTAGCCTTCATGAGAGAGGGTTTCAAGTCCAGATGTCTCAGAGCATTTGCTGCAGCAAACAAAACTAACAAAACAAAAAAAATTGATATAGATATATATCAGGAAACCATTGTTCAGTGACTATTGTCCTTTACATGCTACTAAAATGTTGATTTGGATTAAAGTTAATTCATATTACTATTAACATACCTTCAACACTATCATAATAGTGTAGTTATCATTTTTTCATCATTGTTATTTATACATCCCTTTTACAAGCTTTGCATGCTCACCATACTAGTCTTCAATACTATTAGAAGGACCTCATAGGTCTATCACATCATGACAATTGCCTTTGAGCTCATGGAAAGATTTGAGACCTCAGTCTTCTTAGTGCATCATTTTCTATTACATAATAGACCTCTCTATTTTTTCATGTCCTCATAATGGTGTCCCCCTTGACTGCTCTAATGGATACCTCTACTTTGTCTTGCATATCCTAGTCTTCTGCTCTTAATTTCAATATTAATGTCTTTCTTTTAGGATTACTAATTAATGTTCCATCATTTTAAAGCACTATATTTGATGGCAATAATAAAAGATAATATGTGACTATCCTCATTGTGACATTCTCGCAACCTTTAATTGTTTTGTATTTTACCTTCTAAAGTCTTCAAGATCTATTTCTACTCACTATTCATTAATGTCTTTTAGACACTCATTCCATGATTTATGACTTTAAAACCTATACCACATTTAGTTTGATGAGAATGTTGTCTCTTAACTTTATAGTATTATACTTGATAATCAAACCATCTAAAACTTTTCATCAATACAATAATGACATATTTTCTTTCCAAGAAGCATTGTCACCTAAACATTACCACATTTGCAAAGAAAGAGGGATCTACTAGAGTCTCTAGATGGAGAAGATAGGGCATTTATAGATGCCTAAGAAGATTTACTAGAGTCTCTAGTTTGAAAACATTGGTCATTTGCCAAGGCACTAAGGTCCAAGTTGGGAAAAACAAAGAGATGACAACGAGGAAATTTTATGTTAAGGTGCAACCATCAATCAATACATTCAACATCATCACCACCTTCACCGGTGTCACATTCTCCAATGTCTTCAAATGCAATTTTTGGGTAGTTTTTTTTACACAAGTTCAATGGTAGGAATCCATTGCGCAATTCCTTTCTTTAAAAGCTAGTCTTTTTGGGATCAACTCCAAGGTTCAGTATTTGTCTTGTGACATACCAAAATCCACTCAGTTGAAGATAAATGTGATTGTTCACAAGAAGGCCTTTTCTAGTTCTACTATGATCTTAGAATGGAGTAAATATGTTTGCTATCTCAAAATAACAGACAAAAGAACAATATTTTTGTGTTTCCTAGTTTTTTGAATGAATGCAATTCTAACAGTGCAACTAAAATGAGTTTCGATTCTAACAAGGGGTTAGCAAAGCAAATAAAAAAACTAAAAGAAAATAACATGAAATTAAAATCCTAAATGGGCATAAGCTACAGAAAACAACATGTTACGAGTTAAACTTTTGAAGAAATTGGTAGGAAACCAATGAAAATAGGAGCAACACTTCCTAGAATCCACTGATGCGATTGTTGATGGGAAATTTCAATAACCAAATGATGTTTCACTCTTCGTCAAATTGCAAGGCCACAGAAAGTGTGCTCATATGAGACAAAGAGTAATGTAGGCACAATTTGTGATCTCTCCTCAAGCTAGATACATCAGTAGAATTCATAAATCTATAATAAACACCAAAACTAAAAGATCACATGACCAAAAACAAAGCAATAAACCTTTGGCTCAATCACAATCCCATGAATAAAATTCACAAAACAATGACACATTCAGGAAAGAATGACTACACTCCAAATGTGATCACCAAAAGCATAATTTTATTGCATAATAATAGCGGCCCCTATTACATTTTACAATGGGTTATTTATATGAAATTGTCTCCTCAATTTGTGTTGAGAGTGAGAGATATCTTCATGCAATAAAATGCTTTTAAAACATCAAAACAAACTAAATATATACATATTAACAATTAATCTGGTGCTTAGAGGGACTCCATCCATATTTTATTCTTTAATTGGATGCATGAGCCCTTTACATGTCAAAAACAAAAAAACATGAGAGAGAAAGTAGGAGGAAGCCATTAGTCAAAGTGGAAGTTCATGGAGGTGCCAAAATTAGAAGTTGGTCGTTCACTAGGTGTGTGTCAAAGTTAAACTATTATTAGAATGCATTTCCCATGCATGGAAAGCACTATTTTTTGAGCTAGCAGTTAATTATTGGTGCACCTCTAAATTGCGGAGCTACAAACCTGCACACTTGTGGACCTGCGTACCTACACACCACAAAAATGCACATTTGTAGACCTGCACACCTCGATAGCTCAAATTGCCAAAAAATCAAAGTTGCCAATTTTGAAAATGGTTTGTAGGTTTTTCTCAATGGGGTTTTAGATTCTTTGCCCCTTTTTGATGATTTATACCCTCTTTAAAGCCAATCACTTTCATAAACTTGAACTACTTCTGCTTCTTCAATCTAAAATCCCAAGGCACTTGTGTTGAATCTTGTCATTAATAGCTGCATAAGATGAGGAACTTGTTCGGGTTCATGTGCCCAACCTCTGTATCTTCGACCTTTTTCTTCTCTCCAACTGCCCTATCCTTCCCGACGATAAACCAAGTGATCTAGATGATCAAATGTTTGAAACCTTTTTATATTTTTTTCACAAGGTTTTCTAAGCAATTTTTAAATGGCTTTTTTGGAGGCCTTCTACTCAAAATTTTAATTCAAAACCTTCATCAATCCCTAAAATTAGGCAATCAAAGGCTCACTATATTAAGGACTGAAATTAGATCTTCAATTCTTCTTTCCAATGGTGTAAACAGTTCAAAATTCTGAGCTCCGAGTCAAAGTTATGACCCAACAATTTGAGGATGCCTTTTTACCTACAAAAAGAAGCAAACATTAGTTCAGAGAGATGAAAATGCTTAATTAAGAGAAACACCTATAAAAGACAAATTTTGGTGCACCTTGCATCCTTTTATTTCATTTTATTTATTTATTATTTTTTTATCATCATTTTTTCTATATATATATATATATATATATATATATATATATATATATATAGGTTTTTTGAGAAATGTGTAGGTGTGTGGCACAAAAGCACATGTGGAGGGGAGCACAGAGCTCATGGAAAAGGCATGCAGTTTGTTATTATGAGCATGTGCACTAGGAGGGTGTACATGGCACCTTTCATGAGGGGTGTTATGCGATGCACCTTCATGAGGGGCGCACGTAGTGCCACCATGGAAGATGAGTGCAACATCCCTTCATAAGGTGCGCATGTGGTGCTGCCATGGAGGGTGTGCATAGTAGGCCTTCACGAGGGGTGTGTGCATGGCACTGTCATGGAGGGTGTGTGTGACACCACCATGGAGGGTGCGCATGGTGCACCTTCACCAGGGGTGTGCGCATTGTGCTGCCATAGAGGGTGCTCAACACCTTTCATGAGGGGCATGTGTGACATCACCATGGAGGGTGTGTGGCATGTCACCATAAAGGGTGTGTACAGTGCCACCATGGAGGGTGCACATAGTGTCACCATAGAGGGTGTGTGCAACACCACCATGGAGGGTACACAACACAAAGAAACAAAAATAAAAGAAGGGCATGGTTGTTCGAATGCACCTTGTGTGCGATGAGTGGAAAACCAAAGTGCAATGAGAGTAAAATGAAATGTTAAGGGGGGAATGGGTTTTATAGCCCCTTAGGTGCACTGTGTGCACCTCGTGGGCCGTGCATGCACTTTTTCTTCTTCTTCTTCTTCTTTTTTCAATTTTTTTTTACTTTTTTTTATTTTTTGAATTTTTTTTGGTTCTTTCAAATTTTCAAGTTTTTACTCTTTTGACTTGTTGAATTTTCAATATCTTGAATTGTGAGTCTAGGGATCCGAAAAAAAGTAGGGGGTCCCCATTCCTAGTGGGGGATGGGGTGTGCATTGTGGAACCACAACAAATAGCCCCAACAAAAAGGGAGAAATGACAAAGGCATTTCTTTGTTAGCAAACATTTCTCTGATATGTGTCCAACACCAACTGAATCATGAATACTCCAAGTGTATTTCAAGTCACTTTTTAGTCAAAACCTCAGAATCTTGAATCTCCAAGTTTAGTGTGTGTTTAGTGTATCCATTTCCTTTGACATCTCAAAATGTAATCTATCAAAAATCTCCAACAACTTGGAGACAATCTTTCACCCCATCCATTCCATTCATTGAGAATTTTCACAAAAGTTATTTATCGATCCTTTGCCTAACTAGATGAGAGAATCAGTTCTAAGGGCTCTTGGCAGGTTGTCACTTTTCATTTGAAGTCTTGAGAAATCCTTTTGAATATTTTCTCCATGTAGCTCATCATGTTATCATTTGATTTTTTGATGAAGAAATGCTTTGGTATTGGACTACCTTTCTCAGACTTTGCAGAATCCTTCATTCTTAACACCTTTCTTTTCTTTTTTATTTTCTTTCTATATCTTGACCATGTTTAGAATATGTGGCCGAGACATTGGTGTCATTTCTCAGATTCAATCTTTTGTGAACATCCCTTGTGTTTCTCTTTTAAGAACTTTTTGGAAACTCTCATGCCAAACAATGATCTTAGCAATTCCTTTGAGAAGACCCTTCTATTTGAACTAGTAGGGTTTGGACTATCCCTTGTTGTCTTCAACTTTGGTTTGAAAACACTTAAGATAATCAATCTTTAAAGTTGCAAAAGTGTTGAGAACTTGTCGATTTGCAATTTTGAATTCAAGACTGAAAGTCCCCTACTACTGCAAGTAACATTCATTCCTCAGTTGTTATAAGAAAAAAAAAATCATTAAAACATTTTGACAAAGAAATGTCTCTTCCTAAAAGTCAAAACCACAAGGAGTGATTTATGAAATGTGTCAAGAATGAATCTTTCTTGCACCTAACCCCTAGATTGACACAACTAAAAAAAAGAAAAAGAAGAAAAAAAAATAAAACCCAAACAAAGAGACTAGACTCAAAACTAATTAACACCTAACTAGAAAGACTAAAAAAGACTAAGATAAATAAAAACAAAAACTTATCTACAAAAAATTTTGAATAATAAGAATGTGGAGTAGTTGTTAGTAGATTTCTCATTATGTGCAATAGCGATGAACCACCCCATATAGTTCTCAAAAATGCTAACTTGTCTTTGTAATCATAAAAATAAAGTTTGGACAATCTTAGACTCAAAACCAATTAACACCTAACTAGAAAGATTAAAAAAGACTAAGAAAAAAAAAAAAAAAAACAAAAAACAAAAACTTATCTATAGAAAACCTTGAATAATAAGAACATGGAGTAGTTGTCAGTAGAGTTCTCATTATGTGCAATAGTGATGAACCACCCCATGTGGTTCTCAAAAATGCTAACTTGTCTTTGTACTTAGAAAAATAAAGTTTGGACAATCTTGGTTCAAATTCTAGGCACAAATCACACAAAATCAGAAGTTGTGATAACCCTTTATGGCCATGATTAATCCACAAACAAGTTCTCTTATCTTTAGCATCATATTAAAATTAAAAATCATCAAATTGAGTGGGATAATGGAAAGATATCACCTGATCCAGCAAGTCCCCTACCATAGGGGTACACTCACACATTGTAATTTCTCCTTTTGGGGGTCTTATCTCATGGTTCACAACTCCACTCACACATGGAAACACTTTAGGTTCCTTTGGACTAGAAAAATCAATCACCAACCTTCCTTTCGAATTATAGGATACATTATTATCATCGACCAAAATGTTTTCTTCATTATGTCCCAAAGAAGCCTACATTCAAAATCATCCTTTCCCTCTATTGCGATCTCCCAAGCTAACAAGAAATCAGGACAACTTTCTTCTAAATGGAACCCAAATGGATGGATTCTACATGATTTAGCTATTGCATGGTTTGATATGTGCATGGAATATGCACAAATAGACATTTCCTCAGTCAAGCTTGAGACCAAATTGAGCACTCTATCCATCTCTTCTAATGACAAATCTTGTTTTGAGGGAGGTATCTTATCTTTATCCAATGTGAAATCAATATCATAGTAGGAAGCATTGGTATCTTCTTCTTGGCGACTTTGTGATTCAAAAATCTCACCAACCTTAGGATCTTCTACATTTCCATCACTTTTTGAAACTTCAAGGAGTTTTGGAATTTTAAAATTTCCCCTGTCCTCAAAATTTATTGGCATATCCACACTTATTGAGACATCAAAACTTGGAAGAATTTCTTCATTGAATGGTAACACAAACTTCTCTTGATCATCTTCATCATTTTTTCCTATAGATTTATGATATGATTCAAACATCATTACACTAAACTGCAAAGGTTTTTCCTTCATGATTTGGGGAGGTTGATCTAAAACACCATTGTACCCATATCCATTTTCACTTAGTCTCATACCTCTAATACCATTATTATCATTGTTGATATTACTAAAAAGGCCAAAATTTCCACTTTGATTTTGAGAATAATTGTTCTAGTCAAAAAGTTTTCTTGGATGATTGCCTTGGTTTCTTGAGGAATTCATCTTTATTCTCACAAGTTCACTAGATAAAAGAGACATCATCTCCTTCATGGCCTTAAACTCTCTACCCATATTTTTTTCTGCTTCACTGGATGCAATTTTCTTTTGGGACTCATACCTTGAATATGTAATTGTTGGCATTAGAGCAGTAGTAACTTGATTCATGAATGTAATAGCCCTTTTGAAGACCTTTTCAATGGTATCAATGTCTCTGGGTGGGAGCCTTCTTAGAAAAATAGAAGTTAATGAATCCAGCATTCAAAAAATGGACTTGGATAGTAGCCTCTTGTGGTATGATGTAAGGAAACTCCATTCTTTGATACATCCTATAGAAGCGATGATTAAACTGTGAAATAGTCTCGTGAGGATTCCTCTTAATTGATATGAACTTATGATGTAGGAGAGCTAGGTCAATATAGATCTTGAATTGTTCTAGAAACTTGCTCTCAAAAGAGTTCCAATCCCTTATTGATGCTGGTGGTAGATTGAGGTACCAATTGAATGCCATTTCTCCCAAATTTTAAGGAAAATGGTGGCATACCACATCCATATGCTGAATCTGATTTTGATTACAAATCTCCTTGAAAATTTTAATATGATCTTCTGCTATTTGCGATTCTCCATAGATGAACTATGGGAAAAACTTTTCAGAATTTTTGGGCAAGTGATGCAATGGACCAGTTAGATTCAAAGGTGAACTTTGGGCATTGAAGAAAGACATGGTGCATAATGATGGGAATGTGTGAAGTAGGATGTAAAGCGAATGATGATGTTGGGATGTGTAATGTGAATGGGTGGAGTTCTTGGTATCCCTTTATCACCACATGGTTTGTGGAAGTGGGTAAGCTCAAGAAACTCATGTGCACTTGGTAAATATCTTAATGCTTTCTAAAATGGGGATTCTAGATCAAAAACCCTCCAGTTTGCATCAATTCTAGAAGAAGCACACCTCTACAGAAGTACACTTTCTCACTTTTTTGAATTTTGTGCACCTACACACCTACATAGCTACAGATCTATGGACCTACGTACCTATGGAGCTATGAAGTTGTGGACTTGAATTTTCTCAAAAAAATCAAAAAAATTTCTAAACTTGCACAAAGCACAAATTTTTGCAGAAGTAAAATTTTTCAAAACGTTGACAAGTTTTCTTCCTTTCTGGGAGTGAAAAGGAGCCAACCTTCTAGCGCCACTTCTATTGGGTAGTCATTTTACACAAGGTCAATGGAAAAAATCCATTACAAGATTCCTCTCTTGAAAAACTACTCTTTATGAGATCAACTCCAAGGTTCAGTATTTGTCTTGTGACGTACCAATATCTGCTCAGTTGAAGATAAATGTGATTGTTCATGAGGAGGCCTTTGCTAGTTCTACTATGATCTTTTAATGAAGTAAATCTATTCACTATCTCAAAATAACATACAAAAAAACAATATTTTTGTATTTCCTAGCTTTTTTAAATGAATGCAATTCTAACAGTGCTACTAAAATGAGTTCCTATTCTAACAAGGGGTTAGCAAAGAACATAACGAAATTGAAAGCAGATAACATGAAATTGAAATCCTAAATGGATATAAGCTATAGAAAACAACATGCTATGAGTTAAACTTTCGAAGAAATCAGTAGGAAACGCATGAAAATAGGAGCAACACTTCCTAGAATCAACTAATGCAATCGTCGATGGGAAATTTTAGTAACTAAATAATGTTTCACTCTTCATCAAATCGCAAGGCCACAGAAAGTGCACTCATGTGAGACAAAGAGTTATGTAGGCACAATTTGTGATCTCTCCTCAAGCTAGAGAAGTTAGCGGAATTTGTAAATTTGTAGCAAACACTAGAACTAAAAGATCGCATAACCAAAAACAACACAATAAACCTTTGGTTCAATCACAATTCCATGAATAAAATTCACAAAACAATGACACATTCATAAAAGAATAACTACACTACAAATGCAAGCACCAAAGGCATAATTTTATTACATAATAATGGCAATCCCTATTACATTTTACAATGGGGTATTTATAAGAAATCATCTCCTCAATTTGTGTTGACAGTGAGAGATATCTTCATGTAATAAAATGCTTTTAAAACATTAAAACAAACTAAATATATACAGACTAACAATTAATCTGATGCTTAGAGGGACTCCATCCATAATTTTTTCATTAGTTGGATGCATGAGCCCTTTATATGTCAAAAACAAAAAAGCATGAGAGAGAAAGTAGAAGGAAGCCATCAGTCAAAGTGGAAGTGCATGGAGGTGCCAAAATTAGAAGTTGGTCCTTCACTAGGTACATGTTAAAGTTAAACTACCATCATAATGCATTTCCCATGCATGGAAAGTGCTATTTTTGGAGCTAGTAGTTAACTTGTGCATCTACGGACCTGTGGAGCTATGCACCTAAAAAATGCACACCTGCAGACCTATGGAGCTGCGAACCTACACACCTTGATAGCTCAAATTGCCAAAAAATAAAGTTGTCAATTTTGAAAACAGTTTTTGGGTTTTTCTCAAATGGGGTTTTAGATCACTTTTTCTATACTTTCTTTGCCCCTTTTGATGATTTATACCCTCTTTATAGCAAATCACTTTCATAAACTTGAACTACTTATGCTTCTTCAATCTAAAATACCAAGGCACCTATGTTGAATCGTGTCATTAAAAGCAACACAAGATGAGGAATCTATTCTACTTCATGTGTCCAACCTCTATATCTTTAACCTTTGTCTTCTCTCTAGCTGCCATATCCTTTCCAACGAGAAATCAAGTGATCCAGATGATCAAATATTTCAAACTTTTTCATATTTTTTTCACAAGATTTTCTAGGCATTTTTAAATGGCTTTTTTGGAGGCCTTCTGCTCAAAATTTTAAGTCAAAACCTTCATCAATCCCTAAAACAAGGCAACCAAAGGCTCACTATTTTAGGGATTGAAATTAGATATTCATTTCTTCTTTCCAATAGTGTAAATGGTTCTGAATTCTGAGCTCCAAGTCAAAAGTTATGACCCCGACAAGTTGAGGATGCCTTTTTACCTAAAAAAGAAGCAAACATTAGTCTGGAGAGATGAAAATTCTTAAATAAAACAAACATCTCTAAAAGAAAAATTTTGGTGCACCTTGATTCCTTTTATTTCATTTTATTTATTTATTATTATTTTTTATCATCATTATATATATATTTAAATTTTTTTTTTGGCTTTTTGAGAAATGTGTAGGTGTGTGGCACAAAAGTGCACATGGAGGGGAGCATGGAGCTTCTGGAAAAGGTGCGTGATTTGTTATTATGAGTACACACACTAGGAGGGTGCATGCAGTGCCTTTCGTGAGGGGTACCATGTGGTGCACCTTCATGAGCGGTGTGCACGACACCACTATGAAGGGTATGCATGACACGCCTTCACGAGGTACGTTCATGACATCTCCATAGAGGATGGGTGGTGCCTTTCATGAAGGGTGTGTGGCACTGCCATGGAGGGTACACACAGTGCACCTTCAGAGGGGCATGCGTGGCGTCCCCATGGAGGGCATGCGACATCTTTCATAAGGGGCATGTGGGGCACTTCCATGGAGGGTGCACGGTGCCTTTCACAAGGGGCATGCACCATGCCTCCATGGAGAGCACGCACGGTGCCTCAATGAAGGGTGCACCATCATAGAGGGTGTGTGTGGTGCCACCATGGAGGGCGCACATAGTATTTCCAAGGAGGGTGCACATGGTGCCATCGTGGAGGGCATGTGGTGCAAAAAAGAAAAGAAAAAAGAAGGGTGCAGTTGTTTGAATGCACCTTTTGTGCGATGAGCAAAAAACCAAAGTGCAATGAGAGTAAAATGAAATGTTAAGGGGGGAATGGGTTTTATAGCCCCTTGGCCGCATGATGTGCACCTCGCAAGCCATGCATGCATTTTTTGTTCTTCTTCTTTTTTTTCAAATTTTTATGACTTTTTTTTATTTTTTGAATTTTTTTAGGTTCTTTTGATTTTTCAAGTTTTTACTCTTTTGACTCTTTGAATTTTCAAGATCTTGAATTGTGAGTCTAGGGATCCGACAAAAAGTAGGGGATCCCCATTCCTAGTGGGGGATGGGGCATGCATTGTGGAACCACAACAACAATCAATGCTTCCAGCTTGAGCTTCTTATTCAACAAGTACTTAACCCTTTGAAAATAGTTGCACCATATCGCCAATACTCAGTTGTGTTCTAAAACCACTGATAGAGCTTGGTGAAGATGGATTTAAGGACTCTACCAAGGATATATTATTGGACCAAAAAATCTCATGTTCAAGCTACCAACATTTTGATTTTAACCAATCATAAAGGTGACTTTGAATCCTTCATCATATGGAAATTTTGTGTCCAATAGCTGTGATGTGGTTGGCAGATCAAACTTTTCCTGATCCTAGTGCATGAAAAAGAATCTATCCCCTTATCCACTCTGATACCATGTAATTAATTTCATAATTTGGGAAGAGCATATAGAAGCAAGAATATTTTTCACATAGAATAAGAGGCTTCTTTTCTTTACATTATTCAATCATATTCATTAACTTTTCATGGTAGATTCCACTCCTAGTTATAGAAGAGTTCCAATAGCCTCTCCTATTCTAGTCTAAAAATGATTCCTAACAAATCATAATAAATCTACACAGGTCCTAACAAACTAAAAAATAGCTATTACATCCCTAAAGAGATGGGAATGCTCTAATATTCCCAACAATTGTGTCCTACATACATCTATGGTAGTCTACCAAGGATGAAGAAAGATAATAGCTTAAGCACAACTATAGCTCTTGATGAGACTGCCAAAGGGAGCCAAAAGGGTTTCATCCTCTAGTTTCAAATTTAAGGGATTTTTTTCTCAAATCAGGTGTTGAACACCAACGCAAAAAACTAATAGCAAGGGAGACTCTTCTGATAGCTAAACATCTCTCAAATTCCACAATAATTAAAATCTAACTCCATTCCTTGAATAGAAAATGCTATTAAAGTCAAAATGCTATTGAACTCATCACCCCAACTCTGGTAGAATAACTGATCTCTTTGAAAAGTCAAGCATAACTCCCATACTACACTGCAAAAAACTAGCATAATTAATAGAAAGTTTCATTGAATGTTATTTGTCATATTTAATTTTCCAAATTACAACCTCCTTTTGAAGAAATGTTTTCCTCCAGGCTTCCATATCATCAAAAAATTTGAAGGAACAAACTAATGTGATGTTGTATGATAAATTAATGGAAAGGGGACAAGGACATGTTCTCAAGCTACCTTATCATTACACATGAAAGTAAGATATATTCCATAAGCCTAAATTTTTTATTTTGTGGTGTGATTAATAATGACTTGTTTTCCATTCACTAACTATTGCCTATCTTGAAAATTTCATTTAGTGCAAATGCAATGTGGTTACAATGCATGTCTCTATAAAATTTCATTAGATAATTACTTCTAGCCATTAATGGTTTCAACTTTCAAGAGCATTCCTTAGGGCTTGTTCAAATTAACTAAAGATATATATGTGTAAAACTATAAAAGCACAAAGAAAAACAAAGTTGATAGGAATCTAAAACAAAGTTTTTGGTCTTTGATCTTGATGGTAAATGATCTTATCTTTTGATAGACTTGTGGAACCAATAAATTTTTCTTATGATACAAAATTGCATACATAGCCTACCTAAACTTGAGGCTAACTCTTTGAAACCCTTGGTATCCAAGAGATAATCTCAAACGGCAACCACTATGAACATAAAATTTGGTCTTTAAGGTGGACTATAGTAATAAAAAGCTTTTAGGTGCACTGATCTTTGATAGAATTGTGGAAGCAATGAGTTTTTCTTATGATGCAAAATTGCATAGATAGCCTACCTAAACTTGAGCCCAAGTCTTTGAGACCCTTAATATCTAGTGGATAATCTCAAAGGCCAACCTCAATGAACA
This sequence comes from Cupressus sempervirens, assembly GCA_028749045.1. Taxonomy (NCBI): domain Eukaryota; kingdom Viridiplantae; phylum Streptophyta; class Pinopsida; order Cupressales; family Cupressaceae; genus Cupressus; species Cupressus sempervirens. The sequence continues at coordinate 641,786,932 of CM053785.1, read as the reverse complement.
CAAAATTTGGTCTTTAATGTTGACTATGGTATTAAGAAGCTCATGGGTGCACTTATCTTGAGATTTCTTCATTTAAATTAGATAAAGCCTACAAGCACACATAACTTTTACCTTAAAATGTTATTTTCATCTTTGACATAGACAATAGCAAAGTAACATGCTCTTATAAGTAATTTTTGCACTTGTTATCACCTAGATGCAATCTCAATTTATATGTTGGAGCATTTCTTAATTAAAATAAATGTAAAATCATAGTGAGAATGTTATACAGTGAATGTAAACTCAAAATTAATCTCCATTGCATGTGTTTTAGAATGCAATTTCAATGAAGATAAAAATCAATGGATCTAAGACAAGATGCCACTGTAGCTTTCTAGCAACAAATTAGCATTCCATAGAGCACACTTTTGACTTCACTACAACTGAGGCACAATAATTATTGCACAAGCTCTAAAGCATTTTTTAAGAAAAAATATTCTATAGCCTTTCAAAACCATCAAAGTTTAAGTTAGGCTTTTGGTTTTCTTATTTTCGTGAATAAAATTTCTTGAAAACTCTTCTATTAGATTTATAGCAATTATAATTGATAAGTTTTCCTATTTCATGAAGATTTTTGGTTAAACATGATTAGTCTAAAGACCCATTTATTTCATACCCAGAAATACTTGGGGATTTTGAATCTTAAGTGGATTGGCAAGGGTGTGTTACTTCTCAAGCTTGATCAAAATTTTGTGGATGGAAATTCAAAAAGTACAAATGGTTTAGTGAGAAAATATTCTTCCTACAATAGGAATCTAGTATTCTGGTTGACTTTTGAGTGTGCTACTACCTAAAAGATTACCTCAATATATAGGTGTTTAATAGAGTGATAAAGTTGGGATCTATGGAAAAGAGACTTATGCTCAAAAAATGTCAGTGCTCCTTTGAATTGATAGATTTGGATACATTATTATAGGGAGGTCAAATTTCAACACCCAGAGGTTGTGCCCCTATTTTTGACCATAGAGAGGTCTTTAGTTAAAGAGTTTGACAAGGTCTTAAGTATTAAGACTTCTACCATTAGGTTTCTCAAGTACTTTACCCATATAAAAGATGACTTATGTAGCATTTTTACCTTATGGTTATTGTGGAAAGGTAGCTAAGGAACACCACCTTAGAAGATCCTTGCAAGCTTGCAATACTTAGTATGTCCATGATTACATCAAAGACTACAACATAGAAGCTCACAGAACATTGATGTCTTTCCCATGGTGCAAATTTGTCAACAAATATCTGTACCTATTCCTATATAGTGTCAATGGAAGTGAAGCTTGTCACTTTTAATTGATGGCATAATTATTGTTACTTAAGGCAATAATTTTTGCTATTGCAAATAGTCTTCATCTTTCCTATTGTTTCTTTATTTTGGCACATGGTATTGCTTCCTGTCAATTAAATTTTGGTTGCTTCAATTTGTGTATCTCAATTCATTTTTGTAATAAAAGTATCTAAGGCAAGAAGCAGTCGGGCTATGATCTCAAGAAATTGTGGCATCTATGGTTGATGCAAATCCCTACCAAATGAAAGGTGAAATACTTTATCAAGGTAGAATGATAATAATTTGTTACAACTTGTGAACTTTATCTATCCTCAAGCTATAATGTAATACCATTTGATGAACTTTTTTATGAGTTGTTGAATGTTAACAATCATTGATCATATAAATTATTCATAGAAATGGGCAGACAACCAACTCCCAATTATTTGTTTTGAAATATCGTTGTTATTTGATAATTTTTTGAAAGGTAGCATTGCATCTATCTTTGTCATTAAAAATGGGAATGTGTTGGCACATACCAAAATCACTTTTCAGAATCTCATTTCAGTTTGATGAGGACTTCCATTTTTTTAAAGCTATCACTTCCCCCTTAATATAAGATCCAAACATTCTATTTAGTAGTAATATATCTATTATGTACTTTGATAAGGCAATATTTTTTTTTTTTAATTGCCTATATAGGCAAATATTGTCTACAAATGAGAAGCATTGGTAAACAAATTTTTTACCGTAACAATTTGAAAATTTGAATTTTTTAAATAAAATTCTTATAATGTGATTTATAATATTATTATGAATTATCTACATGTCATATGTACAAATCTATAAGTTTATTTTGGCAATCTGTAGTGTGTTCTTAGATATATGTAGAGTGATGGAATTCTTTAATCCTTCTTAGACCATTTTTCTTCAATTCCTTCCAAAGACAAGGAGTCAAGACTTTCACAACATCCATTCTTGATGTTAAGGCACTAGTAATATGATAATTATATTTACTTCATTAACACAATGACTAAAAAGAATAACCAGTGTTATTAGAATTCTTAAACTATTAATTAACTTTTGTAATAGGTAAGATGGGGTACCCAGCATCAAAGTCTTGAGAGAACAAGGAAGCATTTTAAGAGGCTTGTTTAGGATACTAATCTCATGCAACAAATTTCTATTTTTCTCTGGCAACACCATAAATTTAGACTCCACATTATCCTTTTGTAGTTTTCTATTGAGATCTCTTGGTAGGTTATTCCTCATTTCTACATACATTTTATTTAACCCCATTCCCACTCTTGTGAATGCATGCTTAGTTTGGATTATACAATCTCTTGCTTCCTCCATAGTTATGTGCTTGGCATCTATAACATAGGAAAACAATTTGATACCATCGAGAGTGAGGTACTTATATATCTGACATTTTGTGTGGGTTATAGAGATAAGATGACATTTTGGCAAGTCCATTCATTTCTTTTACTGATGCTATGTATTTATGCCATCTAATCTATATTTATATATTTTCCCTATATAATGATCTTGTTAGTGCCCCTTGCAATTGCATTAAAATTTAAAATTGTATTTTATTCTTGTATCCTAATATAAATCAAAATGGTATCTTGATTTCCCTACACTTTCAAACTCACTCATTGATTTTTAATTCACTTTGGCTTTCACCAGATTACTATATCAACTTTGTTATAATGTCCACATATTATAAGTTTTGAAATTACTGAATTTTGCATGCACATAAGCTTGATCTTGAGGTTTTGTTTTTGAAACTTTTGTAGGGGCCAGCAATGTATTGAATGCCCTACTATTTCCTCTTTTTATTATCATTCACATTACCTTTCCCAATGCATTTTGCCTGAGCTCAAGGAGTGTATCATGTAAATGTATGGATCTTCTCTATCATGTTGTACTTTGTAGGATATGTTTTGTTGAGATATTTGTGGTGTTCTCTCAAGCTTTGGCTCTCTTAGAAATGATGGAACATGACTCTTTATCTTAAAATTCTCTCATTTGTGGAGATGTTTCAGATTGAGAGGCTCCAAAATACCATTATCATTCTTGATATTGATGCCTAAAAGAATATTAAGCTTATAGTAATACTAGGGTAGGATGTTAGTGGGAGTATGGACATTCTTAGAACTAGTGCTTTCATTTTTGTTAATTTCAAGGATAAACTTAATGCTACATTCATTGTCTGGCTGTCAAGAGTGGTTCTTAAAAGTAGTTTTCCTTTCTATAGAAAATATTATTTTAAATGATAGTTCAAATGAAGGTAGTATGGGAACAACAAAGTAATTATTTTATTTGATAGTTCAAATGAAGATTGTACAAGCATGGTAGAGTAACTAGGTAAAATCTTGGTGAGGGAAATCATAACCTTGAATAGGCAGATTTAACTAGTTTATTCTGAAATAGAACTAGTCCTTTTGGGTTAATATCTTGCAATGGTTGTAGATGGGCTACTAGTAATTCTTTGTAATGAGTGTTTGAAATTTCCAATTTTTTTAGTTCTTCCTATTATTTTAAAAGATGGTTTGATTTGCAGTTTAAAAACACTCTTTTAAAGAGCCTAGTTTTCAAGTTGCTACCAGTTATGATTGTAAGGGAGTAGGGGAGGAAATTGGATGTTGTGTGAAATATGTGTTCACTAGGAAAATATTAGGGTTGTCAGCTTATTGTAGATATGGCTAGGTCCCTATTTCCACAATATAAACACATTTGTTTGCATGCCAGCTTGAGAATGGTGGATTTTGGTGTAACGTCATTTTCTATTTTTCTGCGAGGTCAGTTATTAGGCAGTTTAGACCCTACTTGTTTTGGTACATGAGTTTTTATTTGGTCTATAGTTATTCATTAGAGGCTTACTACTGTCTAGATTTATCTAGCTCTTGTAATTCATATAGTTTTTAAATAGTTTTAATGGGTTGGGGCTCCATTATAATCCTCAAATTATCAATAAAAATTACAAGTGTGACATTTGTTTTTTAAAGAATGGTGTATTCTATCTCTAGTTGAAATCTTGTACTCTTTAAAATGAAAAGTAGCTCTAGGAATAATTTATTGTCAGAAATTGTGGTTGGGATTGTTTGGGTAGTTCTTGTTGATATGCTATATTAAAACAAATGTATTCTATTATGAGATTGATGAACTCTTATATGGTCTAGAACATAATCATTTTCTTATTCATAATGTATCTATATATGAACATGGTTTAAGTTTGACATAACTTTTACTATTCCTATAGAGAAAAAGGTCTTAAGTGGCTTAGCAATTGGTGTAGCAAGCATGCAAGCTGGTGAACGTGAATTGTTTCATGTTGGATGGCAATAGGGATATAGGCAACTTTTATTTTCCAAATGTTCCTCCTAAGGCTACTCTCATATATGAGGTTGAGCTTATTGGTTTTCAAGAAGAAAAGGAGGTAAGTCTAATTCTTCTCTTCTTACACTAATTGGTCAAGCTATATATGGAGGCATTAAATGTGTAAGAGTAAAAAAGGCTCAAATATTAAATGCTACACATTGTGTGATCCAATTTCCTTTGGAATGGATAGTATTAGGGATAGAAAGGGTAAAGGATGTGGTTATATGTCAATGCTAATTTTATTTTGTATCATTCTTAAATCTTAATGTTTTTCAGTAAGATGATAGGCAGGCTCTATCTAGTGTTAATTTTGAGAACTTAACACAATACACCTAGGTCGAATTCCTATTGGTCTTCCCCTTCAACAAATACAAATCAAACTAGATACTTATTCCAACAATCTTGGTAGCCTATAGTTGGAGAACCAATTGTCTTATCATGTAGTTACATTGCAATTTGTAAATTATAATTTTCTTTTCATTTATTATAAATTTGTCAAGGTAAGGCGTGGAGTGACATGACGGTAGAGGAACAAATTGAAGTAGCTAATATGAGACGTATAGAGGGTAATGCATTTTTTAAAGAGGGAAAATTAGCAGAGGTGATGCAGCAATATGAAATGGTGAGATATCTATTCCTTTGCTAATTCTTCTATTTACTATATTCCAAATTACCTAGGTTCAGGTAGTTTTCCTATCTAGTAGACTTTTCCAAGATGTGGTTTTGTGTAGGCCCTGGCATACATGGGAGATGATTTTATGTTCTAGCTATTTGGAAAATATAAGGACATGAAAAATGATATTAAGAATCCATGCCATCTCAACATGGTTGCATGTTTGTTGAAACTAAACCATTATGAAGATGTCATTGGCCAATGTAACATGGTATGCATTGTGCAATGGTGTATCAAGTCATTTTGTTTTAATAAAACTTGTGATACTTTCATACCCAATCTAATTTGAGGTCTCCTTTTACCTCTATATGTAGAAGAGATTAGGAAATGGGTCTCAACTCTTTGATGTTCAATTTCCTTATTTGCAAGTGTTAGTTGAAGATAAGAAAAATTTGAAGGCTCTATTCAGATGTGGGAAGGAAAAATTTTCTCTTGGGTGGATAGATTTTGTAAGAGAGAATTTCCAAAAGGTTAAGAAACTTTCTTCTAAAGATAAGTCAATGGTATGAGATTTGCATCTCCTTGAACAACATGAAAAGGAGATGTATGTGAAACAAAAGGATCTCTATAAGGACCTTTTTGGCCAAAGACTAGAGAAAAAGCCTAAGAGATCAAACTAGTATGCCAAATGGAAATGGTTTTATATGACTGAATTAGAATGTTGCATATGTGTAATTCAAATTACTCTTGGTATTTTAGATACTGAATATGTATTCCATTTTTGTGGTGTTGAGTTTTTAGAGTTTATATCTTTTGCTACTGCAAGAATGACATCATTATCATTAGGTTCCTACTCAATTTCTATCATTTGGTGTTGATTATATGCAATTACCTTGATGATTTTAGTATACTGTAAGCATTGTTCTTCATGTTACAAACTGATTTATATTGTCTTAATGTTGGTAGGCTTAAGCTTTGCACCACTGAAGTAAAAATTTCATAGAACAATGAAAAATAGATCTTTCTTATAACTATTGTTATAATTATTTTAATGAAATTTTGTTATCTCTTTTCTATATAAATGTTATGCCCTATTTTTTTTTAGTAAACTTCAAAAGTAGTTGTTCTAGTGGTGAAGTTCTTGTGGGATAAAATGCATAATTTTCATATAGTGATGTTCAATTTAGGACACTTTTCTTCTTCAACTTGTGTATTTTATTGTACTATACTTTGAAAACCAACTATCATGAATATGAAATTCCTTTTTTACTTTGATTATATAATATATCATTATTCACAATTGAACAGATTTCTATCAACTTTGGCAATATCAATAGTGCATAATGAGGCATGTTACACTTCAATAGTTCTACTTTTGCTTACATTCTTGGATGTTTTTATTTCAAAGAATGCATTTCCATGTTATATGTTTATGTTCTTCTTTGTACCATGTTGTATCAAGTAATTGTTTCTTATTCAAGCCATTTAATTTACAACCTTTTAAATCTCTACAAAGATAAAGTTGGAGTAGGAGAATTTTTCTTCTCAAAGATGTCCTTTGATTGTAAAGTGTCCATTCCATTATATGTTCAACAAAAAGACATATCTAGTTCAACAGATAATGGAATGGATGCTTTACAATTAGAGGACACCTTTGAGAAGAAAAATTCTCTTGCTCCATCTTAATCTTTGTAAAGATTTAAAAGGTTGCAAATTAAATGGCTTCGATAAGAAACAATTACTTTATACAACATAAAAATGTTGGAAATCTGATTGAAAACCTCATTGTTGTTAAAGATCAAAGAGGGAGATTTTTGTAAAAGATTGTTTTCAATCATTGTTTTTCCATTGATGTCAAACCTGCTATATGTAGGGATGATATTCGCTTAAAAGATTCATGCACTATCACTTAGTTGATTGATGAAGAGGATTCGATCAACAAGATGTAACAAGAACACCTAAGGGAAAGGTTGAGTTTATGATATTGTAATGAAGTGTAAGAATCAGTTAAGACAATGGTCAAGTAATGTATTGATGACAAACTCAAAGATATAAAGGTTGGTCACACTTAGATAAATTGGAGGAAGAAGTTGTAACAAGGTTGATTACAAAGCTTTAACTTTGATCATCAAAAGGTGTCGAGCAAGTCAGTTGAAGCTGAGTAACAAAATTCTTAGTTGATGCCGAGTGATCTTCAAGTGTCAAGTAAAAGATCAAGTGCCAAGCATCAAGAAATTTTTTAGTATGTGTCGAGTAATCTTCAGGTGCTAAGCATTAGGAAAAACATAGTTAATGTCAAGTAACATAGTATGTGTTGAGCACTAGTATTTTAGTAGTGCCAAGCCACTACATTATTTCAAATGATGAAGATTCACCAAATCTGAGCCAACATAGTGGTTGCATTGAATTTTGTGAACAAGTTGGAAGATAATGATGATGAGTTGTTGGCACATAATCTTATGTGAACCATTTTTGGGCGAATTCTAAAAGATTATTCAAGAAGTTTCTAGAGGAAACAAAATATGGAATAGATACAATGTATCCTACCTAATTGATGCAAATTGAAATTGAAAATTGGAAGAATCAAGCCAAAAAAAAGAACTCCAAAACTTTGATTAAAGAAGTCATAGACCAAGAAGCATAGAGCTACTAATCCTACTGCTATAGAAGTGACAAAAATCTATGAAGTGATTGAAAGGGTGTCAAGAAGGAGACATCTAGGAGAAGGAAGAGCATAGAGGCTCTACTTATAAGAGTGTTCATGAAGAGATGATTGCACTGGTACATTGAGTATGGAGACTCAAAAAGACAAAGCTTAAAAGAAAAGGCAAGCAGTTAAGAGTTGCAAAGATAGAAGGCCAGGCAAGGATATGAGCTAAGAAGTGATCTAAAATCTACAAGATAAGTTGTATGTTGTAGTTAGGTCAAGATTTTCTAATACTCTCTAGCAATTTTATTAGATATGAAAATCCTATGGAATTAGGTTGGCCTAACAAACATTTGTAAATCCTTTAACAAGGTGACATTCCAAGTGAATGTTCTAAAGTCTTTTTACCAAGCCCACTTCTAACAGAGTGGTTAAATCCTCTAACAAGGTCACATTTAATAGTGTGTGTTGTAAGCCTTTAATAGGGTAGGCCTTTTACAGGGCATCACTTCAGAAGGGTGAGAATTGACTAGCATATTACTGGTGGTTTTTCCCAAATTGGATTTCCACATAAATCACTATTTTATGTGTTGATTTCTTATGTGTCGTGCTTGCATGTTAATTTATAGTAACTTGCTAATTAAACAAGTTAAAGTTTGGAAGAGTGAATGCTTGGATTAGTTCACTGTATCAAGAGAAAAGCTTGAATAGGACATCTAGACCTTGAATAACTAATTCACCTCCCCTCCCCGCCCACCTCTTAGTTATTCTAAAGAAATTCTAACAAAAAAGAAATTCAACCAAACATTGGCGGAAATTTTGACTAATTCTTTATAGTTTTCTACCAAGAATTGGTCAAAATTTCCACCAATTATAAAAAAAATTTGACCAAACATTGGTAGAAAGTTTGACCAATTCTTGATAGCTTTCTACCAAGACTTAGTCAAAAAATTTGCCAATTATAAAAAAAAATTGACCAAACATGGGTGGAAATTTCAACCAATTCTTAATAGTTTTCTACCAAAAATTACTCAAAATTTCCACCAATTCTAAAAAAAATGGACTAAACATTGGTGGAAATTTTGACCAATAATGAAAAATTAGAGCTAGCAAAAATTTAAAAAATTTCACGAATGTATGGGTTGGTCAAAATTTTGACGAGAAAAATTACCACAAACTGTTTGGTCAAAATTTTGACCAACCTGCGTCAAAATTTTGATTAAAATTCATTGAAAATTAAGTCCAAATTTACTAGTGTGTAAGCATGGAGTGTTGTGATGAGATTCTTGTATTGCTAATGTAAATCTTGGTATTGTGTTGTGGTGGTATGATTGTGCATTGTGTTTCATGAAACTTCTTGTTTTTTTTTCTTAAATCTCCTTGTTTTGACTTTGTTGGTGTAAATAAGTATTCACTATTTACACTTTACTTAAGTTTACGTAGGTCAATGCATTATTTTATTATTTAGGATTTTGCATACTTTTATGATTTATCATGTTGACAACATAGTAGTAAGCAACTCTAATTCAACACATGGTGTCTACAACACTAGAGTTTTCATGATTAACTAAGTTGTCATGTACAACACAATTATTTGCACTCTTAATTAATCACATGGTTTCTATAACATTTTTTTTATTGCTACACCTTTGTAGGTTTATCCTCTCATCATCACACTTACTCTTGTGCTTAATGGAGGATAATCCACACATAGTTGACTTGTGCTTAGTTGTAAGACTTATGATGTTGCTACCTCCTAGGCATTCTAGATGCATCTTAGAGGCGTTTATATATAGGCACTCCTAGTGTACTTGCACATTGAATTGAATATATATTATTATTCTGATCATACTCTAGTCTATTCAGTGCTTGTGCTTGAGTTCATTGCTCTTGGGTGAATTTTTCCCTAAGAAAAATTCTTATAGACTTGAATGTCAAGTGTTGTTATGGATGTGAGGGTTTCACTCACCCTTTGGGAAGGGAAGAGAAGTCCAAGGTGAAAGGTTTAGTTGGGCTTGAAATATAGTTGAGAAATTTGGAGCATGGGCTCCATTGTATGCCATATGCATTCATATCTTGTTTTGGGGTTCATAAGGGAAATGATGGTGTAGAAAGGAAGTTTATGAAGTATGGGTTTTCAAGGATGCTATAGTTGGTGGCAATATGCTTGGAGGATATTTGTGAAAGCCTCAAAAATTCATTAAAAATAATTATTTCAGATATGGTATGATATGGAAAGTCTCCTTTTCAAATCACACCTTCACCCTATGTTCAAGGTTCCATTGGTTAACTACTATGAAATACCCTTGGGATGTGATAGTTCAAGTGTTATAACTATGATGTGTTATGCATTTGTAAGATTGAAATGAAACTTGGTTTGGATCTTGTTTCCCTTGGTTGATAGGTGGCTTCATAGAAGCCTAGGATGGAAGGTGAGCCTCCATGGTTGAAGCTTTGTATGTTTTGCAGGTTTTGGAAAGATGGTTCCTATGAAGATATTAGGTTTTCACTTCTAGATATGTTGAAATTCAAGTGTGTGGAGAGACATAATATTTCTCGTGGTATCTCCCAATGTGTTGTGGAGTTAAGTGTAAGAATTCACCCAAGACCAAGGAACTCAAAAACAAGCACAAAATAGACCAGAGTATGATCAAAATAACTATATAGTATTCAATTAAATGTACAAGTACACTAGGAGTGCTTGTATATAAAGGCCTCTGAGATGCATCTAGAATGTCTAGGAATCAACATCATGATAAATCATACAACTAGGCACATGTCCACTAGATATGAGTTATCCTCCATTAAGAATGGAAGTAAGTGCGATGATGAAAGGATAAGCCTAAAATGTTGTAGCACACAAATCTATGTTATAGACACCATGTGCTAAATTAGGAGTCCGAATAATTGTGTTGTTTACGTGACAACTCAATGAATGATGAAAACTCCAGTGTTGTATACACCATGTGCTAAATTAGAGTTGCGTACTTCTATGTTGTCAACATGACAACTCAAAAAAGTACACAAACTCCTAAGTGTCTCACAAAATAAATGATAAAATAATGCAAAATAATAAAATAATGTACTAACCTAAGTAAAGTTAAGTAAAGTGTAAATAGTAAATATCTATTTACACCAAGACCCCTGCTTAAGTGTAACTTAGGGGAATGCACTTAAACTCACAAATGCATAATGGGTCCTGGCTACAAGGCCATGTTAGGTACCCATGTAAAAAAGTAATTCTCTACATACATTGATTCAATGCAATCTCTCATAAAGCTGAGAAAGAGGGAAAACCTCATGGGAAAAACCCTCCTCCAAAAAGAGAGATAAGTACAATAAAGAAGATGAGAGAGAAGATTTCTAATGAGGAAAAAATCCCTCCTAGAAGAAAGAAGAGAGAAGTCAAGGGACTCCCCTTTCTACAACATCTTGCACCCCCAAGAGATCTCACAAATGAATATACTTGACCTTAATTAAGGGTTTGGTGAAGCTATTAGCAACCTACTCTATTGTAGGACAATACTATAGTGCAATGATCTACTCATGTATAAGCTCTCTAATGTAGTGCATGTGAACCTCGATGTGCTTTGTCTAATGATGCTAAACTGGATGCTTAGAGATCTCAATGGCACTCTAATTGTCACAATGAATAACTGTAGGCTTAGATAGATCAAATCAAAACTTCTCCAAGATGTGCTATAACCAAAGAGCCTTTGTAGCTACATTGACAACTCCTCGATACTCAACCTTTGTGGAATAATGAGCAACATTATTTTTCTTCTTACTTTACCAAAAAATATAGCCAAAACCAAGGTGAAAAATGTACCCTAAAGTAGACTTGCAAGAATCTAGGTCCCCTACATAGTCAAGTCTATGTATCCAACTAGCTGAAGTCTTGTACCTATTGCATAATGTATACCATGTGTATGTGTACCCTTTATGTAGTGCAAGATGCACTTGGAAGCCTTCCAATAAAGCACACATGGTTCTTTTATAAAGCATGAAACCATGCCAACTGCAAAGGCTATATTAGGGCATGTATGTGTCAAGTATATAAGGCTCCCAACTAACTATCTGTATAATGTAGTATCAACAAGTGAAGTGGTACACTTAGCCTCTAACTAGACACCTAATAGAAAGGGAGTAGGAGTAGGCTTGCAATCAGTCATGTGAAATTGAGAAAGCAAGTCGAGAGCATACTTGGGTTGAGAGAGTGTAATCCCTATTGAAGATTGTCTAACCTCAATACCAATGAAGTAATGTAGCAAACCCAAGTCTGTCATAGCAAATTTGTCTTGTAGAGAGATCTTGACACTAGAAATGATGGATGAAGTGCTCCCTATAATGATCAAGTCATCTACATAAAGCAGTGGTATCAAGTCTGAGTCATTCTTTTGAAGAATATAGACATTTGAATCAAAATGACACCTGGTGAATCTTGTTGAGAGTAGGAAGGAATCCATTTTGGCATACCAAGCTTGAGGAGTCTAGTTAAGACCATAAATAGACTTCTTCAATCTACAAATGATAGTAGAATCATGTATAAAACCTTGTGGCTAATCCATATAAATTTTCTCATGAAGATCACCATTCAAAAAAGCACTATTTACATCAATCTGGTGTACAACCCAACCAAGAGCTACGACAATAGCTAGTGTTAGGTGAACGGAGTTCATCTTGGTGATCGGTGCAAAAGTCTCTATATAGTCAATACCTAGAACCTATGAGAAACCTTTGGCTACTAGTATGGCCTTATGCTTATCCACACTTCCATCTACTACAAATTTGGTTTGATAGATCCACTTACATCAAACCACCTTTCTTCCCTTGGGAAGGGAAACTAAGTCCCAAGTGTTGTTTTTCATCAAAGAATTATATTCTTCCTCCATAGCCTTGTCCCATTCTAGAATTTTAGATTCTTCCTTAAATGACTATGGATCTGAAGCAATGGCTATATATGCATGTGGAAATGACTTGTACTATGACCTTGTCCTCTGAGTGTCTGAAGGATTTCTCACCAATGAAATTGCTCCATCAAGGGTTTGCTATGCCCAACGAGGTTTAGTGAAAGAAGAAGAAGGAATGGAATCAACTATTTTTGAACCCTATGAAGGCAGTGTCCTATGAGTCAAAGTTGAAGGAATCTCATCTTCCGAGTCACTATCATCACTATGATCATTGTCCACAAAGGAGGAAGACAGACTTCGTGAAGAAGCCAAACTTGGACAAGTTTCTTCAAAGTGAACACTCATCTCATAAAAAATTTCATGAGTCTCAAGATCCAATAGTTTGTATGCCTTGAGATGGTCAGGATATCCAACAAATATACATGTTTTTCTTTGTGGTCCAAATGTCTTTTTCTTTTGTGGAGGTATCCTTGATCATGGTGCACAACCAAAAACTTTGAAGTCCTTTACACTTGGTTTTCCTCCACACCATGTCTTAAAAGGTGTTATTCCATCTAAGGCCTTATACAAACTTCTGTTTTGGAAGTAGTTGGCACAACACATGGCTTCTACCCAAAACACTTGATCTAGAGACTTATGTCAAAGCATACACGTGGTCATTTCCTTAAGGGTTCTATTCTTTCTTTCAGCTACACCATTCTACTATGGCATGTATGCAACTAAATGTCGAAGATCAATACTCTCATATGTGCAAAAGTCTATAAGTCTAGAGTTGACATATTCCCTACCATTATATGTTCGTAGGATCTTGATGACTTTCCCTAGTTTTTTTCTCAACTTGAGCTTTGAAGTTGAGGAAGTTATCAAATAGTTCACTCTTATGAGTATGAAAAAAGACCCAAGTGTACTGTGAAAAGTCATCAATAAATGTGAGAACATAGTGGGCCTTATCAAATGATGGTACTAGAAATGGGCTAGGTACATCACTATGAACCAATTCAAGAACAACAATTGCCTTCCAAAACTTCTCCTTGTCATATTTCTCTTCGAGATGCTTGCCTACTTCACAACCTAGACATACACCCTTTGAATACTTGACTTGGGGTAGACCAATGACTATATCCTTATTGTTGAGTTGTTAATGGTAGCGATAATTAAGATTTCCAAATCTATCATGCCATAGTTTACTTTGAGTATTTGAATGAGTCAACAAGGAAAGGGAATTGGACTTAGGCACAAAATGTGAGAAAGAATAAAGTCTTATCTTGTAATTAGCCTTTCCAACAACCACCATAGAATCATCTTTGAGATTTTTCACCACAACTATATCATTGAGGAACTCCACTTTGTTGCCACATCCATAGTGAGTTATCTAATAGATGGAGAGAAGGTTGGTGCTAAGGTTAGGAACATGAAGTACATCCTAGAAGATGCCATTTTCCAACACAACATTGTCTTTCTCTTCAACTTCCAATTGAGTATCATTGCCCACATAGATGTAAGGTACATTTGATGATTTCATAGAGGAAAATTGCTCCCTTGAAGCACCCATATAATGTGTTTCTCCTAAATCAAGAACCCATTCCTCAGTATTGTTTGTACTTGCTACAAAAGCTTGTCCCTTACGCTTTCAAGTGGATGAAGATCCCTTATCCTTATATTCATTTGGTACATCAATTTTGCATTTCCTCATTATGTTGACCAATTAATAAATATGCTTATCCTTACACTCATGTTCATCATGACCATTCCTCTTACAATAGGAACAAGTTTTCTTCTCCTTTTTTTTGGAATTGTTCCCCTTTTGATTATTTTTGGAAGAAGACTTTCCTTGTTGTGAAGAAGATTGTTGAGTGGAAGAAGATTTATTTGAGGAATATTGTTGCTTTGAGGAGGATTTTTGTGTGTCATCTCGTGGCTTAGCCTTCCACTACTTCTGCTTCTTGTTGGAGTTTTTACCACTTGAATTACCTTCATTTGCTACCAAGGCTTTGGTCTTGGAAGACTTGATAATTCTCATACCCACTAGATTATCATGTTCTAAGATCAACATTTCTGAAAATTTCTTGAATGAAGGCTTAACATAGGCACTACCCATTGTTAATTTGTGTGTATTAAAACTAGAAACAAAAGGAGCATATTTAGGTGGAAGATGAGTCATGATGTGTTTGATCATATTTCCATCCTTGATGGATTCACTACAATCCTTAAGTTGTGCCCTATAGATGTCTACTTGGGTAAGATAGTCTTTAATGGTGTCAAAATTCCTAGGATACAACTTGAAAAGTTTGTCCTCTATTGTTTAAGCCATGTCTTCATCTATTGTCCCATACAATGCTTGAAGTTTAGCCCAAACCTCTATAGGATTGGTAAGCTTCCTAATGTGAAATTTGACAGGATCAAAGATATTTTTCAACAAGGTTCCTAGGGCCATCTCTTATTTGGATTCCTAGTCTTCATTAGCATCAGTAGGAGGTTTCTTTGTTGCACTAGTTACATGATGTAGTAAACCTTTTTCTACCAATGGTTCCTTAATATTTTCTTTACAAGTAGCATAATTATGTGGAGTTAACTTTGAAAAAGAACCCATAATGCAAGAGCCCAAGATCAAGGAGACACAATACACAGTACACATCCCCCCTTTTCACTCAATCAAAAAATCCCCCAAAATGAATGATTTTGGTACTTTATATATAGTGCATTTACAATAGGCTAGTTGCTAAAATGGATCAAGTGGGCTTTCTAATTTTTCTGATTACAACCTCTGTATATAGTACAAATCTAGAATTTTACAATGTAGCTCAAAAGTACAACAATTGTGAAGCAATACAATGCAAAATATGACCTATTTCTAAAAGTGGTATTTTTGTCCACACAAGCCTACAATCTGACTATAGATCTGAAAAGTAGACAAAAAAATGCACTTTCAAAAAATGAAACTTGAAAAGGAATCCAGATGAGACCATACGATGTGTTTGAAGTTGCAAAATGTAGGATTAGATAGATACAATCACCAAAAAATACTATTTCGAACAAATCCATGCACCAAAACTAGAAAAAAGCTACACCATTGAAAAGTTCAAAAAATTCTACCCAAAATAAAAAAAAATTGCACCTGATTTGGAGTCTAGATGACCAAGTTACAACCTCTCAAAGTCAGGCTTTCAAATCAAAAATACATCTAAAGAGGGGTCTGGAGAGGAAAATACGATGTTAAATTTGACGGTCAAATGGTCATCGTAGTAGCTCAAAAATGCCTCTGAATGATAGTCAAATGGATGTCTAATTTAAGATGGTACTTTGCTGATGTCAGTGAAAATGCAAGCCCCTGTTGATGTGGTGATGATATCAACTATATGGTTGATGAGATCAGCACGTATGAAAATGTACAGATTTGTATGAAAATTATATAGGCATGAATGCTAACGTGGGGTTGCTAACATGTCTAACAACTATTGTGTTGAGTGAGCTTGTTGACTGTATTGGTGGTGACTTGTCCCTTGATTGACACATGTCCTAGTGAATGTGCGATGATGTATTGTTGATTCAGTATATGATACAAGAGTGCTAACTCAGATGTTCACCACATGTCTACGTGTAGGGGGTCTAGTTACCATGTGAGCATCTCAACTTGCACCACGTGTCCAAGAATGATTTGCTATCACCAAGTTTTTCAAATAGCATGGCTGGAAAAAAAAAATCAGTGTTGGGAGAACACTTTACATTTTCCAAAGTTCTAAATGGTGGGAGGAGACTTGACGCCGACAGGAGATTAAAATCTAGTAGGACTTTTAGTCCCACATTGCCAGTTTTATTGGAAAGGGCAATGAATAAAAGAGTAAGTGCTTGGAGTTACAAACAACTTGCGACTACCAAAGTATGTGTTAAAGGCGAAGTAGCCCAAAAATAATACAGTCTTCTAGTTATGGAATGATACTGCTATATACATGCGAGAATGTACAGAGTATGACAAAATATTTTAGATGAAGCCACTGAATCAAAAAAATATTTTGTCAAATATTCTTTGTAGGGCTAGGATGTTTAATACCCCAAAATTGTCTCATTGCCATGATACCAATTCTGGTCTATTTTGATCATTGCTAAAGTCCTATTTCATTAGACACATTCTTGATCTAACTCGCTACTTGACTTAATTGTCAGATGCAGAAGACCCTAATCTGCATTCATCACATTTCTTATTTAATTCCTATAGTACATACTCATATTAGTCACATTAAACCTACTTGATTTAATTATAATTTAATTTAAAAGTATTTATACTTTATTAAATTAAATTATCCCCTAAGGCTAATGTACTATGGGATTACATTTATTTAATTTAATAAATATGCCTATCTTGATTAATTAAATGTAATTATTTAATTAAATGGGAAAGGTATTTCTAATTAATTAAAGAAAATTATTTAATTAAATGGAAGGCTATTCTTTAATTAATTAAACAAAGTTATTTAATTAAATAGGAGTAATTCCTAATTAATTAAATATAGTTATTTAATTAAATAAGAAAGTGTCTCAATTGGTTAGAATTCATTCTCCTAATGTTCTTTTTCTTCAGGAAACCAAAGTTTCTGTTGAGAGTATGATGAGTATAGCTCCTAAATTGTGCAAGAATGGTCAATGTCAGTGCATTGGAGCTCATGGATCTTCAGGGGGGGTATCTTGCCTCTGGAAACCACATAAGATCTAGCCTATGTGGTGGATATCCTTTAGATCATCTATTTCCCTGGTGTCTCTGTGCTACAAGTGGGGAGAGTCTGTTCTTCTCTCCAACGTCTATGCTCCTATTGAGCTCCAAGGTAAGATCCTTACATGGAATAATATTCATTTTGTTCATGGATTATTTCCTTATTTGCCATGGATTATTGCTGGAGACTTTAATGCTATTTTAGATCTCTCTAAAAAATGGGGGGGTATTGCAAGACTTGAGCCCTCCTCTATGCTTCTTTAGGATAACATTTCGGCACTCAATCTCGTAGACATCAAGCCTAGTAATGGCCAGTTCACCTGGAATAATAGAAGAATAGGAGACAATTGCATTGCTAAACGACTAGATCATTTCATGGTATCCTATTTTTGGGTGGGTGGATTGTGGTCATCCAGGTCTGAGATATTAGACTGGAGAGGATTGGATCACTAGCCCATTAAGTTAGTTATCTCTTGCAACCAATTGCCTCAGAAGCCACCTTTTAAATTCTAGCTTATGTGGTTAAGGGACCCAGATCTATACGGCTATGTAGTTGAGTGGTGGAAGGATGGTAAACCTACCTTTGGTACAACAATGTATATTTTTGCTAAACTCCTACAATATGTTAAATATCAGCTTAAAAGATGGAATAGGTATTGCTTTGGTAATATTTTCCAAGGAAAATATGTGGCCTAGGCTGAGTTGAATGATATTATCGGGTTGTTAAGGGAAGATGTGGTGTCATAATATTTGTTGCGAGAGGAAGCTAGGGCTCTGAAAACTTTGGAGGAGTGGGAACTGAGAGAGGAAATCTACTGGAAACAAAAAGCTCAAATTGAATGGCTTCAAGAGGGTGATAAGAATACTACTTTCTTCTTCAATTCAGTTAAGGCAAAACAAAATGGTAACTCCATATCAACCTTGGTGAATGTTAGGGGGGAGACGCTCTCCTCTTCTCAGGATATTTTCAGCGAAGCTGTATAGTATTTTGAGTCTTTATTTAGGGAGGTTTCATAGGGGGAATCAGTTGAAGAGGCCTAGGTCCTTTCTTGTATTCCTTCTTTAGTCTCTTTGGAAATGAAAGAGACTCTTATTAGTGCCATCTCTTTGGAGGAATTAGAGGGGACTGTTTTCCAGATGAAAAAAGGAAAAGCTCTAGGTCTAGACGGCTTTCTGATTGAGTTCTTCCAGGAATTTTGGGATATTATCAAGATAGGTTTACTAGCAGTTGTTCAAGAATCCCAGAGGAACAAGCAAATGCTTCGGGCTTTGAATTCTACTTTCCTTGCTCTCATCCCCAAGGGGGAAGGGGCTGATCGGATTAGTCAATTTTTCCCTATCTCTCTTTGCAATGTTATTTATAAAATCATATCTAAGTTGATAGCTAATAGGTTAAAAAAGTGGCTTCCAATGTTAATTTCTGAAGAACAGAGTAGCTTTGTGATGGGGCGCCAGATCCTAGATGGGGTGGTTGTGGTGACTGAGACTATTCATTTTATGGCCAATTCTAAATACAATGCTATGTTTATTAAGTTGGATATGGCTAAGGCATATGATAGAGTCTACTGGTCTTTTCTCCAAAGGGTTCTGGGTGCCTTTGGTTTTGAGGAGGAATGGATCTAGTGGTTTATGAGTTGTTTGAATTTGACTTCTTTCTCAGTCTTGATTAATGGGGAACACTCTAATCTCTTTGGTGCTTCTCAGGGATTAAGGCAGGGCAATCCCCTATCTCCTTATTTGTTTCTTCTTTTGGCAAAAGTTTTGGGCTGGTTGATAAAAAATAATGTTGAAGGGGGCTTTATACAGGGCTGGCAATGGGGAGGAGGTTTTCTTGTGCAATCTCACCTACAGTTTGTGGATGATACAACTTTGATGGGCATGGCTACCATTCGGGAGGCTTCTAATATATGCAAAGTGTTGGATGTTTATCTTGTTGCTTCAGGTCAGATGATTAACGAGGAAAAATCTTCCATTTTTTTCTTTAATACTCCACTTTCAATTCAGAGGAGAATCGCTCATATTCTCAGATTCCAAATTGGAAGTCTTCCAGTGTTCTACCTTGACATTCCTATCTCTGGTGGTAGGTAGTCTAAGGAATCATGGCAGGTCATTCTTGACAAGTTTCGGGCCAAAGTTAATCATTGGACCCACCGCTAGCTATCCTTTGCCAGTTGGGTCCAACTGATTCAATCTGTGGTTCAAGCTCCTCCTCTCTATAGGAGTATGATTCAGGTGGCGCCGTTGAGCTTTGTTAGGGAACTGGACTCCTTAGCAAGACAATTTTTATGGGCTGGTAATCTATCTTCAACCAAGTGGAGTCTTGTCAAATGGGAGGTTGTCTGTAGCCCAAAACAGTTTGGTGGTCTTGGTTTATGGCAATCAGTGCTAACTGGTACCACTTTGGCTGCTAAATTGTATTGGCATTGGTGTGTGGAAAAGGAATAGGTTTGGGCTATAATTTTGTCTCTAAAGTACCTTCCAGGGATCCCCCATAATGATATCCCTTGGTATGGCTTGTGCGAGAAAGGCTCTATGATTTGGAGTACTCTCAAGAAAGGAGCGGCACTCATTAAGGATGGCTTACATTGGATCTGTAAAAGTGGCTTAGAGGCCCAGTTCTGGCATGATGCTTGGGATGGGTAACCTCCCCTGGTTGTTTAGTATCCTCATTTGCACATGTTGGCCTAGAGTTTCTATGCTACTGGATGGTCAAGAGTGTGCGACTTTAAATCTTTTTCCCCTTAGGGTCAGCTGGTGGAGGCAAGGTGGAAGAATTTGGAGGAATGGCCTATTTTTGGTTCAGAAGCGGAGAGGGTTGAGCTCCTGTTCATTCTTTTAGGGCATAATTGTAATGCCCTTAGGGGTGATGATGTGTTGGCTTGGTCCCCTAATCCCATGGGAATTTATATTGTTTCCTCTAATTATCAGGAGTTTCTCTCCCATCAGCTAGTGGGAGGGGAGGTTCAATGGTGGAAGAAAGTTTGGAGTCAGTTTTCTTGGCTAAAATGTAACTGCTTTATTTGAACCTTGGTTTGGAACAGGTGCCTGACTTGGCACAATATTTGGAAGAGGGGTTTTTTTAGTCCATTGAGATGTATCCTTTGTAGTAGTGAGGAAGAAGACTATGTGCATTTATTCTTCCATTGCTCTTTCACTCTACAGATATGGCATTTCTGGTGGGATGTTTGGAAACGCCCGTGCATTCACACCTCTTCTCTAATGGATTTTTGGTTGAGACTAGGGAGGCCCCCATCCTTGGCTCCCTTCTTCCAGGATGTTTGGTATCCTGGACCTACCTTTTTGCTATGGCAAGTCTGGCTAGAACAAAATCAGAGAATATTTCGGGAAGAAGCTTTGGGTATTCAATAGGTTTGGATTAGAATTTTGGGAATGATTCAGGACACAGTCTTAGCTAAAAGTGAGGTGGTGATGCCTCTTGAGAGGGATGATGCTGTAATGGTTGACATGTTTGGAATTCAAGAAATTTCTCTAGACTCTACCTGTGTTAGGTGAGGCAGAAGGGAAAAACATAAAGTCCAAAGGTTAGGGAAATGGATGACCCCTCCGACTGGCATTTTAAAAGTTAATACTGATGGTTCGTCTAGGGGAAATCCAGGGCCTTTTGGTATAGGTGGGATTAGTAGCCACTCTTTTGGAAGGGTGGTTTTTATATTCTCAGTCAATAGAGGGATGCATACTATTAATAGAATGGAAGGGTTGGCTATTCTTTATGCTTTGCAAAGGGCATATGCTTTTGGGTGGCTCAAGGTGATTTGTGAATTTGATTCTCAGGTTCTTGTGAATATTCTACTTGAGAGGAAGTGTTTGGATGTTAGCTGGGAGTTGTCTTTGATAGTGCAATAGATTTTACAGGTTAGTTCTATGATGGATTCAGTGTCTTATACCCATATTCGAAGGGAGTGGAATAGGGCAGCTGATAGTTTGGCAAAGTGGGCATCTGGAAATATAGATGGTTGGCGGATTGATGAGTGGGAGCAGCTGCCAGGTGAGTTACCTCAAGACTTGGAGAGAACATTGACAAAGGATGTAAGTGGAATCAGGGAGAGTTGATTTTGCCTATACAATTTTTTCGTGGTTTCTAGTGTTTTCTGGGGTTTAGGCCCTATTCAGTTTTGTACTGCTTTGCTCTCTTCTTCAATAAAGTTTTTACCCCTCTTTTTCTCAAAAATAAGAAAGTGTCTCTAATTAATTAAATGAAATTATTTAATTAAATAGGAAATATATTTATGAGAGCATATCTCATTTTATTAAATTAAATATCTCTCCAAAATCCTTCTTCAGTTCAAAAAGGGAAATTCCCAGTTCACTATTGATAAAAAAGGAATTAAATCAGTTAACTCCTTATTCTACTCAAATTAAATTAGTTAACTCCTTATTCTACACAAATTAAATCAATTAACTCCTTATTCTACTCAAATTAAATCAATTAACTCCTTATTCTACTCAAATTAAATTAGTTAATTCCCTTTAATTTGGGAATCTTCCTTTATGACTGAACTTCACCTTTAATCCTGACAGTTGATTGAAATCAATCTCAATTGTTGATGGATTCCAGGAAAGTCTATTTAAGAGACCCTCATCTCTTCATTTTGTGAGAGGATGAATTTGTAATTTGCATCAAATTGTTGTTGAAATTCATACTCACATTTGCTCACATTTTTGCATACATTTTTCATCCTTAGCTTAATTTCATTTAGATTAATATGCATAGGTTAATCTAGTTTTGTTTCAATTGTTCTTAGATTAGAATGCATTTCTCATTCTAGATTAATCTACACAATCATATAGATTAATTTCATTTCTTAAATCCTTTGTTCTTAGAGGGTCTAGTTGCTTAAACACTTCAAATCTGAGGATATGTAACAAGCAATTCCCTTTAGATAGAAGGCAACAGGTTGCCTTGCTGGCTTATTTTTGGATGAACAATCCAATGTTCATTCCGAGATGAATCCGCAAATAAAGACCATGTTGAAGTGTGTGTGTTAGTAGAGGTCACATATTCATGCATATAGGATGTGACTGCCTGGTTCTACAAAAAAAAATTCTCTACATGCCAAATTAGGTAGAAAATTTTGTAAAAAAGTCCTGAAAATACAAAGAAATAATAGAATTAACAGATCTGAAAATGAATTAACCAGATCAAATAAAATACCATACCCATCTTGCAAATCGGGCCTTTGGGTTTTGATTTGCAAAAAAAATTTGCCTCACAATTGACTTTGGCCTAGGGTAGGCGAATTTATAGTCAATTTTCATCGAATCATCACTCTAGACATAATAGCAAGGTACACTTCAGCTCTAGACACTCCCAATTGTTGTAGATGCTCCAAATCTTAATCAGATCTCTTTAAGAGATGAAGCAACAAGGTCTACAATAGCTATGTGATGAGAATCTCCCTCAGCTCTAATATGATGTAAGAATTTTCCTTAGGGCAGAATTCACCCAAGACCAAGGGACTCAAACACAAGCACAAAATAGACCAGCATATGATCAAAATAACTATATAGTATTCAATTCAATGTACAAGTACACTAGGAGTGCTTGTATATAAAGGTCTCTTAGATGCATCTAGAATGCCTAGGAATTAGCATTATGATAAGTCATACAACCAAACACATGTCCACTAGATATGGGTTATCCTCCATTAAGCACAGAAGTAAGTGTGATAATGAGAGAACAAGCCTACAATGGTGTAACACACAAATATATGTTGTAGACACCATTTTCTAAATTAAGTATGTGAATAACTATGTTGTCTACATGACAACTTAGTGAATGATGCAAACTCTAGTGTTGTAGACACCATGTGTTGAGTTAGAGTTGCACACTTCTGTGTTGTCAACATTACAACTCAAAAAGGTACACAAACTCTTAAGTGTCTCACAAGATAAATAATAAAATAATGCACTAGCCCAAGTAAACTTAAGTAAAGTGTAAATAGAAAATATCTATTTACACCAACATTAAGTTTCCTTTTTTGTTTCATAGTAAAAAAAACAAATTTACTTCATATTGTACATTGTTATAATTGTGTAAAGTGGAGTTTGAGAGAAATGTATATAGATGTCTTTGCATGGAAATATTCATTGTGAGGAAAGGCGTGATAAAATTAGATGATCAAGATTTTGCAAATATGAATATCTGTGCATTTAGTTTAAAGCTAAACCTTATGGGTCTTCATTTAGGATAATCTATTTAAATATTATGCAAGGTAGATTGAGTAAATGATTGTAATTTTCCCAATTATGTGATTTGATTAATATTTAAAAGTTATGTAAATGAGACACTACCCCTTATATTTATCTATAAATCTATTGGTATAAATATTGCATAGTCTTTTGTGTGGGAGATTCTTATTGATATAGTTGGCTCAATTCAAAAAACATAGGTGATGGAATTGAAAAAATCAATTATCATGCATTAGATGCAATGGAAAGAGAACTATTATATTTTGATAGATCATTGTATATACATGGAAATTGATTCATTTGGTTTCAAGTTTTGATAGATCCTTAGATGAGATAGTTACTTTGGTGGTATCAAACTTGAAAATTTTAGATTAGTGAGAAAGTCAAATCAAATCATTGGCAACTCATAAACATGGCTCCTAAAATGAGAAAGGAGAGATGCATTAAAATTATAGTGAAGATCCTCTTGTAGCTACAATTTAACTCTTTGGAAATTGTATGGGAAAAGGAAAATAAATCCTCTCCCCAATTATAGACAATAAAATAATCATAAAAATATTCCATGTATCTTGTCCTCCAGACAAAAAAAGATATATTAAATAATTAGTTAGGAATCTAAGTTTTATATTTATCCAATTAGAATTGTTTATCTACATATGAAGGAAGCTCATGGTAATCGTGTGACTGCATGTCACAAATCCACAATTAGAATAATATAAATAACACTATAATAATGTGTACCCTACTAAAATGTCAAGTCAAGAAACCCAATTTTAAAATAGAATATATATATATATAATATATCACCTAATCATTCCTAGATTCCCTCCCCAAAAGATCATGTGACTTTGGTATAGGACACATATGTCCTCACTTCACTATGAGTTTGTAGACCTAACCACTTCCCAATGCATTGACTCACCCTTAAGATATTAATAAAAAAAAATGAAAACAACTTCTATTATTATCACATTCCTTTGGTAAGTGGACACACTTTTTACAAGGTGCATATAACATTAAGAAAAAAACATATATATAGTATGCTTGTCTTATATTGATCAGCCTCATATCTAAGCTGCTTACCCTCACCTAACATGTGGTAAGGCCCATCTCACCTTTAAGACTCGTACTCCATCCTCCTTTATGCTTGGCATTGTGAAGAGTGTAACAAAAGTGTTCTTGGGAACATAGAAACATGGCTTGTACTCATGTCTATATAAGACAAGACCCCTCACTCCTTTTGCATAGATCTTTAGGCATCTCTTAAGGCTGCTAAATCAAAGTCTACCATACTTTAAAACCCCTCTCATGTTCCTAGAAAAAATTCTTGAAAAGAACACAAAAGTTTGAGGTTAAAGGGGTATAAAGGTAAGGTAGTTAGGTGTTTCTTTGTTATTGATAATTGTAGTTTAGGGGGTGGGTCTGATACTAATTGCTAATTATGATTTAGTGATTTAAATAAGTAAGGGATGGCCATACTAAGTAAAAAAGGCTCATTATAATATTTTGTTGGCATTAGCTTGTAAGGATTAGTTAATGTGATCTCCTATTTAGTAGGAAAGCATATATTATAAATAGTTAGTATTGGTGAGTTTTTTCTAGGATCTAAGTGATTAATAGTGAGTTATATTAGTATGTTTATAATGTTAGATGATATAGAATAAAGGGAATTTGTATTTACATAAAGTTAAGGCAATTGGTTTTTTTTCCTTTAGTAATAATTAATTTTGCTTTTATATTTTCTTAGTTACTTTCATTAAATAGCAATGATAAGGGATTGTTAAATAGTACTACATCATAAAATTTAGATAATGAATAAATGATAAATGATTTGAAATACCTAGTTGTAAAACATAAAGTTGGCTGAAGCTATTAAAGGATATATTGCAAGATTTTTCATTGAAGTAGTCCTACTATAATAGTTTAGGATCAAATGGGACATAGAATGGAATGATTATAGTCATGTACCTAGGGAAATTATAAAACATCTTCACAAAAGAAACTATGGAACTATTATAACAACATCAATGTAGAAATTGTATTTCACAATTACATACATAATGTCTCACCTCGAGGATAGGATGTGAATTTGATATGATAAAATCACCTAGCTATTATGTCATAACCTAGATTAAAAATTAGTGTTTAGAAATAATATGTTAGTAAGACATGTAAAAACATTAGTAAATATGTACATCACCTTGAGGACAAGTATAAAGATATATATAAATGGAAGATGACTCTTGGTTCAAACATAGGAATGGTTGGGGTATCTTTAGCTATAGATTATTTGAGAATTATTAAAATTTAGTAATTAAAAATGGGTTATTAGACGATAACATGTTAGAGAAATTTGGTGAATAAATAATTAAGAATTAATTAAAAATATCTAGGTGGAAAACATTAATTTAGTTGTAAACTAATAAAGGATGAAATGTAAGTATCTCATTAAAATAGTAATAATCGTACCGTAATAGTATTGTACATAGAATGTAATGAGTAAGGTCATATGACTTAAAGTTGGAACATCTAGGACTTTTGTAAACATAGCCACATTTGCAAACAATGGAATTATTGCAACTACATTGATATGAAAGAGGTACTTAATATCCTTAGATGTAAAGTCTTACTTCTCAGTTTGGATGTGGATTCATAATGAAATCATATCATCTAGCTTTTATGTTACAACCTAGAACCCCTATGAACATTAGAAGACAAATTGGCTTCCCATGGAAGCTTGGAACATATAATTTTGAATGGAGACAAATCTTCCACATCAACTAAAATTTATTATCCCCAAAACTAATGATCAAATAAACAAATTCTAAGATTCTTGAGAAAACATGAATTCTTACATTCTAGACACCTCATAATTTGATAAGATATTCATGATGAAGTATAGATCTATATAAATATTACCCTTTAGTTTACCTTTAAAAAAAAAAAAAATTGGGTTATGTTTTTCCTTGTAAAAGTTGGGCATGAAAATGCCACCAATAAATATTGTGATATTAAGATAGGCAATTTAAGATAAGAATAAGTTGTACCTTTTATTGAATGTGTGAATTTAGCAATTGTTTTGCTACATCTAAAATAGCTTGCTAGTTGAAGCCTAGTGCAACTTCACATTATCAATAACACTTGTCAATTTTTTTTAGTTTTGCATCAAATCACTCATGAATATTGGGAGAGATGATAAGGTAACCCAAACACTATTTAATGTATACCATTGGTACCTCAAGATATGGTCAATGACTATATCCTTCACAAAATATTTTATTTAACTTATAAATGAGTAATCTTAATGTTTTGAAAAAAATTTAAAAATAATAATTTAATTACTAAAATTTCAAAAATACTTCTTCTATTTAGATTGTAACACTATCATATCCTAGTCAGGCAAGTGGGTTGGTCTCATAAGGGATTTATAGGCATAGTTTTGGTCAATTATGTTATCCACATTTAGTTCATAAAATATACGTTGTAGAGATTTTTTCTCTTTTCCAAGTGGTCGCATTATCTCATTCGAAGGGTTATGAGAAAATTATTTTTGAAGGTGATGCTCTCAATGTTACTAATAATTTTCATGGATAGGGTGATGTGATTTGGCAAGGAAAACATGTTATGAACAAAACATTAGGTCTTGGTTGACATGAGAGATGGGGTGATTTTTCAAAACATATTATGTTCCAAAGGCAATATAATGTTGCATGCAAGTTCATGGGACAAGGAATATACACTAATTTTTTTAATTTTCTTTTTAAATTGGGAAGATTTTGAATCTATCCCTATGGAGCATTATGTGCAAATCTCTCATGAAATCACTATAATGTGCATTTATTGTGAAGTACTCAATGTTTTTAATGAGGTTAATTATTTTAAAAGTTATTAGGGAATTGGGGCATTGTTCCATTTTTTTACCATTTTTAGAAGTTTCTATTCAAGGTCTCTATAGGTGGCTTCTCCTCTCAAAAGATAATTTTCCCGTGCACTAGTTTGTTCTCTCTGTTTGTTAGATTTTTGGTATTAAGCATAGAAATGATGAGGGTGAGATTTGGTTCTCTAAAAATATAGGTGTGGAGTTGAACTTATGCTCGATAAGTGTGATGAATATGGTCAGATGGTGAAGTATGTTAAGAGAATGCAAGACTTTAAACAAGGAGTTTTGTGCAGAGGCATGTAACAAAAAATAAGGCAATTCTTGAGAAAGCTCATTGTATGTTTTCTAATGCTAGTTTAGGCAAGGAGTTTTAGGTAGAGGCATCATGTAATACATCAGTATACTTAATCAAGTGAAGTCCCTCTCCTCAGTTGGATTTTGGCATACCAAAGGAAGAGTGGCTGGAAAAGAAAATCCCATATTCACACATTCGGGTGTTTGGATGTGAAGCTTATGTACATGTTCCAAAGGAGAAAAGAAGGAAGCTTGATCCAAAATCACAAAGAGGCATATTTATGGGCTATGGTGAAGACTAGTTTGGTTTCAAAATTTGGGATCCAATTGGGAAGAAAGTTATTAGAAGTAGAGATGTCATCTTCAACGAAGGTATTTTTGGCACTCAACTTAGAAGAAAAATTTGCAAGTGAGTATGTTCATTTCTCTATTTTTGATAATAACACTAATGCTGATAGAAATTAGAACAATGTTTCTTCAAGTATTCTATATCCCACTTCAGTTTTAGCTCTTGCCCCTCTTTCCACTTCATCTACCAACATGTGGAGACACTCCAATACTACTAGTGAACAAAGTATTGATGAAATAGGAAGTCACAACCATGAAACTCTAGCTTCAAATCTCTATCAAGTGTATGCGTAGGATCATGGTGTACCAAACTATGGCCTTAAGTGGCAGTGAAAAATCAACAAATCAGGGTTATGTCAACTTGTCACATAATATTAAAGTGGTTATGCACTTTATATCAAAAAATTATGAGAAAATAATCTATAGGAAATTGAATTTAGTTTCTAAACTATTAGGCCTTATCAGGAGAAAAAAATAATTGATTGGTCAAAAGTTTGGATTTTAATGCAGTACTACAAAAATTTCAGGGCGAAAATAAAAAGTAGGTGTATGTCTGACCACCTTAATCAAAATCAAATGATAATATTTTTAAAATATAATTATAGATATAAAAAGTAGACTCATGCCTGGATGTGACGCATATTTTTCACTATTTTTTTTCTAAATAAATAATTAAATATGAATTTTCTACCAAAACTTTTTCGAAAAAAAAACTCCCATGTCTGACCACCTTAACTAATAGATTACCAAATTTAATTTAATTTTTTATTTTTCTTATACTAGGTGAAGCATAGAATGTGACGCAACTTTTAGATTTAAAAAATGTTATATTGTTTGAAAGATAGCTATTTTTCAATCAATATGTCTATCAGCACTTTACAATAATCTTTATTGATAATTAACTAATAAATACTTATCAAACTTAGAATTTGACAAAAATTATATTGATGGAATCTCGAGAGCGATATTAAAAAAATCTTTTCATTTTATTCAATTTCGATCAAAATAACATTGTCAGATGGCTACCCAAAGTCTAAGTGTCACTAAATCCCTCCTCAAACACGTTTTTTGGGTTGACTGGGTAGGCTTGGTAAATACCAGGCCTAATCGGATATTGGATATGGCTCGGTGAGCTCCCATCAATTTTTGGAGGGAAATTTCAAAAGGAAAGCTTTTTTTAATTTTAAATTTGAAGGGAGACAAATTTAAAGGGAAATAAACATAAAAAAATAACTTTAGACAATTTTACAAGAAATTATATATTTCGTGAATGTGTGAACATTAATATTATAATTATTATTACATTATACTAATATATATTATTATTATTATTAAATATAATATAGTTTTAAATATAATATAGTGATAGATATGATATATATTATTATTATTAAATCTATAATCTAGTAACATGTATGATTATTATTGTTATATAATCTAATACTATATTATTAATTAAAATATACAATATAATATAACTATTAAATATAATATTGACATGCAATGGGTCGAAGGGGGTCATAGGTCACCCTATGACCCCCTTCGACCCATAAGAATGATTCTAAAATGTCCCTAGGGGTCCTAGGACCCCTAGGGACATATGTCATCATGTAATGTGTTGAAAGGGGTCATAGGGTGTTTCAACCCATAAGAACAATTCTAATATGTTCCTAGGGGTCCTAGGACCCCTAGGGACATATGTCATCATGTAATGGGTTGAAGGGGGTCATACATCACCCTATGACCCCCTTCAACCCATAAGAACAATTCTAATATGTCCCTACGGGTCCTAGGACCCCTAGAGACATATGTCATCATGTAATGGGTTGAACAAGGTCTTAGGTCACCCTATGACCCCCTTCGACCCATAAGAACGATTCTAATATGTCCCTAGGGGTCCTAGGACCCTTGGGGACATTCATTTTTATGGAATGTGTCAAAAGGGGTCACAGGTCATCCTATGACCCCCTTTGACCCATATAAATGATTATAATATGTCCCTAGGGGTCCTAGGACCCCTAGAGACATATGTCATCATGGAATGTGTCAAAAGGGGTCATAGGTCATCCTATGACCCCCTTCGACCCATATAAACAATTCTAATATGTCCCCTAGGGACATATGTCATCATGGAATGTGTTGAAAGGGGTCATAGGTCATCCTGTGACCCCTTTCGACCCATATAAATGATTCTAATAGAAATAATATAGTTAAAATATATATATATATATATATATATATATATATATATATATATATATATATATATATAATATTTATAAATTATAACAATAATAACATAATATATATATAGATTATATATTATATTCTATATAATATTTATGTTATTATATTATATATTTAGAGATTATATATTATATCTTTACATATTTTATAACTCAAATTAGTCATATAACTCACAAACTCATTTTTTCCTATAATGTTTTTGCCGCCAGTATCAGATATCTGATTTGATATCAAATCAGATATTCGATAAGGCTCGGGCCTTATTTTCCAGGTTTGGTACCTAGATAGGTGAAAAAAAAGTTAGAGCGGATTTTGAAGTGCTTTTAAACGTTTTCAAACTCTATTTTTTTCATATCACCTCTTTTTTGGCACACCATGATCCTGCACATACCCTCAAAATGGAGATGATAATCCTTTGTTTGAGTATAGAGAAAATGAAAAACATACTAAGAAAGGCACTCTCCCTACTAATTTTCTTGTAGACATCTTAATGATGAGAGCATTCCATTCATAGGTGAGGTAGACTCCACATAGGAGCCTCACCCATGGTTTTCCCCCCACTACACAAATAGTGGTTCTGTGGCCCACCACTTCTAGCACACCTATCAGATTGGTCACATAGGAGAAAGGGAAACCAATGGGAAAATGGTGGATATTCAAAATGCTGATAGATATCACTTCATCAACAAATGGGAGGCAGCAATGTAGGAAGAGATGGATTCTCTATTGCAAAATGAAACTTGGGATTTGGTTCCTTTGCCACCAAATTGAAAAGAACTCAAAAAATGATGGATTTATCAATTGAAAGATGAAGGCAAAAGTCATAAGCATTACAAAGCCAAGATGGTTGTTAAAGGTTTTGATCAGAAAAAGGGCAAAAAGATTTTAGTGAAATCTTGTCACCTGTGGTCAAGATGACTACAATCTGGGCCATTCTTTTTTTAGTTATTGCTCATAATCTTGAATTTGAATAGTTTGATGTTAAAATGACATTTCTCCATGGTGATTTGAATGAAGAAATCTACATGATATAGCTTGAGGGATTTATTAAACATGGTAAAGAAAACATATATTGTAGATTGATGAAGAGCTTGTATGGTCTCAAGCAAGCTCCAAGGCAATGGTACCTCAAGTTTGACCAATTCATGACTGAAAATAACTTCATTTAGAGTGAATCTGATCCATGTGTCTACTACAAGAAGTTATCTAATGGTTCCTTAATTTTTTTATTGCTCTATGTTGATGACATGCTTATTATTGGTTGATCTATGAAGCTGATTTCAAAATTGAAAGAAAATTTGTCACAAAAGTTTGCTATGAAGGACTTAGGGGCATCAAATTGGATACTTGGCATGGTCATTATCCGTGATAGACACAAGAGGGAAATAAAGCTTTCTCAAGAACACTATGTTCTCAAGGTATTAGAAAGATTTGGCATAGGGGATGCCAAACTGGTCAGCACTCCTCTCACTGATCATTTCCAATTATTTTTAGCCATCTACCCCAAGACACAAGAGGAACACAACTACATAAAGAACATCTCATATTCTTCAGTAGTGGGTAGTCTTATGTATGCAATGGTTTCACTCGTTCAGATATCACCCAACTAGTGAGGGTTGTCAGCAAATTTATGAGTAATCTGGGTAAACAACATTGGGATGTGGTTAAGTGGATCTTAACGTATCTTAAAGGCACTCCAAATTTTCTATTGTGTTTTGGTAACAAAGATAATTCTCTTAGAGGTTATACTAATTTAGATATGGCTGAAAATCTAGATAATAGAAGATCTACTATTGGTTATATTTTTACTTTTGTTGGAGAAGTGACCAGTTGGGCATCGAAGTTGCAACAAGTGGTCTCACTTTCTACTACTGAGGTTGAGTACATTGCTCTCACTGAAGGAGCAAAAGAGTTGATTTGGTTGCAATGTTTATTTGGTGATTTTGATTGTCCTCAACAAGGATCAACCTTGTAATGTGATAGTAAAAGTGCCATTGACTTAGCCAAAAATGCAAAGTTTCATAGTAGGACTAAGCACATTGAAGTGCATCATCATTTCATTTGAAGTAAACTTGAGGAGGGAAAACTTTAGGTTTTGAAGATTAACACTAAGGAGAATCTAGTTGATGCACTCACAAAGGTTGCTCCATGATAGAAGTTTGAGTTTTTTTGAGCTTCACTTGGTATTGTAAAGAAATAACAGTAGGGGAATTCAGGGGAGACTCGTACATTACAGCAGTTGGACTTCAAGTGAGGCTTTTGTTGGGTGTATATGTGAAGTCCAATAGTCTTTTATTTATTATTTACATTTTAGTATTGTTTCCCTCCAATTGTTTATGTCTCTTCATTTCTTTCGAGACTCTATATATGTATTGGAGGTTCATCATTATGTATTGTATTCATAGAGCTGAAACTACAACTTTGATGTACCTCCATTATGTATTGTATTCATAGAGCTGAAGCTACAGCTTTGATGTAAAGTTCAGTCTTTAACATTAATAATAGATCTCTGTAGTGTGGACATAGCTACAATTTGTGGTGAACCACGATAGAATTGTGTGTTTGTGCTTTTCTTCTTTTTATTGTTCTGTTCTTTCTAATTTGCACTTTCAGCGAACTTCACATGTGCAGAAAACACAGAACAACGACGATATCAAATTATGTATTATATGAGGCAGTGTAGAAAACATAAATAAGAGACGATAGAACATATAATATTGGACCTTGTAGAAATTGAGCAGAGGAAGTTGCAGAGACATTATTTATTATCTGAGGCAGTGTAGAAAACATAAATAGGAGACGATAGAACGTACTATAATGGACATTGGAAGAAACTAAGCAGAGGAAGTTGTAGAGACAGACGAAGAGAAGGGAGAAGAGGATGATCATTGATTGTTGAAAGGGAATCACATTTAGCGGGCATGACGGAAAGACTGTTTTGTGCATTTTCGTAAAGTATGTGGAAATTCTGTTGCTGTATGTTTTTGAAGATGGAAACTGATCTCGTGGTGCCACCCATGGCGAGGCACATAAGAGTGGATTCTCGGACGAAAAGATTGTCGCCTGGAAGCTCGTAATCTACCCCACTTTTGAAATTGAAGACTACGGTTGGCAACGTGACGTCACTCGATGTCTGGTAACACAGATCTAGCCCCAACGCGGAAGAGCCATCTGTTGGAGTCATATCAATGGCCGACTGAATTGCCTCCTTCACTAGGTTGTATGCAGCCTCCACTAGAATTGTAATGGTTGTTCCAGAGTTGATGATCATGCCTCCACCGTCCGGTTGCGCATCAGAAGTTCCAGCAGGAATATCTACTGGGTTGCCATTCACAGTAATTCCCATGATAGGAATATACCAGAAAGAAGAACCCACACTGGTCTTAACAAAAGGTACCGATTTAGCTCCGTTCAAGGAAGCACTGGCACCGAAGGTAAGAGGGCGTGTTTGTGAAGGAGAGTCAGTTATGGAGACGAGACAGTAAGAGAATTTTTTATCTACCTTGGAACCCAACTGAGAGATGAGCGAGAGATCACCTCTTCCAAACCCCACAAGACCGCCGGAGTCGGAGAAACCTTGGTTATCATGACTACATCCGAAAATAATGCCTGCAAACATGTCGTCGCTGCCGCTACCAATGGAAAATGACTCCTTTTCCAGGTCGTTGATTGTACGAGAGCCATCGCCATAGCTGCACCGAAAAGTACAGTTTGGATTGCATGCTATTTTGAAACTGTCCAGAGCATCACAAAGAGAGTTGGCGCATGAAATAGGAGAGTAAGAGGACAATTTGGAGGGGTCGAAGATTGGTGTAGATTGGCAGCAGCCATCTCAGGGCTCACATTTGGTCCAAACAAGATCACTCCCCATGTCAACTATTGCTTCGAAGCTCACAGGGGGTGTCCCCACCACAACACTCATCAGGAATCCTCCATTCCTAGCTTGAACGAGCGTTTGAGTGTCTAATTCCCCAGATATCTGTTGCTTTACAAATGCCTCGATCGCATTCATTCGTTTCTTGCTTCGATCGACAGTCGAAAGTAATCACTCTGTACCATTGAAATCTCCCTTAGATCTGCGCATCAGATTCACCTTCAATTTGAACTCTCCATTCGAAGAAGATGCCACCATGGGAATAGATAAACATATGAAAGCCACAACGCTCAATAACTTGGAGCACCCCATTTCTTTCTTTCTCTCACTAATGTACTCTATCCCATAAAGAAGAACAAAGTGGGTTTATATAGGCACAGTCTAACACTAAAAAACTCTTTGTTTTGTAGATTTTAAGAGTGTGAACACTATAAGAAAAGCGTAGCAGATTAGATCAGCTGAATATCTCACATAATTGAAGTGATGCTTTAACGATTTAGACATATGAGGCCACAAATATTCTGAGGTACAAATATTCACCTTCACGGGTTGTGATTCTTCTTTCTAGCTCCAGTTTTCATTCACATTTAGGCTCAAAATCTTTAAAATAGTATGGACAGTCCGTGTTGCTCAACTGAAACGTCACTTGCACATCACTTGCGACTGTTGCAATATAAACACTCCTAATACATATCACACTTATCTATCATGATACTTCAATGATTTATCGTGTGAGCCAAGAAAGTTTTGCAACTCCAACTATTAGCCTTTGTGGGGCATTATTCTTCCTTATTGGCTTCCACTAATCTCACCATTCCACACACTTTTGAAGTACAATATTCCCCTACGTGGGGAATAAGTTTGTTTCTTTCATCTCTGGATGCCCATTTCTTATATATACTAAATTAAAAAGAGAGCTTTTCCACTTTAGATGTTATGTTCTATCATTTCTTATCTATGAAATTTTATATGATAATAAAATGAAAGACACTTTAACTAATGTGGATAAAGCAATAATACTTCTTTTTACTTCTTATGGTATTATCTGTATGGTATTATTGGTATGAAAAGTATAATAGTTTTTTAATAGTAAAATAAAATATTAATACATGTATCAAAAGAGGTACAATGGTTAATTTCATAGTATATATATATATTAGAAATAAAAGGGGAAAAAAAAAAGATATGAGAAAAGAAAAAATGAATAAATATGTATATAAGTGAGGGAAGAGAAAAAAAGGGGGAGAGATTACTAAAGAGAAAGAAAGAAAAAAGAAGAGATGTGTATATATATATATAGGAAGACAAAGGGGGAGAAAGAGATAAAAAGAAAATAAAATAAAAGGAAATGAAATAGATCTAGATAGATGGAAATAATAAGGGAGACATAGATATAGAGAGATACTAATGAATAATAAGAGTCAAAGAGATATGGATAGAAAGTGATTGAGACAATGGGAGTATCTAAATAATAATTAATCAACAAATATATCAATGCATTGTTAATCATTGATATAAGTATTTGTCACCCTTTGATTATAATTTTTTTGCTATATCGTTTCATAGATATCTATTTTAATATTTTTAAAATTAGTAATTTAAAAAAAATTATAAATTACACATTGTATATATGTCTATGTGTTAATAATAAACATGTTGCTATACATTAACATACTTTTTCAAAATTAGCATACATAGAAGAACCCAGACTAAATTGTAATGGGTGATCAAGGTATGAGTAGAAGGATGAGGGTGATCTAAAGAAGCAAGAGCCAAAAAGTTGTTTAAAATGGAAGGATGTGTTATAGGTGTGGGAACAATTGAAGATGTGAAAGGTTACCACCTACCTTGAAATGCTCCATAGTTTTGAGCCTAGAGCTACTATAGAGTTTTTTACGGGTTGGAAGAACTTCAATGCAACCATGTATGGAGTCTCCTTCCCTATAAAACACTTAGTTCATTTCAAAAATCTCTGGTCTACCAAAGAAAGGCTTGAAATGTTTCAAAGAAAGGAAAATTACTAAAAAGGACCTCCAAAAGTTTCCCAAGGATTATGTGGAAAAGAAATCTCTTGTCAAGGTGGGTAGCTACTTTTCTAACAAATAAATCAAGCCTATTTGGCATATTGTGTTAAGCTATGTTAGGTAATACTTTACCCTAGATGGTAGGAAGAGGTGAGTTTATTACTTTAATTTTTTATTTCTAAATCATTTTCATTATGGGGAAAAAATTTATTTTTCATATTACATCCTAAATTCCTTGAATAGGAGTGTGGTGAATCATAAGAAGATATCCTCTCACGCTATCCTCCATGAAGGTCTTATCCTATTATTCATAGAATATTGTAAATCTTGGATCCCTAATGCGAGTCAAAAAATTAAAAAGGGAAGTGGGTCAAGGAGTAAGACTAAAATCCTTGTTTCTGGTAAAAATACTTTTGTTCTAGAGAGTGACGAAATAGGGATGGACATGGGGGAAGAGGAAGATGCCACCTTTGAGGACACGAAGGCTAAGAAGGCTTCTGTGGATTTCTAGGGAAAATAAGGGGAAGGTATGAAAATAAGGGATGAAAATGAGAACTCTCCTCTAGTTAAAACAAAAAATTCATGGAGATACTACTAAAAAATGCTAGGCAACAAGCAAGGACATTTAGATCTACCATAACAAGTATGATAAAAAGGATAAGAAGAAGGAGGTGCCTATTTTTAATATAGTCAAGTACTATGCCTCTGGCTCTAAGGAGGCACCCCCTATAAAATAAGCTAAATATTTTGGGGACCTTGGGTCCATGCTAGACATGAATGATAAAATCAAGGAGAAAGAAAAGGTTAACATCGCCTTTGATAGCTGGGTACATAACAAAATAATCTCAATAAAAAATGGTAGAAAATTTGGAAAAGGACTTGAAAAATTAAGTGGAGGAATGAAAAAGATTAGATAAAGTCATCCTGAGTCAATTAAAAGAGACATAAAAGTAATTTAGGATAGCAATAGGAAAATTCACTCCTCTATTCATATGCTCATGGGAAAAAAATAGGATTTATCTCAAAGGCATTGAGCTTAAGGTGGACCTTAACAACAAAGAGACCTTAACAAGAAAGACAAAGATCAAAGGAAAGAGAAAGTTGAGGGCCCAAGGAAAAGGAAAAGGGGAAGATTGCACAAGAACAAAGAGATCATTGGTTAGAAGAGCACCAAAGAGGACCATGAGGTAATAGAGCTCTAGGTGACTAGGGCTTTTAGGGAGGTGGCCTAATGTTGTTTTCATGTTGTTGTCCTATCTTTTTTTGGTTTTTGTCTAGTTCTAGTTACTGGTCTTTTATTTTGCTAGATCTATTAGTAGGGATGTTAATTTTGGTCAAGGATTATCTATTTCCAACATACTCTTGAGTTTTGGACTTTAATGTTTAATCTTTATGTAGCTTAATACTTATTGGGTTTTAGGTCTTTGTAATTCCTACTTTTACCTTAGTCCACAAATATTTTTTTATTAAAAAAAATTAATGGTAATGGGCAAAAGTCAAGAGTAATTCTTTTTATTTCTTGGTATTAACTATTATTATTTGGTAATCTTGAGTACACACAAAACTAATAACTCATAGATGAGAGGTTCGCAACTTACCATTGTATCACATAAGTTGTTTCCTAATATATTATTAATTTTAACATGATATCAAGTTTTTAATATTATATTTTTTTAAAACTAATTTTTTCAAAAAAATTATAATTAGAATTTATAATTGAGAGGTTAAATTTAAATAAAAACTACAACCTCTTACAACTTAGGTGATCATATTAATTAGTTTTTTAATGTTACATGGATCGATAAACTCACCATAAATTAGGTATAAATGAAAATTAAATTAGTATAAGTGCATTTAACTTAATTATTTTCACATGTTCTACATTCACCCAAAAAAATTATATTGTTAGTTTAAATTTTTTATGTTAAACAAAACAATGATTTGTTTTAATTATTATTAAAAAAATTTTAAAAAGAGTGATATAACTTTAATAATATATTAAATGGTGAATTAAAAATTATATAATAATACAACATGCTTATCAAACTATTATATATTATAAAATAATATGTAAAGTACTAAGAAATATGGACATGTTAGAATATGATAGAAATATCTAGAGGCATGCATCGAGCCCAAAATGAGGAAGAATGACAAGATTAACACCTTTTTGCATAAAGGTCTTGAATAGAGAAGAATGAGAAATCTTATTGTTGGAAATAATTGAAATGATCATAAGAATAGTTGTTGGAATAATATATGGAACTGGTAAAGAATGTCCTCAATCATTTTTTTGTCATTGATGTCAAACTTGCTACTTGCAGGGATGAGAATTGCTTTAGTGATCCAAACACTATCAATTAGTTGATTGTCAAGGTGGAGGCAATCAATAAGATGTAACTAGAACACCTTGAGAAAGGTTGAAGTTATGATGTTGTAATGAAGTACAGGGATCAGTTAAGCCATTGATGAAATAGTGTATTGGATGACATACTAAAAGATACAAAGAATGAGCACACTGAAACATATCAAAGATCTAAGGTTTTAGCTAAGTTTTTTGTAAAGCTCAAACTAAGTTCATTAGAGAGGAGCCAAGCAAGCTAGTAAGAGCCAAAAAAATTCCTAGTTAAAGTGCCGAGCAAGTTCAGATGCCGAGCAGAATTAAGTGCCGAGCAGAACCAAGTGCCAAGCAGAATCAAGTGCCGAGCAGAATCAAGTGTCGAGCAAAACTAAGTGCCAAGCATAATTAAGTGCCAAGCAGAATCAAGTGCCGAGTTGAATCAAGTGCCAAGCAGAACCAAGTGCCGAGCAGGTATATGTGTCAAGCAACACAGAGGTGCTGAGCACTAGTAACTCAATAATGCCGAGTTGCTGTATTATTTTGGAAATCGAAGATTCGTCAGATCTAAGCCAACAAAGTTGTTATCTAGAAATATGTGAATTAAAAGGAAGATAAGAATGATGAGTTGGTGGCACAGAACACCATGTAGAACATTTTAAAGATACAACTGGCAAAGTTTCTAGAAGAGAACAAGATATGGGGAAGATACATTGTATCCTACCTAATCCATTTTGAAGCCCTAAGATTGAAAAGAAAAAAATTGAGCGGCAAAAGGCAAACCAGACTTCTATATAAGAAGACATAAGTTAATAAAAAAAAAAGGGGGATAGTGAGAGAGAGAGAGCTGTGGTCAACCATAAAAGCATGAAGTGCTATAGAATGTGCTAAGGAGAAGAAAGCACAGGAACTCTGTTTAATTAGATGACCACAAGAATGATTGCATTGGCAGAATGAGTAAGAAGAATCAAGAAGATGAAGCCTTAGAGGGAAACAAGTAGTCAGAGCTAAAGTGATTGAAGCCAAGCATAAGGATTGAACTAAAAGAGTGATCTGAAATCTACAAAGTATGTTGTAAGTTATGTTAGATCAAAAGACCATTATCATTACTTTCTAGCAATTGTAACAATAAGATAAATCCTATGGACTTAGGTTGGTTTAATAGCCATTAGATAAATCCTTTAACAGGGTGACATTCCAAGTGAATGTTCTAAAGACCTTTAACCAGGCTCATTCCTAACAGTTTGGTGAAATCCTCTAATAAGGTCACATTTAACAGTGTGTTGTAAGCCTTTAATAGGGCAGGCTTTTAACAGGGCATCACTTTAGAAGAGTGAGAATCAAGTAGTATGTTACTGGTGGTTTTTCCCAAATCGGGTTTCCACGTAAATCATTGTGTCATGTGTTGATTTTGAATGTTTTATCTTTGCATGTTGATTTACAGTAACTTGCTTATATGATTGATTTAAGTTTGAATAGATGAAAAGGGTATGAGTTTATTAAAAAGGTATTAATAGGGCATTTGGACCTTGAATAACTGATTCACCCCCCCCTCTCAATTATTTTAAAAGAATTCTAACAATTGGTATCAAAGCCTGACTGCTGATTCAGTTTAAAGGGACTACTAGCATAAAAGATCAAAATGCCAAAGAGAGAAGTTCCCAAGCTCAACAAAGACAACTTTCTTGCATGGAAAAGTTTGATAAAGCTACATCTTGGATCCATAGGAGATTAAGCACAAAATTCAATTGTCACTAAACATGTAGATCCAATAGGTGTTCCTACTACTAAAGACATGAAAAACAAGCAAGAACACAACGAGACAATGCTGGAAATTGCCTCTGCACTCAGCTATGCTGAATTTGATGATATCAAAGGATGTGACACTACATTCAAAATGTGGAAAGCCTTATCAGACATCTATGGAGGAGATCAGAATCTACAAAGAGCAAAAAGAGAAGGTCTTAGAGGAAAGTTTGATGACATGAAAATGGAAGAAAATGAGAATGCTGCTCAGTATGGCGCAAGAATAAAGGAAGTGGTAAGTGCAATAAGATGCTTGAATGGTCAACTGGATGAAGATACTGTCAATAGTAAGTTCTTAAGAACCTTGCTCCCTATCTATGCTATTAGAGTATCAGCAATACAAGAGCTAAGATGTATACTAGGAAATAATCTAAGCTTTGAAGGTATAATAGGTAGACTCACTGCATTTGAGTTATCTAACTTTGACAAGTACAAATCTGAAAATGTTGAATATGCTTTTAAGGCCAAGTTATCACTGAAAGATGTCGAACAGGTGAAATCAAGGAAAGGAAGAAAAATGAAGTATGTATCTAGTGATAGTAGCACTAATGAGGAAGATGTGGAACAATTGGAAGCATTTCTCGCTAGAAGATTTCATAGGGGCAAAGGAAAATTCAAAGGTAAGATGCCTATCATTTGTTTCAATTGCAATGAAGTAGGTCATATTGCTGCAAGATGTCCACAGAAAAAGGATTCCAAGGAAGGCAACAAATACAAGAACAGAAGAGATAATGACAAGAGAGATTACAAAGAAAAAGGTAAGAAGTGTTATATTGTTGAAGAAAATTCTGATGACAATGATGATGAAGTTGTTTATGTAGCCATGAAGGACCAATCTAATGAAGAAGAAGCCACAACACTAGTGACATGTATAAACAAGAATGACAGATGGATCATGGATAGTGGATGCTCACATCACATTACAGGAGACAAAAGTAAGTTTGTTAACTTTACTCAGTATGATGGAAATAGTGTTAGATTTGGTAATG
Organism: Cupressus sempervirens; assembly: GCA_028749045.1. Lineage (NCBI taxonomy): Eukaryota > Viridiplantae > Streptophyta > Pinopsida > Cupressales > Cupressaceae > Cupressus > Cupressus sempervirens. The sequence goes on along the minus strand of CM053785.1, from coordinate 641,745,366 downwards.
ATGCTCCATGCCAAATCAAAGGAAAAGGTTCCATTAAGCTCACAGAACAAATTTCATGTGACAATGCATACTATGTTGAAGGATTAAACTACAATTTACTGAGTGTCTCACAGTTAGGCAATATAGGTTGTAAAGTGGAATTTGGAAACAAAACTACCAAAATCTATGACAATGATGGTAAATTGATAAGAAAAGGAGAACAAACAAAGAGTGATTTGTTTTACCTTGATATGGATGATGTTTCTTGTCTATTTGCAAAATTTGATGATGAATGGTTATGGCATAGAAGATTATGTCATGTCAACTTTGAAAATCTAGTCAACATCAGTAGAATGAAGAAAGTCAGAGGCTTACCAAAATTAAAGAAGCCTAATAATATCATGTGCAAACAATGTCAGCTAGGAAAGATGACAAAATCAAGTTTCAAAAGCAAAAACTTTACATCTAAAGAGATACTTGAGTTAGTTCACACTAACTTATGTGGTCCAATGGAAATACAAAGCTATAGAGGAGATAAATACATAATGTTATTTGTTGATGACTATTCCAGGATGATGACTGTTATATTTTTAAAACAAAAATTTGATGCTTTTCAAATGTTTAAGTGGTATGTGGCTAGAGTTGAAAAGGAAACTGGAAAAAGCTTGAAATGCCTAAGATCAGATAGAGGTGGTGAATTTACATCAAATGAATTTGAGATATTTTGTAATGACAATGGAATCAAAAGACAAACGTCAGCTCCTAGAATTCCCCCACAGAATGGAATTGCTGAAAGAAGAAGCAGATCTATAATTGACTGTGCTAGAACATTAATGATGGAATAGAATGTTGCTCTAAAATACTGGAGAGAAGCCGTAAGCATAGCTGTTCCTACACTGAACCAAGTACAAGTCAAGAAATGTACAAATACAACACCTTTTGAATTATGGTATGGTTACTCACCAAATGTAAAACATTTCAAAGTGTTTGGTTGCAAATTTTTTATCCTTAAAGATGTTAGAAATGGAAAATTTGATGCAAAAAGTGATGAAGGTATATTTCTTGGTTACTCCAATAGTAGTAAGGCATATAAGTGTTTGAATATTAACACTAACAAAATTGTGGAAAGTGCAAATGTAAATTTTGATGAGCACACAGAAGTCCAAGCTGAAATACCAAAAAAAATGGAAGAATACAAAACCTTTGTATATTCTTATGAAGGAATGACTGCTGATGAGGATGATGTCAATCAAATTGAAAATCAACAACAAGTGTCAATTTCAGCCGATTCACAACTAGTGAATGCTGAGTTGCATTCAGAAGCCGAGTTACAGAATGAAGAAAATGCACAATCTAATTCTAAAGACAGCATACATGATGAAGAACAACCTGACAATGAAGTGCATAGTGATCTTGAATCCGAAAGATCAAACATGGAAACAAGGACAAAGCCAAGATTATCCAAATATGTGAAAAGACATCACCCTGCTGAAAAAATAATTGGTGACAAAGATGCAAGACCAATGACAAGGAACAGACTAAGACATGAATCATGTCTGATTAGCCAATCTAAACCCAAGACAGTACATGGTGCATTACAAGATGATGACTGGTATAAAGCTATGGAAGAAGAAATTGATCAAATAAGAAAAAATAAAACCTGGAGTTTGGTTCCCAAACCAACTGACAAGAATGTGATTGGCACCAAATGGGTATTCAGAAACAAACTAGATGAAAATGGTGAGATTACCAAAAATAAAGCTAGACTAGTATGCAAGGGTTATGCTCAAGAAGAAGGAATAGACTATGGGGAAACTTTCACTCCTGTTGCTAGAATGGAAGGAGTAAGAACTTTACTTGCATATGCTGCCTACAAAGATTTTAAAGTCTATCAGATGGATGTAAAATCTGCTTTCTTAAATGGTATACTAGAAGAAGAAGTCTACATTGAACAACCAGAAGGATTTGTTGATGAAAACAATAGGGATATGGTGTGTAAGTTACAGAAAGCACTCTACTATTTGAAACAAGCACCTAGAGAATGGTATGAGAGACTTCACAAGTATCTAGTGCAAATTGGATTTGAAAGAACTGATGATAATAGCAACATGTACATCAAAGCTAAAGAAGGTAAAGACATTATTGTATCTAAAATGTTTGTGGATGACATAGTATTTGGTGGAGAGGAAATACTTTGCAAAGGCTTTGCTAACAAAATGAAACATGAATTTGAGATGTCTATGTTTGGAGAAATCAAATTTTTTGTTGGATTACAAGTACATCAACTCAAACATGAAATATTTATTACACAATCAAAATACATCAAAGAAATTCTTAAAACATTTGGATTGGAGGAATCCAAACTAGTCAGCACACCAATGGCCATAAGAAATAAGCTATCCAAAAATGATGAGTCAGCTGAAGTCAATCAAACAATGTACATATCCATGATTGGAAAACTACAATATGTTGTACATAGTAGACTAGACATAGCATTAGCAGTTGGAATAGTGGCTAGGTTCTCTGCTAATCCTAAAGAAAATCATCTCATAATAGTAAAAAGAATAATGAGATATCTCAAAGGGACTGATGACTTTGGTCTATACTACAAAAAGAATGGAAAATTTGAACTCAATGCATATATAGATGTAGACTGGGGAGGAAACATTGATGACAGAAAAAACACAAGTGGAGGTGCATTATTTCTAGGCAAAAGGCTGGTTACCTGGACTAGCAAGAAACAAACATGTATATCCCAGTCCACTGCAGAATCAGAATATGTGGCAACTGTAGTCAATTGTACAAACATTGTATGGCTCACACATCTATTCAATGGAATGAAAGAAGAAGTAATAAAATTGGTGATATTGTATTGTGATAATACAAGTGCTATAAACATATCCAAAAATCCAGTAATGCATGCAAAAACCAAGCATATTACAATCAAGTATCATTATGTCAAAGAATTGGTAGAAGACAAACAAGTGAAGTTGGAATACATTCACACAAAAGAACAAACTACAGATATCTTCACCAAACCATTGCCCAAGGATGCCCATGAATATCTTAGAGGCAAGTTGGGGGTTATACCCCTAAGTCAAGTAGTTTAAGGAAACAAGGAAGCTGCCTTGCATCAACAGTAATAAATCATTAAAATATTAACAAGTTGATGCAAAGGATGACAGCAGGAACAGAAACTCCAAATCAGTCACAAGCATGGTGACAGAGGGAGAAAAACAACAAGAAGCCAAAGCTTATATTTTAAATGATAAAGATGCTACATCTTTGGCATTTATGTCAAAGAGGGAGAAATATCTATAAAACTGATCAATGCAAAGAAAGAGGGAGATATATATGAAAGAGAGAGATATATGTGATCATTAGTGAAAATGCAGCAAGCCAATGTATACAATCTTGGTGGTAACTGCATTGATTACTTGATCAGTTTGGTTTGCCATCAATGCCAAAGAGGGAGATTGTTGGAAATGATTGAAATGATCATAAGAATAGTTGTTGGAATAATATATGGAACTAGTAAAGAATTTCCTCAATCATTGTTTTGTCATTGATGTCAAACCTGCTACTTGCAGGGATGACAATTGCTTTAGTGATCCAAACACTATCAATTAGTTGATTGTCAAGGTGGACGCAATCAATAAGATGTAACTCGAACACCTTGAGAAAGGTTGAAGTTATGATGTTGTAATGAAGTGCAAGGATTAGTTAAGCCATTGATGAAACAATGTATTAGATGACATACTAAAAGATACAAAGAATGAGCACACTGAAACATATCACAGATCTAAGGTTTCAGCTAGGTCTTTTGTAAAGCTCAAACTAAGTTCATTAGAGAGAAGGAGCCGAGAAAGCTAGTAAAAGCTGTCAAAATTCCTAGTTAAAGTGTCAAGAAAGTTCAGATGCCGAGCAGGTATAGGTGCCAAGCAACACAGAGGTGCTGAGCACCAGTAACTCAATAATGTCGAGTTGCTGTATTATTTTGGAAATTGAAGATTTGTCAGATCTAAGCCGACAAAGTTGTTATCTAGAAATCTATGAATTAAAAGAAAGATAAGAATGATGAGTTGGTGGCACAGAAAACCATGTAGAACATTTTTAAGATACAACTGGAAAATTTTCTAGAAGAGAACAAGATATGGAGTAGATACATTGTATCCTACCTAATCCATTTTGAAGCCCTAAGATTGAAAAGAAAAAAATTGAGTGGCAAAAGGCAAATCAGACTTCTATATAAGAATACATAAGTTAATAATAAAAAGGGGGATAGTGAGAGAGAGAGCCGTGGTCAAGCATAAAAGCATGAAGTGTTGTAGAATGTGCTAAGGAGAAGAAAGCACAAGAACTCTGTTTAATTAGATGACCACAAGAATGATTGCATTGGCAGAATGAGTAATAAGACTCAAGAAGACATAGCTTGAGAGGGAAACAAGCAGTTAGAGCTGAAGTGATTGAAGCCAAGCATAAGGATTGAACTGCAAGAGTGATTTGAAATTTGCAAAGTATGTTGTAAGTTATGTCAGATCAAAATACCATTATCGTTACTTTCTAGCAATTGTAACAGTAAGATAAATCCGATGGACTTAGGTTGGTTTAACAACCATTAGATAAATCCTTTAATAGGGTGACATTCCAAGTGAATGTTCTAAAGACCTTTAACTAGGCCCATTCCTAACAATTTGGTGAAATCCTCTAACAAGGTCACATTTAGCAGTGTGTTGTAAGCCTTTAATAGGGAAGGCTTTTAACAGGGCATCAATTCAAAAGAGTGAGAATCAAGTAGCATGTTACTGGTGGTTTTTCCCAAATTGGGTTTTCACGTAAATCATTGTGTCATGTGTTGATCTTGAATGTTTTATCTTTGCATGTTGATTTACAATAACTTGCTTATATGATTGATTTAAGTTTGAATAGATGAAAAGGGTATGAATTTATTAAAAAGGTATTAATAGGGCATTTGGACCTTGAATAAATGATTCACCCCCCCTCTCAGTTATTCTAAAAGAATTCTAACACTTATATGTGACACTTTTAATAGGGATTGATTGGGATTGGGAACTTATGCATTGAGATATGTGTTATGGGTTCTTTGACAACAAAGAATGAGAGGACATAAAAAAGGTTTATTAGGACAAGTGCACTAGTGAAGTATAGCTATAGGTGGAGTTGCAGGATAGTGAGAAAGAATTTTCTAAGTGAGGGGCCTAAGTGGACATGGAATTGTTGGGAATATAATAGGGAAAGTGAGATACTAATAGGGGGGAATCAGGATCTATAAAAACTTCTTAGACTTTAAACATGAAACATATTTAATATCTTCATCATTAACCCTTATCTCAATTTTACCATAAATAACATCAACTATTTACTATGATAAATTATTAGATCTAACATCTAATTGCATGAATGAACTCTCATAAATACATAACACATGAACACAATGATTTTTTAACACAAAAAACCCCCAATATGAAGGTAAAATTGTGGTGGTGATGACACCCAAAAAATATTCACTACTACAACAATAAAATTGTGCCTGTTAAGGCTACAATATTTTGAACACTTTTCATGTTCTACCCTATGGGGGGTCTATCTTGTCAAAGGCTAAAGGAACTACTAGGTTCTACCTTGACTAAAGGATTTTTACATCATAACTAAGGAAGTACTTTGTTAATATATTTATAGAATTTTATTAAAGCTACTATGTTAAGATTTTCAAGCCCTGAAATACCTATTAGAATGTTCAATACCTAATCCTTTGGTATGCACTTATAATTTTGATATAATGTCTCCTCTATCTAATATATTATCACCTTACCATGATTGATCTGCGTTAACTCTTCTAAAAATTGTTCATGACACTTCTTGGTTTCTTCTAAATGATTCACCTCCAAAACTTTGCATGCAATTAAACTCTTCATTCATACATACATACTCGCACATGCAAACTAGGTTGAATAGAACCTCCTTAAATAGTTATTGGGTGAACCTTCTAGATCCCAATCAATGATCTAGATTCATTTCTTTTATACCTTAGTCCTTGCAATTTTTTGTTGGTGGATTGCCTCACAGTGGGATTTATGATCTTCCACTCGATGTGTAATTAGCTCCTTGATTACCTGCTTGGTCTATAAAAAATGCTTCCAGCTCGATAAAAATTGGTTTGCATCAGATTTCTTCATTCCGAATAAATATTTAAAATTGTGTTGCTCAATACTTACATCGTACTAATACTTGGCATAAAACATTTCATCTATTTGTCCCTTGGCCTTAATTCTCTTTGGCATATACTAAATAATTCAGTCTCTATATCACTCTGCATCAACTATTGTCCCTGATAAACTAAAAAATTATTGGAATACTTGGTGACCTTTGGCTTTCTCGACAATAACTACTACTCAACATATAAATTGAAATATATACAATTCTTCAATACATGAATTGACATGGGATGACTTGGTAGTAGTGATGACCAAAAAATCATGTTTGTTATGAATTTGCATGATATATACATGAACTAAAACTTCAAAACATCAAATTCAATATTTGAAAAACTCCCCTCGATCATCCTTATCCATCATTAGTATATTCTTCGTTGTTATCATCACCCCTCTTGTTTTGGTCACTCATAGGTGCTGCTAGGGTGGAGGAGTCAAACCAAACTTATCCAAAAATAGTTTGTAAATTTACAAAATGTTTCCTAATGTATTATCCTAGTTAGTCCTTATGAATTAAATTACATGAATCTCTATCTCCAATTTTTCTACAAGACCCACCATACTATCAAAAAATTACAAATTTTGATCTACTTGGATTAGCTCTTTTACATTCTTCAAATGCATTTGTATAACCTCAAGATGAGGTGTACTTATGGCTTGAATAGAAATCATTTTTTCTCTAATTCTTCTATACTCTACAGTCAACTTTGTAAGCCTTTCCTATTGAAAATTGACCTTGGATAAGTGGATTACACTCCAACTAGCATCCATAGTTAGTGCATTGGCACTATACTACAAGCCCTTTTCTAACTTATCTATCCTTTCTATGATGTCCTTTATGTTAGAATGAATTATAATGGTATTCCTTTGGGGGAGTAACCTAAGAATTACTAGAGTATGTGGAGATGGATAGCATGATTGACATGTTGCATTCATGATAGTGTTTGTCATTAATGAAAGCATAGCATGATTTTTGTGTATTCTTGTAGATAGGACAATCTAATGATGATGTCAAAAAGTGTGTAAGTTCTAAAGTCACATGTGTGAGAATTTGTAAAGACTTTGAGCTAACAGTTTTGTGTAATTGCAAAATAATTAATTATCTTAATATGGTCCTATTATAATTAATTGGGAAAGCCTAAAGGCCAAATCAATGAATATTTTTGAGGACATGATATAAAGGAAGGATATTTTCCTTGTTTGAAAAGGTATCAAGTGAGTGGATTATGTGAATAAGAGAAAAGTATTTTGGTAAAAGCGATTAAGTGATACAAGATAAAAGAAGAGGAAGTTAAAAGAAAAATTATTTCTTTTATTCTATAAGGAATAATATAGAGATCACTTAGATAGTGAGTTTAGTGATCTTGTCCCTGAAGATATTTGGACAGTGGGTTCATTTGCCTTCTACAACTCCTAACAGGGTTGGAATCTCCTAATAAGGATTCAAAGTCTCCTAATAGGGGATGATATGTAGTAAATATTTGTATTGACTCCTAACAAGGTCCATCCTCTAACAAGGAACATTTATATTAGTACATATTTTGTGGGTATCATTCTGACCGGTGTTTTCTCTCTAATCAAGGGTTTCCTTAGTTAACATATCTGGCATCATTGTGTATGAAGATCTTGTTATGATTTATAATTATATTACTCATATGGTTAAGAATTAATAAGGTTTATAATTGTTATAATAGCTGAATAACTAATTCAACCCCCCCCACCCCCCCCCCCCCCCCCCCCCCCCCCTCACAGTTATATTGGTGGACTTTAGTTTCTATCAATTGGTCTTAGGCACTAGTACATTAGGCCTCCATTTTCAACCAACATTATTTATGATAGGCCAATTTGGATTGTTAAATTCATTTTTTTAAATATGATCCTGACAACATCAAAATTTCAACAATAGTTAAGTTTATCATTTAAATTTTGACGATAGTTAAGTTTCTCATTGAAATTTGGATGTTGTGAGGACCATATTGAAAAAACAAGTGAAATAGTTCATTTTGTTTTCATGCTGTAGATTTTGGGTGGGAGTTTGGGTCAAGTTTGAGAGAAGAAATGATAGCAAGAGGTAACCCTTATCACATTTGATGATCAGTTGTATGCTTAATTTTTGTTCCTTGTTTTATTTAACTATGTATGCAAACCAATATGACCAAACTCACTCTGGTCATTTGAAAACACATTTTCTATTTCCTAAGAATAGTAAATTTAATCATGATTGGAACCCTCATTTTAATGATGAAATTCCACCCACAATAGACTTGCAGGACAGATCCATATGGTAGAAAGTAAAATCAACCATGGCTAGGTAGAGAGCAACTACTTCATTTCCATTCTCTAGAAGAGAAGCTATTTCATTTTTTTCTACTCCCAATATGACTACCCACCATTCACTTCCCACTTCTAGAAGTTCCTATGACACTGACAGGCTTGACACTTAGGTAAAAAGAAGGAAATTATCTAGGCCTCTCTTATTCAATCATTGCAAACAGAATATTATATTTCCATAGAGACTTGACATATCTGGGTATAATGTATATTCCTCAAACTTTTCTAATATCCTTCCAAAGTTGTAATGGTCATGGGAGCTTTGAAATAGGGTATCTATCAATTTTTTTGAACGATAGTATGCTAGCAATGTGATAAATGAGATTTAGAAACCTTTTCTTATAATAAATGCAATCGCAAAGGTGTAAAACTAGATATGATAGCTTCTAGATTTCTTTACTAGCATCTTCCTTTGTATGTATGGGAGGGCACTGTAACCCTTATTGCATTTGATAAACAATATTTGTTCCTTATTTTCTTTAACTCTATATGCAAACATTATAACCCTTATTACATTTGAGTAGCACAAATTGCGGTAACAATCTTCTCAAGATGACTTCCTATCAATACTAATTCCATTCCCACATATGATTCCATGAGTAAGGAACTGATTGTGGTCTCTATTCTAAATGAATGAGATTGACAGACCTATCTAAATGGATATAAGAATCATCCCAACCACTATCGGCCCCCAAAAAATCATACTTCTATGTTCAAATCTCCCAATCTAGTTCTAAGACTATGCTAGTTTACATGGTCAAACTTCAAATGACTTCACTCAGCATGATGCTAAAATCTACCATTTAATCCATCAACCCCTTTCAACAACTTTTCATAAACACTAAATAGTAGAGCAAAGTGTAATAACAAACTCATTTTACTCATGAATTGACTTTTTCTCAATCAACTATTTTTAGGTCTAGATCTAGGGTTTGATTCTTTAGGCATGGCTTGTATTAATGTATCTAGGGTTTGATTCTTGTGGTAATGTATTAAAATTTGATATTTAACTACTTCCAACATTGCAAATGTTGAAGGGTGACACCCCACCAATTATGTACATCAACATGTCTTACATTGGATATATGATGTCCACCTAATGCATTTAGAAGGATGAATATGATGTGGAAAGAAATGTATTTATGCTCTATTTCCTTATCAAGGAAGAATGATGAGATATATATAAAACAAAAGGTCAATATGTGTACCTCCTAATCATTTTTAATAAATTAAGAAAATGAGGATAGAATAGTAATTAAATTTTGAAAAGGTAGAGTTTTGAAAGGGTCAAATAATTTTTATAAAGTAAGAAAGGTAGATCAAGGAAGTGTTTCTAATGTGAAAGAACAATAATGATAATAGGAGACTTAGTAAGGACAAGATTGTTTAATTTGGAGAGATCTTTGTATAAAAATATATATATTTTAGGTTGTTCAATATTCTTTGGACTGATTTAGTTTCAAACCATTCTAAATTAATTTTTCATTTCTAATATTTGAATATTTAGTCTTGAATTTTAGTTTTTATCTCTTCTGTTGTTTGCTTCTTCTTGTTTTTACAATTGTAGTATAAATAGATGTTTATTTTATGCATAATTTTTTGTTGGGATTCATACTTTTTTCTATCTTGCTTTGAAAACATTGTGCTAATATTTTTTTAAAAGACATCTTCAAAAACAACAAAAGAATATCAAATAACATCAAGAAACAAGAAATTAAAAGGAAGGAAAATATAAGAAAAGCATGAAGACCACATTGAAAGAGCTAAAATAGAAAATAAAAACACAAAACATACAACCCATCAACCATAAAACCACAACCTAATTAAAATGGTTTGAATCCAAAATGTTCCATGGGGCACTAAAAAACTCATTTCAACAATTATTTCCATAATGAATCACACTCATCTATTGGTAAATAGACTTGTCATGTTGAAATTCTTGACCATGTGCCCAATAGATGTGTGAAAAACTAAATACAACTATAGGATAATTATGAGCATGGTAAATAAAACATTCACCCTTCTAAAATGATGAAATCTATTTTGTAATTCTAATTATGAGTGATAATTGTAATTTAGTGTTGAGTCATCACATGTACACTTTATTAATTCTACTTCAATCAACTCTTTACTCTTGCAATGACATAGAAGAGGAAGGCATGAATGTAACACAAGTTCCATTAGTTATCTATAAAAGTTGTCACTAATAATCTTTTACAATTCAATAAATTGAATTCCTTCACAAGTGATGGTGATAAAAAGATGCAACCTTCAAATTCATGGGAATCCTTATTTTCCACTATCCCATTAAGAAAGATGGCTATGTTGGCAATGTCATGTGTCAATAAGGACATATGAAATACTTTTGAAATTTGTAATTTCCTTTTCTTAGGTATCATGAGCCAACTTGTAGATATGGCATGGAGGCACCGATCCTTATTATGAAGGAAATATTTCTGTGCATACTCCTTGTTGGCATTTGTGATTGACAATTAGACATTGGGTTAAGCCTTTCTACCACTCTATCATCAACTGACACTACTTGTTAAGAAAATAAATTGTATGATCATATGCATTATAGTATGAGTTATGGACACTAAATGTACTAAGATGTTTTGGGCATCGATTAGAGACAAAAATGCTCCAAATTAAACTATGACAATTTACAATTCCTCTATCATTTTTTGAACAACTCACAATATGCTTTTCCTTTAAATATTTTCCATGACTTTTGCAAAAAAAATGTGTCGATATGAAGTTTTGAAATCACTCTTCTTGTTATTAATATCTATAACATGTCTCCTAGTTGAAAACTTCCTCTCCAAAAGAAAATAATTGAGCTTATTTGAAGATCAAATATAAAAGTAATTTCATCTTCATTTTTCTTGTTCTAATTAAGACATGTTGTATATGATTCTATAATCCGCATTTATGTCTGTGTGGGAGTCAACTATTGGAATTTTTTATTACAGTACTTGATGGGCATTGATACAATAGACTTACCCACCAATATTCCTAAATAACTGATAAATAGATTGACAGTAAACTACTTCATGATTGAAAACACACATATACACACACAAACACGTATTTAATAATGTATGATAAGGAAGAGGTCAATGGATGTATAGAAATCAAAGACAAAAGGCACCACAACACTTAAATTGTATAATTCATTTGATTTAGTTAGATGCCACCCATACTAAAGAGGTAGTAATATTTAATTATTTAATTATTTTTTATTATATAAAAGATACTACTAATGCTTGTATGTTTATATTTGATATAATTTATAGTGGGCAAATATTTGCCTGTGAAGAAAATCTATGCCAACAATATAAACCTAGAAGAAAATAAGGGGACAATTGCTAGATTGTGGTCTTGATTAAAAAGAAAAGCTAATGGAAAATGTTATTATCGTTGCAAGAAATGTAGGAGCTTAAAGAATCAAAGAGTTCTAATCACAACAACATAGTGACACTATAGACAACATGATCACATTGAAGTGGAAAAGGATTTTCGTCCTTTGGTCAATGCTGATTTCAAACTAGTGGAACATGGAGGTGTGACTATCAAAGAAGAAGGTAATTCTTCCATAGAAGAAGATGATCCTAAGGTTGAGAACACAATTGAAGATGTTGGTATTGGTGCAACTAATAATGTGCCAGAGAACAAGATTGAAGATGTTACTCGCGCAACTAATGAAGATGATGAAGACAATGATGAAGAAAATGATATTAGTGCATCTAATGATGATGATGAAGATAACCTTAATATAATTTTAATTGAAAAGGCATACAAGCCCCTTTACCAAGGCTCCTAAACAATGCTTCTCTTTGATGTATTATTGTTGGTAAACCTCAATGTTATGAATGGTATATCTAATGTAGAAATCTTATGTATGCTAAGTTATGGTGTCATTTTTTTTCATCTTCTATGTTAGTGTACCATTAATTTTCTTTATATTAAAAAAGGAATTCCATAGTTTGATAGGTGAGTTTTTGTTGCCACCATCAATATTCTACCTCGCTCATACCGAGAACTATCAAGCATTATGAAAGATATTGGAGTGGAGTATCAAACAATACATGCATGTCCTAATGATCATATTATATATCATAAACAACATGAATTTGCAACACAATTCCTTGATTGTCACATTAGTAGATATTGATGAAATCAAATAACCAAAAAGGTGCCTTGCAAGATTCTTCGGTACATTCCCATTATTCCACATCTCCCATGATTATTCAGGTACACTAGCTTGGCATAATTTATGGATTACCATGTACACAATAGAATTCAAGATGACATTATGACAAGTTTTTGTGGTATGTAAAACTATTAACACATATTTTTGATATGTAATAGTGCTAATACATTTTTTTTGTATGTGATAATTATAAATATGAATCCTCTAGTACACATGTCATCCAATTATACATGATCTTTTAGGTCTTTAGACAAAGGGAAAATTTGCATGTCCAATTTGTGGTCCAAAGATGGACTCTTGTTATTCAAAAAGTTTAGGAAAGTAGGTGCTTGATGATCATAGACATTTTCTCCACAAAAATCATTAGTATCTAATTATCAAAAAATATATTTTCAATGGGAATGAATAGACAACATCAAAGCCACAAAGAATGACACTTTACATGTATGGAAGTTAGAATACAATATAATGAATCATTGAGGTAATGTAATTCCATCTAATGCAGATTTTTGTATGAAATTAAAATTTGGATATTGTCTTTTATTTAGTAATGATGTAATTGATGTTTGTGAAGATCGTCAAGGAATTGATAAGAAACTTCCAAAAGGACTTAAAAACTATCCTAGACAATTTAGTAGGTTTTTGTACTATGAGCACCTCCCAATCGTGCATTTGTTTGATGCTATGCATATTGGAAAGAATGTAACAGAGACATTATGAAAAATATTGGATGGAAGGTGACAAAGAAAATTGGTCAAAATTTATAATGACATTGGTGAATCCAATCATGCACTAAAGTTTTTCCTTGAATCAATAGCAATGGAAATTGGATTAATACAAGTTCTATTCCTTTGTCATTAATGTAGCAGCAAAATGATGCTATATTTGAAGCCATGAAAAAATTGAATTTACCACAAGATTTGTTGCAAACATAAGTAGTCTCATATCAAAGAAAGGTGATTTTGGGTCAAGGTTGAATATGCATGATTGGCATACCTTCATCAATGTAAGTCATGTTCTTCTATATTTATAATAAATTTGTAAAATATAATATACTTTTCATTGTTTTATTTTATAACATATTGAAAAGTTCATTTTATTATTATTGTAGTATGTTCTACCTATATCTCTCCCATACAACTTTCACAACATATGTGTCAAACAATTTATATATGATCTTGGAAAATACATGAGGTTAAAAGTGTTATTTGTTAGATTTGTTGTATAGATATATATTTTATAAAGTCTCGCTAATATATTTTTGTGTAATGAATATCTTCTAGGTGGTTGTCATCTAAATAAATTAATAAAAAAGACATAAAGCATTGGAAGAGAAAAATTCCTCAACTTTTGTGTGAGATGCAAAAGCATCTGCCTTCAACTTTTTTTGATGCACAAGAACACTTCCTCATACATCTAGTTGAGGAGATTCAATTGTGTGGACCTATACTAACTGGTTCAAAGTGGATGGTTGAGAGGAACTTGAAATTTTTTAAGGGCTTAGTTTGACAAAGAGCACATCCTGAGGGTTCCATGGTCGAGGGATATATGGTACACTAGAATATGGTACACTAGATCATGGTGTACATTAGTGAATATCTTTCCAATTTGCATTAAAGATCCATGTAGATCACATTTGGCATCCCAAATCCATTAACAAATTTTAAGGAGAGTAATTGGTGGGGAAAGGTAGATTGAGAAAAGTAAGAGGTAATTATAAGATATTATTGTAGTTAACTAATTTTTATCCATCATCAATATAATCTATTTCTAAATTGTCTATTTATTTTATATAGTTTCTCATGAGTGGGATGCACTTCATTTTTATATTACAAATATTCTTTGATTAGATGATGGTATGGATTGAACGATCTCAACAAAATGGTCTCTCATTAACATGGGAAGGTGTTTCTTCATTGTTTAAAGAAGTTCATCATAATGAAGATCCCAATGTTACACCAATGGTAATTGATTTAGTAAATGGTTTAACAGGTGGAAAGGTACATATAAATTAATCTATTGTGACCCATTTTTTTAATATCAACTCATGGATGGATTCATAATTTTGATGTGTTTGAAAAATAATAGGTCAAGCACCACAAAGCTATGTACTACAATGGTTGTAAATTTTGTATAAAAAAGGTGGACGACATTGAGAGAACTTGTGATTCTAGAATAACTATAGTCTTTGAGGTCACCAGTATTTTATCTAGGAATGACATACATCCTCAACAATCTAAAAATAGATAGTATGGGATTTTGGATGATATAGTTGAGTGTGACTTTAATTCCTTTAGACTGGTTCTATTCATTATCAAATGGTATAAGCTACGACTAAATCAAAATGATCCTGATAGAACTATTATTGAATATGATAATAGATTTAAAATTATTAATACAAGATCATTTGAGCCAGATGGAAATGAGCCCTATGTTCTTTGAAGCCAATGTGAGAAAGTGTTTTAATATGGCATTCTAAAATAAATTGGGTTGGTCATTTGTCATCAGACATGATCCAAGAGGAATACTGATAAAGTATAATGCGGTTGAAGAAGAAGATATAAAAGAAGTGGAAGATGAAGTAGATGCCAATGATGGTGAAGATGAAGAAGGAGATGATGATTGTAAAGATGTTCATAATGATGGTGATGGAATTGATGGTATTGATGATGATGATGATGATGGCAATGACAATGATGATGATGATGATGGTGGTGGTGGTGGTGGTGGTGGTGGTGGAAATGATGATGGTGATAATGATGTTGCTAGTGATGATGATGAAGACAATGACTACAATTGGTCTACTTTTTTACATGATAAATTTTCCCAATCAAGATATAAAAAAATCTAGTTTGAGTCCATTGTTGGGGGCTAGGTTTTCTGGTTTTGGTCTTGCAATTTTATTACCCTTTGAAAACTTTGTTAAACCGTAGGTCTTGTTTATTTTTGATTTTATCCTAGTGTGAAATATTTTAAAATGTGAATATTCCTTTCCTGATTAATTTTGAAGTCATGTTGAGTATCTATTTTCAAAAGCTTTTCCACCGTCTAATCTTGGTTGGATCCACAATTGTCACATCATTGTTATAAAAAAATGCAAGATCTTTTACCATAATGACATAGCGACCATCATAAAATCTAGTTGTGGTATTGTAAAGTGAAATCTGACGCCAGAAATGTGTATTGATTTGGACAAGTTTTGGTCATGTGCTCCGTCCTAGAGTTGTCAATGTCAGAAAGGATGCATGTGGAACAAGTTGCAAGTGATGTCACCTAAACTCAGATTTTTTGGCGAGTCACTATGTCACAACTATAAAATCTATCCACCCTACCAATAGTGATGTAGCAACTGACTAGAAAATGAAGAAAGTGGCAACTTTTGAAATTAATGGTGATCGTAGAATTCCCATGTAATATCATAAATATGCACATTCACTTTTTTGATAGTGGTACTAAATGGTATGATTATGATTGATGTTTCATTTTTCTCCATCACCGAAATATATTTCTCGCTAAAGGTCGCTATGTCACAACTGGGAAATCATTATGCCTTGCTGGTAGTGACATAGTGATTGGCTGGATAATACAAAGGATGGTGCTCTTTTGAAATGATGGTGATTATGAAGATCCCAAGAAAGATATTCTAGAAGGTATGCTTTTATTTCTCTATCAGTCGTATTGATTGTTGTTACCATGTTCAAGGTTTTCCAACACTAGATTTTAATGAATCACCAAAAGTTTCTATGTTGTGACCAAAAAGTTAATGGCTTTTGTCGATAATGACATAGCAACTCATCGAAATATCATAATGCAACAACAACTGTAGAAGGTGGGCCCTAATGAACACTTAGTCAACAATGAGTCATGCACTCCTAGAATGTAGTGACATCCTACTAAGAACATATGGGACAAAAATTCTAAATCTGTCAGAGGTCACTATATCATGACAGGAAAAGCTTCGTGCTTTGCCAGTAGCAATGTAGCGACTTACCTAAAAGTTAGAAACAAGGCGAGGCCCAGAAGACATGATGTCACAATGTGGATTAAAAAAGTAATATATATATATGCTAGTGTCTTAGGATAGTTCAACGTCATCAAGAATGTGCACCCACTTCTAGGTCATATCTTAGGTGAACAATGATAATTGTTGGATCTAGAGCAGATCAATGATCATCGCTAAATCATTATAAGAAATTGTGCTCTAGTTATCCAATGCGACTTGGTGACTGGGGGACCCACCATAGTTTATGTAGTTGAAGTGCAAGTTCCTCACCATTAGATCAAATAAAAATCTATGGTCATCGCATAGTCACTATGGATAAGTGCTCAAAGTTTAAGGGTAGCGACATAGCAATAAAAGCTAATGGAGAATGGACCCACCATTTTGTAGTAAAAATTGAATTAATTTTCCTCCACTTGATCAAAGCAAGATCAATGGTTGTCACTATCATGCATAAGCAATTTGCTCACTCTTTATGCATAGTGAGATAGCGACACAGTGACATGTGTCCTCAAAGACTAGTGGGTCTTGTTTGAAGTGCCAACCGATAAAGAAAGGTATATGTGGATATTTTTCATTGGTTTGACTACTAGCCTATCAAGGAGAAGATGAGTCATCCTTGTTTTCACTCCTGGATTGTAGGATTTTTTGAAGATCATCGGCACAAATTTAAAAAGGAAGCTAATGCCACTTTATTTTTTCCCTTAAAATTCATTAATGAGGTATGAAGGCTTCACATGCAAGAAGAAATAGAGTATATTACAAAAGATTGCACCATTTTCAGCTTACACGAACAAAATTCCAAGCTTTACGAGCAAGTAAAGATTACTAAGAATGTTGTGTGAAGCTTGATTGGAACATGAAGCAAATTTCTCCATTGTTCGCAAAAGGTTGTAGAATTATAGACCAAACAAGTAGAAATCAAGTAAGTTCCTATATACAACAAATCTTTGTATCTTTTTAATTTTTGTGAATTATAGTCAAGATGTCTCCAAAGAAAGCATTTTTTGGGAAATTGAATTATATGGATAGAAATGTCCATGATGACTTGCTGGAGTTACTAGAATTCACCACTAAGACTGTGTAGTTTAAGAAATTAACTTCCTTAAACCCTAGGCTGAAAATTGCAGATGGTTTGTATGATAAGGAGAACTAGGTTAGGGATGTAACAACTTCATAGGTTGGTCTTGTTTTGTTTAAAAAATGGTTTTCAAAAAGGAATTTGTTTGCCCCGCATGCTAATGTCTAGAATTTTGATTTGGGAAAGTTAGTGGTTCCTAGTGTTTTCATGGACTATGATTTTCATGAAGCTATTGCAAATAATTATGACCAAGCCATTAGATTAGTAAGAAGAACTAATGGTGTACCTCTAGTTACAATCAGTCCTGAGGAAATTAGAGAAGTATTTCACCTAGAGCCATTGACATATTATCATGTGCCAATTGATTTGTAAGAATTAGAAAATGAATACAAGGCTAAGAAGGATGTGATTAGGAGAGGTGCACTAAGGTCACATATTGGCACACTTGGAACTTTACAAGTAATCACTACATCCTCTAAGGAACCATTTAAAAAGGATCTTTTCACTTCTCAGGTTGTAGAAATGTATAGGCCTCTATGTCAATTTTTTTGGTGAGGAAAAATAGAATGTCATGCCCATCAGTCTTATGTATATGATGGTTTAGATTGCTTCCTTTGGTTTATATGTTATTTTTTATTTTGCTTCTTATTTGGTTGAAGAAATTCATACTCGCCTAGTTGGAATTGCAAAAGGGAAAGTGGAAAAAAGCTTTGGTCATTATTCTTTGTTGATGCATCTATTTTTGTTTAAAGGAGTTATATATATTGGTAAAGAAATTGAGATGAATAGAGAGGAGGGTGGAGAAGCACTGTCAGTCCAATTATGGAGTGCAGATATGACTTGGGATGTAGAGAAGGCTAGCTTTGTCAGGTTTGATAGGTATTTCACTTCAAAGATGAGATACTTCATATTGAGTGAAAATACCAAAATCCCTAAGGCAATAATGAGTCTCATTCGGCCTACGAACAATCCTAGTGGTTTGAAAGTTTCACACAATTGGGGAGATATCATCCCATACTTTGTTTCTACTATATTTAGAATTTATGGTTTTAAAGGAAGCCCTCATATGTTTCCCTATCAAATACCTTTAAAGGTAGGAATGGCATAAGTTTTGTGGCAATTAGGAGGATTGGAAGAAATGTATTGATTGAAAAGACAAATGTGGTAAATTTTTCCTACTTGTATTGTGTCCCATCAATTTGTAATTACAAAGGGGGGCTAGCTCTTTTTACATAAAATTATGGATAAGTACAAAATGGTTGTTTCCCATCCTCATTTTTGTGATACTAAGGGGTTTTATAATTTAACCTTCAGGATTAGAATTAAATTGGGAAAGGTAAAACATGATTCATATTATCCAGAGGACATCATAAGAAATGAGTTCTCATTGTAGTAACATGAAACTAAAAAGGAAAGATAGAGATTTTACTCCAATGTTTTGGAATTCATTCATTGTTTTGATAAGAATTATAGTCCTCTAGATAATGCTACTATAGAGGCTGATAAAATAAATAAGCTCATGAATACTTTCCCTAAGATAATGGAAACCATGAATGAGATGAAACAATTCTTTATTGATTCATACCCAGATAAGGCTAGAGAGGTCATGAGGAGGTTGACTTTCACTCCCAATGTAGGAGTCGATCATCTGATTGTTCAAAAGAAGCCAAGCTATACCATAATCCAAAGTAAAAAGGCCACTGTGGATAAGGGAAAATAGATAATGAGATCCACCAATGCTATACTAGAAGAGAGACTTGATGAGACTTCTCCCAATAGGTAGAGAATAATAAAGGAATAGGGTCCTCATGTTGAGCAGTATTCACCTACTAAATCCCCTTTGCAGATTGGAGAGAAGCAAATCACTAGAGAGAAGATTGAGCAAATAGGGTTACAAGGAGGTGTGTTTATCACTCAAGTAGAATTGGATGAGGGAAACCCTCAAGAGTCTCCTATACCAAGCCTTGAATTGATAGTGGTAGATTATAGAGGCAAGGAATTGGACACTATAAAAGAACAAGCTAGTCATCAAATTTTATCAGATCATAGTTTGGTTAAGTCTAGAGCTTTCCACCAATTTGCATGGAGGACCAATATGAGAAAATTTGAAGAAAAGTGTAATAAGTTAAGAGCAGAGCACCCAAGGATGTATGAGACTACATTGCAAAATTAGGTAAGGAAGAAATGATGCAGGAATTTTAAAATATAAGCCCTGAAGAAGGAAGGCAAATGGTGAAAGCATCAAAAAATTTGTTGCTACCCAATTGGGACATAACTGATGCTTTAGTGTTTAATTTTGTTTCTAATAAACTGGATCTACAAGATCAAAATAAAGAGGAATTCCAAGGTACTACATTCAGTGAAGACTAGTCTGCTTTAGTCATTTGGTCATTGAGGAGAGGATCAAGAGCTACCTCATCACAACCAGATGATTTTGGTTTAATGGGAAATATAGTTGTAAGAAGAGTAGTTGATACTTCTCATGTACAGGTTGTACACTAGGGAGATACATCTCAATTTATTCTAGCCACTATTGAAAAGGGAAAAAAGGTCATGTTTGAATTGCAAAGTAAATATGAGACAATTTTGGAAGCATACAATAAAGAGGTTCAGAAAAAGATTGAGTTAGAAAATAAGGTAATGGAAAGGTCTACTAGACCAAGAGTAACATATCGTCACCCTCTAGTGGAGCCTTTTAAATCTACTCCACTTATAGAACTACCAAATACACAACAAAGGCCACAATACTACACTATTAAGGATTTTGAAGAAGAAAAGAGCAAGCTATGGGCACTACATGTAGAGCTAAATGTACAATATGAAGATAAATTGAGAAAGGCTCTAATGTATCTAGTAGATAAAATTGAGTGGCCTTTGTTTTATGATCAGTTGTGAAAAGAAATAAGTATATGGGAAGAATTTGAAGCCCATGATGAGGCTCTAAAGCCTATTGTCAATAAATGGGGAAGGAGAAAGAAGGAAATTACCTTTTTGTGTTACTTTGTTATAAAGTCTTCCCATAACCTTATTGAAAATACATATGATATTGCTAATGATTTTTTGGACTTTGATAATAGGAGGGTTGCTTTGCAACTAAAGGTTGTTTCTTATTTGAGCGAGTATAAGAATCAAAGATTTGATTTGTTTTGCCATGCCTTAGATAGAGAGAATAAACTAAAGAATAAGGATGAATGGGCCAAGGAATTGGATGACCTGTTCTGTTTGAGAATGAATAAGGTTATCAATGAAAATGGGCATGCCTAGTGGGCCACCACAACAAAGGAATTGGTGAAAGTCCAATTATTCTTTGATTCTTTAGAACAAGATTTTTTTAGTATCAATGATGAGGTTGAGTATGTACTTAGAAAGAAAAATGATGTTTTGAAATTTAGCTAGCCAAATGATGCACTATTTGACACATGGATGGCAGATATTACTTCTAGTGAGCAGTTTGAAGAGGTTGAAATAGATAATGATGATATGTAGGAGGACGAGGTGCAGATTATTGAAACAACAACACTGGGTTAGGAAAATGAAGAAGATAAAGGCCAACAATCAATTTTAATTATAGAGCCAGAAGCCTAGGATGTGGACATGATAGAAGAACAAGCAAGAATAAAGGTAGTTTTGTCATTTCAAAATGAAGATAGTGAAAACCCACAGGTAGAAATTGATTTGCAAGTACTACAACAAGACTCATCATTGGCTAGTATAGTAGTTACATATGCCGAAGAATCAGAGTAAATAAAGACCAATCATGGGATTTGTAGCATGCTAAAATGTAATAGAAATGGGGGTCTACCAAAAGAATGTAGTGATGTATAAGTTTTCTGTTACATGTAACTTTGTCTTTTTGTGACAAGCAAATGTAAATATTCTCTGTAAAAGGACACCTGTCAGTTCTCTATGCCTGGAGCTTGTTGCATCTCACATTATATAAGTGAGATTCTAGGGCTAGAGAAGGATACAATTTATAATGCATTTTTAGTTTTACACTTAGGATGTTTTTGGTCTAGTCTTTGAGAAAAATTTATGATGTATCTTTTTTGCACTTTTTTTGAGAATACATTAATGTTGAATTTTCTTTGTGTAACTTTCTAGAGTCATTCTAAGTTTATTACAATTGTATACAATTTTCAAGGAAAATTAATACCAATTTGAATTGTCTCCATATCAATTCTTGTTGAATTTTGTCTCCTTTGTTGTTACCTAGATATTTTGAGATTGTGTGACTAGAGCTTATTCAATTGAATGCAATTCATTTAGGTTGTATGCCAATTCATTACTACCATTAATTCAATGAATTAAGTAGAGGTTTTTGATGAATTTGATAGGATTGCCATAGTAATAGAAAGGATGTTTGTAAGGATGAATTCTAGTAAGAATTTCCGATAGTATTTTTTTTTTTTATGTTAAAATAGGTTTTAAAAGACCCAAAACCTTACATCAGTAGAGTATTAAGAAAGTATCATGAAAAGAGAACAACCAAACAACATGAAATAGACCTCAGAACACAAAAAGAGGTCACAAACAACATTGCTGGAAAAGACAGCAAAAGACCAACAAAGGAACAACAACCGACTAGCTAAGGAGTATTAATCAGATGAACAACCTAGTCCATTAGAGAATGCATAGTGTAAATAGCAGCATTCACCTCGTCCTTCTTAGTGTTTTCCTCCATCTTCTTTGAATTGGCCATAGTATGCTTGTTAGGACCTTGAGAGTCTAACCCTAGGGGAGAAACTTGACTTTTATCTGCCTCATTCTTTTTCAGGAAGCTGGTCATGTTATCCCCCAGTTGTTTGAGTTGTTTATGCATGTTACCTAGCCTGGTTTCAAATTTAGATACCTTCCCTTGGATATTGCTAATGTCCTTGTCCATCACCTTCTGCTTGGCTTCCAATATAGGGATCTTATGCATCATATTTTTCACTTCTTCTGCATTACCTATGACCTCCAAGAGCTTGTCAATATGCTAACCTAATGTTCTTTCCCCTTTGGCCATCTTGCTAAGATGCTCCATTTCTTTGTTCAACAACACCATTTTATGTTTAAGAATGTCAATGTCCTTCATTATAGAACTAGGGTTACCAAATAAGCCTTTAGAGGGCCCAATTCCACCACCAACACAATCACCTCTGTCAGATTTGGACCCCTATTCACCATCATCAGAAAAGTTGGAAGCCTCAATCCTTGTTTTCACATTTTTGTTTTCCTATCACCGTAAAGACTTTCTTTTTCTTTCCAAATGATTAGCAAGGGGCTCATCATCCGACAGAGGAGAAACCCTCTCATCAATATGACCTTTTTCCCTTCCCTTTGCTACATCCCCTATTTTTAGCATGTTCTCTAACAATTTCATCAACAAAATCACTTTCCCTTACCCGATCAGAATCATCCTTCTCAACACTCTATTTTTTCTTTTAAGTTCTACCACTTGAACCTCTTTTAGGACTAACCAGACCCCCTTTAGCCTCATCCTGTGTCTCAGAGTCATAGCCCTTTTCCTGAATACTTCCTTCAGTATCTTGATCTTCCCCTTTAAAATTTCTATGTTTCAGGATTTTTTTAGATTTCAGCACATTCATAATCAAAACCATTAATCCTTCATGACAAACATGTTCACTAGTCAGAGACTCTTAATCCCAATGGAATAGGCACTGGTCAAATTAATTCAATCTATAGATAGGTATATCATGAGTAAGCATCAAATCTAAAATCACAATCAACTTTATTTTACTTTTCTTAAAGATTTTCAAAGGTGGTCAGAACTTGTTTGCATAGAATGTTTTAGCCTTAGTTAGCCACTATTGCTAGGAATACTTGCAAATTTATAGAAGAATTGTGACCAAATCTGCTATGTGGGATGTATTTTATCTAAGATGTCAAAATCATGTATGCGTCAAAGGATATAAGATGAGAATCAGAATGGAACTAATATAATTCTCATACAGTAGTATTCAGTTTGAATCATCCCCTAGGTATACCCACCCTAGTTTTGCAGAGCCTAAAGAGTAGAAAATGATCCTTGGTTTTGTTGAAGTTGGGTCCAAACAGTTTATACATGTAATTCTTAATAGGAATTGGCTAATCCTTAGGTTATGTGAGTAATATTATTTTGGTACTGAGCATTTTGTTGTTCAGTAGTTTTAAAATTCCAACAAAATCATGACTCTACTAGGGAGTTGTCCAACACAAGTGTAAAAGGTACTATAGTTTCTTCGGTCCTGTTGTGTATGTGTGTGTTAGACCTTTAGTATTGCTCATGGTTCTAATGGGTGTGTTTTAGTGACAAACCTTGAGAATTTAAAAAGAGAGAAAAGAAAACCAAAAACCATGAAGATGCACTGACATATTCAAGGGTTCCAAGTTTCTTCTCTATCAAGCAAGAGTAGCAGTCTTGTGATCTTAGTGATTAGTCCATCTGTGTCAAATATTTCCATTTTTAGCTTGTGTCATTTCTTTGAAGTTAGGAGTAATTGTAATTGTGTATTTTCCCAAGAAAAGGGTGGCAATTCAATCAAGGCTTTGAAGCTAGTGCTTATTTGATAAATAGTAAAATGGCGGATAAAAGAAAAAACACAAGAGTCAATCCTGATTTACCAATGTACATTGATTTGCCTAAAGGTGGTAGGAAGAACCTAAATAAGAAAAAGGCAGATCTAAACCCCACCTAAAAACCCAAAGGTAGTGTATCAATTAGTTATTAGTATCAACTAGTGGTAGGGAGAGAGTCTTCTTCACTTAGCTCTAAATTAGAAACCACAAGACTCTTAGGAGGGATATTCAATACCCTAGTACCAAATGAAAGAACATATCAAGATATGGATATGTCACTAGCAGGGAATGTATCCCCTAGACTAGATCTAATAAATGAGATGAATCATAGGCTAGGAATCAGAATTTCATTTCAAAATCCTTTTAATCCTAGGGAAGTCCCGTACATGGAACCTAATCTCATAGACCTATATGATCTTGCTAATTTGAAAGCTACTTTTGCAGATCCTAAAGAAGTGTGGTTAGAAATAGGAGTTTTGAAGAAATAGATTGCTGAGGAAGAAGCCAAGCATATTCACCTAGAAAAGAGAAGAGAGAAAGCCACCCTGGATGCTATAGTGGAAAGAGATAATTTGGTTAGAAGGATGGCTACCTTAAAAGAACAAAATAAAAAGTTAGAAGAAGAATAACAACCCTTCGTGCTGATGTCTTTGGAGATGTAGACAATTTGAGAACTAAATTTCAGGAACAAAAAAAACTCCTAAGGAAAAAGCAAGAACCTGTCATTACTCAAGTTCAAGCTTATAAACCTATTCAAGTAGATCTTGTAGAACCCATTGTAAAAGCTACAAATAAAGGGAAGGGCAAAGCCATAAGAATCCAAATAAATGAACCTCAAGCTCTACGAAGAAAACCCATAAAACCTTTCATGTAAAAATTAGATCTATATCTACAGAAGGCTAGAAAGGAGAAGAAAGATCTTTCAAAAGTGCTTAAGAAGGTGGAGAATGAAGCTCAAGTCATAGAAACTAGGAGGAAAATCCAGTTCATAAAATCTAATTCTACATTGCCTTCATGGCCAAATTTTTCTACCCCATTTTCAACTTATGTACCTTCTAGTGGTCCAATGATTCCAATTTAGGGAGTATCTCAATCTACCCCTACCTTATCATCCACCATTAGCACTCAAGTCCCTTTTATCTAGCCTCAACAATCTCAAAATGTTGTCCTTAACCAAGCCAACATAGCAGGCACCTCAAAAGTTCCTGGTTTTCAAAAGAAACTTGTATACATAGAAAAATATAAACAAATGTCATTTGTAGGTATCTGTGGTGCTCCACATCCCATATCTTTTGAATTGAGAGATAAAGTTGTTAAGTTCTCTAGAAATAATGTTGTTACTAGTGAAGAGCACTTAAGAGTTTTCATAGATATGCTAAATGATTATGAAGTTGACCATGAGGATGTGGTAATGAAGTTGTTTGTTCATTCAATAACTGAGGATATAAGGGATTGGTTAAGAAGGTTACCTCATGATAGTACTACCTCATGGAGTGACTTGGAAAAATTGTTCAAAGAGCAATATGGAGATAACACCAATGTTGGGTCCATGTTAAATGAATTCAATAACATTAAAAAGAATCCTAATGAGTCCATATTTGATTTCAATGTAAGATTCCATAAAGGTATGTACAAACTATTTCAAGTTATGAGGTTGAATGAAGATGTTTGTCTTACAACATATTTCAATGTTTTTGATAGAAAAATGGCTTATCAGGTGAGAGATAAAGATCCTAAAACTTTAAGAGATGCCTATAAGGTTGTAGTAAATATTGAGAATAATAGAAAAATATTTGGCAAGCTTTGTAGGAGAGATGATCCAAATTTTTTCAATCCCAAAAATAACAACAAAGGGAGGTTGATAAAATTCCTACAAGAAAGAAGTCAAAAGAACCTACAATAGGTCAGGTGTTGGAATTGCTAAAAAAGATGAATTTCATTAGTTTCAATATCCAAAAGCCAAATATTACAGAGAAACTCCATATGAATAATAGCAATTTCAATAGACAACCTAGAATGTAGAATTACCTTTACACCACCCAATGGAAGGATGGTAATCCAATCCCTAACCAAACCCAAAATGTAAAAGATAAGGGTACACTAGATCCTCTGCAAAGAAGTTTAGTAAATATGAATGATAATGTACCATGGTGTAGTAGTTTTCAATCACCTCACTCTGTAGAATATTGTGTAGTTGCTTAATCATTTGTTTTAGATCATAGTGCACAAACTGAGGAGGAAGAAGAAGAAAAAAGCCATGATGATGTAAGTTGTAATATGGTGAGCATGTGCAATGAGTGTGTGGATTCTGATTTGGAAGAAATAGAAATTGATCTTGAAAATAAGAAATTTTCTTATCAGTTACACCATCAACAAGTATTCTCAAACAATGAAGGATATGATGAAGATCAGGTGTGTTACATCTTCTAAAGTTGGTCATGTGAATTTGAGAATGCCTTCTAAAGAGGAAATTGATAGGATCACTACAAAGATGATCTCCCAAGTACATAACAATTACAACTTTAGAAATAGAATAGTTAACAATGATGTTGGGAAGCCTTCTAGTATATTCATAAAAGATATTACACATAAGATGAAAGATGAAGAAAAGAAGGCTAATAATGAGACAACAAAAGCAATTGTACAAGAGAAGGGATTAGGATCTAATAATGCCAAGATAATAGCAATCCCTGCTACTCAAAAGGTTCCTACTCCAAGTATGATTATGAAACCCACTATGTTTGATCCTATTGACATGATATCCATGTTATCACAAATTACTATTAAGGTACCCTTGTTTGAACTATTTAGAATTGAAGAGCATAAGAGAAAAGCTTTTTCATGGTTGGGAGGGATAGGAAATAACAACAACAATGTAGAGCAGAGTACCATTTAGTAGACCCCCTTAGTAAGAGAAGATATTGGTATCATATCCCAAATTCCCCAAATGTTCTTGGATGATTCATCAATAGCATAGATAGAAGATATTGACCCATTTTTTCTAAGCCTAATTATAAAAGGAAAGACCTTAAAAAATTGCATGATAGATTCAGGAGCTTCTAACACCATTATGTCTTTCAAAGTAATGGAAGCCCTAGGATTGAAAGTAGATACTAAACAAGGTAGATGTAGAGGTATTGATGGTAGATAAGTCCTTGTCATAGGCACTATAAATTCTCTACCATTTAAGCTAGCTGCATACCCTGAGGTAGAATTGACCATTTCAGTCTTGGTAGTTGATATTCCTCCACATTATGGAATATTGCTTTCTAGAAAATGGAGTGCTGCCATGGGAGGTAGCTTACAATGTGACTTAACCTATGCAACTTTTCACATAGGTGACAAGGCCATTAAAGTAGACAGAGAGCCAAGGGTTAGTCATATCTTGGGTGAAGAATTTGACAAAGATGCTACTTGATTTTTAGATACTAGTGTGAATGCATTTAGAGCTAAGTTAATTATCTGAGAAATTAAAAATTTTCTGGTTGTGATTAACCATGAAGTTGAGTGTTGTATGGATTCACCTATATTATGGACAATGTTCTTTGATGAGGCTAGTTCAAAAGAAGGTGCAGAGGCAGGGATAGTTTTGTTTCTCCTAAGAAAAATGATTTTAGATACTCATTTACCCTAAACTTTTCATGCAACTTTTCATACACTAACAATATACTTGAGTATGAAGCCTTGTTGTTAGGGTTGAAAGTTGCTATCCATCATGGGATCAAAAGGTTGCAGGTTATAGGTGATTCTAAATTAATTATCTCACAAATAAGGGGAACATATGCTTCTAATAATAAAAGGCTAAAATAGTATAGAAATGTTTTTTGGGATACAATTGAATTTTTTGATGCATTTGGTATATCATAGAGAGATAGAAATCAGAATAAGATGGCTGACTTATTAGAAAATGTAGCAATTAAACCCCAAGAGATATCATTTGTAGGGATTTTCCATATTGAAGTTCGAAATAGGCCATCAATACCTGATAATGTTGAAAATTGGCAAGTTTTTGAAGATGACAAAGACATTGCAAATTTCTTGTTAAATGAAGATAAATACCATGGTCAAGAATTGGACTGTAGTGATTTGGTTGAAACAATAGATGGGAAGGAAACAATCTTTGGTCAAGAGATTATACAATTAAAAACTAATAAATTATCTAAATGATTGTTTGTTTTAGAAAACATGTTTGATAACCAAGATAGGGTAAGACTTGGGGCTAAAGATTGTAAACCACAAGAGCTAGAAGAGATAAATTTGTGTACTACTAAGGCCCCTAAGAAAGTTTATATTGGTTAGAATTTGTCAGCTAAGAATAGAAAACCTTTGATTAACTTACTAAGAAAATATAGACATGTTTTTGCATGGCCATATGATGATTTAAAGGCTTATAGAGAACATCTTTTCCAACATGTCATATCATTGAAGGAAAATGTAAAACCTTTTAGGCAGAAATAGAGACTAGTTAATCCCACTCTAGCCCTTAAAATGCAAGAGGAATTAATGAAGTTAAGGGATGGAGGAATAATTAAGCCCATTAGATATTCCACTCAGGTCTCAAATCTAGTACCTGTTAGGAAAAAGAGTGGGGATATTAGATATTGTGTAGACTTTAGAAATTTGAACATTGCTTCCCTAGAAGATAATTATGGGTTACCAAACATGGAAGTTATGTTGTAGCAACTAGATTTGAACTTATGTCTATGATGGATGATTTCTGAGGATACAACTAGGTCCTAGTCAAAGAAGAAGAGTAGTTTAAGACAACATTTACAACTCCATGGGGAACTTATGTATATGTGAGAATTCCTTTTGGATTGGTTAATGTTGGGGCCACTTTTCAAAGAGCCATAGATGTGGCTTTCCATGAGTACATAAATAAGTTTATGGTTGTATACCAAGATGACCTCACAACTTATTCTAAAAAGGTTGAAGACCATTGTAGGCACTTGGAGAAGATATTCATCAAAGCCTTAGAATATGGAGTATCATTAAACCCTAAGAAATGTACATTTGAGGTGAATAAAGGAAAATTATTGGGACATATAGTATCAAAGGATGGAGTAAAGATAGATCCTAAAATAGTAGCAACCATTGATAAGGTCCCTAAGCCAAAGAGTGTGAAATGAATACAATCTTTCTTTGGGAAAGTTAAATTTTTAAGGAGATTCATTACAAACTTTGCTGAGATTAGTAGACCCATTTCTAAAATGCTCAAGAAAGGAGCTACTATTAATTGGGATGGAGAACCTTCACAAGCATTTCAAGATATTAAAACTACTATAAAGATTACTCCATTCCTTAGGACTCTAGATTACACAAAACCAATGCATATCTTCTCTTTTGCATCTTTCCATACTATAGTTGTAGTCTTGTTGCAGAAAAATGAAGAAGGATATGAACAACCAATTGCATTCTTCAGTAAATCATTACAGCCTGCTGAATTAAAATATGAGATAAATGAGAAACAAGCATATGCTTTAGTAAAGGTTGTTAAGGCTTTTAGATGCTACTTAATAGGTGCTATTGTTATTGCATTTGTGCCTAGTGTTGCTATAAAAGATATTTTTTCTCAACAAGAAGTATCAGGTCAAAGATGCAAGTGGATTAATAGGATCCAAGAATTTAACATTGAAATATAGATAATTAAACTGATAAGAGGCCAAGGTCTAGCTAAACTCATGACTCAATCTAATTTGGATGCTAATTAGATTAATATGGTAAATGATGATCTCAAATCTAATTTATGTGACATGGATCATTGTGAGTGGTATGCCAATGTTATTCATTATCTACAACACATGGAAGCTCCTTCCCATTTGATTGAAATTGAGAAGAGGAGTACTAAGTTACAAGCCATCAAGTATATCATTATCAAGGACAATTTATGGTGAATAAATTTTGAAGGAGTGTTGCTGAAATGTCTTGATCAAGAAAAGGCAAAAGAAATATTAAATGAAATGCATGCTAGAGTATGTGGAGGACATTATATGGCCAAGATCACTACACAAAAAGTAATGAGAGCTAGATTCTGGTGGCCATCTCTTTTTAAGGATGCTCAAATCATGGTCAGGAAATTGTATGCCTATTAATGGCTTACTGGAAAACTAATTTTTTCAGGGAATACTCCATTAAAGCCAGTTGAGGTTCAGGCACCATTTCAACAATGGGGTATGGATTTCATAGGTGAGTTCTCTCCTAAATATAGTATTGATTATTTCTCAATTTTAGTTGCTACTGATTATTTCACAAAGTGAGTAGAGGCAATCCCTACAAGAAATGCAACCAATAAAATTGTCAACAATTTCTTGTTTAATAATATTATTTCTAGGTTTGGTTGTCCTCATAAAATTGTAATAGATAATGCAATGTGCTTTAGGTCTGAGAAATTCATAAATTTTTGTGACAAGTATGGAATTACAAAATCAACATCCTCTCCATATCATCCACAAGGAAATGGACAAGATGAATCCAAAAATTAAAGTCTTTTAAAATTCATCAAGAGAACCTTGGATGATAATGAGAAAGCATGGGATTCCAAGTTGTAGCTAGCAATATGGGCTAACAAAGTGACTATGAAGAAAGCCATTGGAGTAGCCCCATTTGATCTGGTATATGGAATACAGGCAAGGATGCCTCAAAAAAATTTGGTAGGACTCTACAATTACATCTAGTTGTATGATGAAGATATTACAGATGACATGCAAGAGAGGCTAGATGAGCTGGTAGGATTAACAAAAAATATAAGAGAAACATCCCTCAAGAACCAAAAGTTGCAACTACAAGTGAAGACATTATATGATAAAAGGACAATAAGTAAAAAGTTTGAAAATGGAGATTTAGTCCTAATGTGGAATGCTAGAATTGAGGATAAAGGAAAACATGGTAAGTTTGATCCTATTTGGCTAAGTCCCTATTAATTCAAAATACATAGGGAGATGACCCTTCTGTCCTCAAAGATTTTTCAAACAATATTCTTGAACTACCAGTTCATGGATAGTTCTTGAAGAGATACTTTTCCTAAAGTATCTATTTTCCATGAACAGTAGCTTTCGGGTCTCTTGTTCCCTTGTACATTTTGTGTATTTTTAAAATATCTATAAATATTCTTATACAATGTTGTTCCATGTTTCTATTGTTTTATTCCTATGACCTCTGAGGAAGTTGGCTTAGTTGTATCAAGTATGTGGTTTGCTCTACCATAGATTTTGAATTTCTTGCATAGACTCAAGTAGTCTATCATCCCCAGATAGAACCATTATTGGTCTGATATTTTACATGATAAATTTTTCTGATCTAGATATAAAAAATCAGGTTTAAGTCCATTGTTGGGGCCTAGGGTTTCTAGTTTTGGTCTTGTAATTTTATTACCCTTTGAAAACTTTGTTAAACCCTAGGTCTTGCTTATTTTTAATTTTATCCTAGCACAAAATCTTTTACAATGTAAATATTCATTTCCTACTTAATTTTGAAGTTTTGTTGAGTATCCATTTTCAAGAGCTCTTCCACCATCTAATCTTGGTTAGATCCATAGTTTTCGAATCATCGTTATAAAAAAATGCAAGATCTTTTATCGTAATGACATAGCGACCATCAAAAAATCTATTTGTGGTATCATAAAGTAAAATCTAATGTCAAAAATGTGTATTGATTTGGACAAGTTTTAGTCATGTGCTCCATCCCAGAGTTTTCAATGTCAGAAAGGATGCATGTGGAGCAAGTTGCAAGTGATGTCACCTAAACTTAGATTATTTGGCAAGTCACTATGTCACAACCGAAAAATATATGTGCCCTACTGGTGGTGATGTAGCGACTGACCAGGAAAATGAAGAAGGTGACAACTTTTGAAATTAATGGTGACCATAGAATTCCCATGTAATATTATAAATGTGCACGTTCACTTTTCTGACAATAGTACTTGTTCGTATGATTATGATTGATGTGTCATCTTTTCTCTATCACCAAAATACATTTCTCACCAAAGGTCACTATGTCACGATTGAGAAATCATTATGCCTCGCTAGTAGTGACATAGCAATTGGCTAGATAATAAAATGGACAATGCTCTTTTGAAATGATGGTGAATATGAAGATCCCAAAAAAGATCTTCTAGAAGGTATGCTTTAATTTCTCTATTAGTTGTATTGATTTTTGTTACCATGTTCAAGGTTTTTTCGGCATTGGATTTTAATGAATCACCAGAAGTCGCTATGTTACAACCAGAAAGTTAATGGCTTTTTCCAATAATGACATAGCAACTAATCAAAATATCATAATGCAAAAAAAACTCCAAAAGGTTGGCCCTAATGAATGCTTAGTTAGCAATGAGTCATGCACTCCAAGGATGCAGTGACACCCTACTAAGAACATATGTGCTGGAAAAATCTGAATCTTCCAGAGGTTGCTATGTCATGACCAAAAAAGCTTCATACTTTGCTAGTAGCGACGTAGAAACTCACCTAAAAATTAGAAACATGGTGAGGCCTAGAAGACATGATGTCACAATTTGGATTAAAAAAGTAATATATGTATGCCAATGTTTCAGGATAGTTCAACATCAACAAGAATGTGGACCCACTTCCAAGTCAGATCTCAGGTGAACAATGATAATTGTTGGATCTAGGGCAGCTCAATGATCATCACTAAATAATTATAAGAAATTGTGCTCTATTTATCTAGTGCAACTTGGCAACTAGGGGAGCCACCATATTTTATGTGGTTGAAGTGTAAGTTCCTCACCATTAGACCAAATGAAAATCTATGGTCATCACATAGTCACTACGGAGAAGTGCTCAAAGTTTAAGGGTAGAGACATAGCAAGAAAATATAATAGAGAGTAGACCCACCATTTTGTAGTAAAAAATGAATTAATTTTCCTCCACTTGATCAAAGAAAGATCAATGGTTG
This sequence comes from Cupressus sempervirens, assembly GCA_028749045.1. Lineage (NCBI taxonomy): Eukaryota > Viridiplantae > Streptophyta > Pinopsida > Cupressales > Cupressaceae > Cupressus > Cupressus sempervirens. The sequence goes on along the minus strand of CM053785.1, from coordinate 641,712,064 downwards.
TCATTATCTCACATAGGTGATCTACTCATACTTTATGCATAGTGAGATAGCGACACGACAACATTTGTCCTCGAACACTGGTGGGTCCAGTTTCAATGCCAACTAAGAAAGAAAGGTATATGTTAAGATTTTTCATTGGTTTGGCTGCCAGCATGTCAAGGAGAAGATGAGTCATCCCTATTTTCACTCCTAGATTGTAGGATTTTTTGAAGATCAATGGCACAAATTTAAAAAGGAAGGTGATGCCACTCTTTTTTTCCCTTAAAGTTCATTAATGAGGTATGAAGGCTTTGTGTGTGAGAAGAAATAGAGTATATTGCAAAAGATTACACCATCTTCATCTTATGCGAACAAAATTCCAAGCTTTTTGAGTAGGTGAAGATTACTAAGAACATTGTGTGAAGCTTGATTGAAAAATGAAGCAAATTTCTCCATTGTTCACGAAAGGTTGCATAATTATAGAGCAAACAAGCAAAAACCAAGTAAGTTCCTATATACAAATAAATCTTTGCATCTTTTTAATTTCTACAAATTACATTGAAGATGCCTCCAAAGAAAATGCTTTATGGGAAACTAAATTATATGGATAGGAACGTCGATGATGACTTGTTGGAGTTACTCCCAAAATCCACCACTAAGACTGTGCAGGTTGAGAAATTAACTTCCTTAAACTCTAGGATAAAAATTACAAATGGCCTATATGATAAGAGGAATTGGGTTAGAGATGCAACAACTTTTCAAACTGGTCTTGTTTTCTTTAAAAAATGGTTTTCAAAAAGGAATTTGTTTGCCCTACATGCTAATGTCTAGAATTTTGATTTGGGAAAGTTAGTGGTTCCCAATGTTTTCATGGACTATGATTTTCTTGAAGCTATTACAAAGAATTATGACCAAGCCATTAGATTAGAAAGAAGAACTGCTAGTGTGCCTCTAGTTACAATTAGTCCTAAGGAAATTAGAGAAGTATTTCACCTAGAGCCATTGACAAATTATCATGTGCCAATTACATTTCAAGAATTAGAAAATGAAGACAAGGCTAAGAATGATGTGATTAGGGGAGGTGCACTAAGGGCACATATTGGCACAATTAGAACTTCACCAGTAATCACTGCAGCCTCTAGGGAACCCTTTAAAAAGGATCTTTTCGCTTCACAAGCTATAGAAATATACAAGACTCATTGTCAAGTTTTTGGTGAGGATGAATAGAATGTCATGCCCATCAATCTTATGTATATGATGGTTTAGATTACTTCCTTTGGTGTAGATGTTATTTTTCATTTTTCTTCTTATTTGGCTGAAGAAATTCATACTAGCCTAGTTGGAATTACAAAAAGTAAAGTGGAAAAAACTTTTGGCCATTATTCTTTGTTGATGCATATGTTTTTGTTTAAAGTAGTGATATATTTTGGTAAAGAAATGGAGTTGAATAGAGAGGAGGGTGGAGAAGCACTACCAGTCCAGTTATAAAGTGCAAATATGATCTAGGATGCAGAGAAAGCTAGCTTTGTTAGGTTTGATACGTATTTCACTTCCAAGCTGAGATGCCTCATATTGAGTGACAATCCTAGAATCCCTAAGGCAATAATGAGTCTCATTCAGCCTATGGACAATCCCAATGGTTTGAAAGTTTCACACAATTGGGGAGATATCATCCCATCTCTATTTATATTATATTTAGAATTTATGGTTTTAAAGGAATCCCTCATGTATTCCCCTATCAAGTACCTTTAAAGGTAGGAATGGATAAAGTTTTGTGGCTGTTAGGAGGATTGGAAGAAATGTATCTATTGAAAAGACAATTGTGGTCAATTTTCCCCACTTGTATTGTGGCCCATCAATTTGTAATTACAAAGGGAGGATGGCTCTTTTTACATAAAATTCTAGATCAATACAAAATGGTTGTTTCCCATCCCCATTTCATGATATTGAGGGGTTTTATAATTTAACCTTAAGGCTTAGAATTAAATTGGGTAAGGTAAAAAATGATTCATATTATCCACAGGACATCATAAGAAATGAGTTCTTGTTGAAGGAACTTGAAACCAAAAAGGAAAAATGTAGAGTTTACTCCAAGGTTTTGGAATTCATTCATTGTTTTGATAAGAATTATAGTCCTCTAGATAATGCTACTACAAAGGCTGATAAAATAAATAAGCTCATGAATAGTTTCCCTAAGATAATGGAAGCCATAAATGAGAAGAAACAATTCATTATTTATTCATACCTAGATAAGGCCATAGAGGTAATGAGGAGGTAGTCTTTCAATCCCAATGTAGGAGTTGGTCATCTAATTGTTCAAAAGAGGCTAGGCTATACCATAATCCAAAGTAAAAGGGCCATTGTGGATAAGGAAAAAAAAAATAGGATTCACTAGTGTTGTCCTAGAAGAGACACATAATGAGCCTTCTCCCAAAAGGTAGAGAATAATAAAGGAATAGGTCCTCATGTTGAGGAGTATTCACCTACTCAATCCCCTTTGTGGATTGAAGAGTAGTAGATCATTGGAGTGCAGATTGAGAAAATAGGGTTACAAGGAGGTGTGTTTATCACTCAAGAAGAATTGGATGAGAGAAACCCTCAAGAGTCTCCTATACCAAGCATTGAATTGATAGTGGTAGATTATAGAGGTAGGGAATTGGACCCTATAATAGAACAAGCTAGTGATCAATTTTTATTAGATGATAGTTTTGTTAAGTCTAGAGCTTTCCACCAATTTGCATGGAGGGCCAATATGAGAAAATTTGAAGAAAAGTGTAATAAGTTAAGAGTAGAGCATCTAGGGATGTATGAGACTGCATTGCAAAATTAGGTAAAGGAAGAAATGATGTAGAAATTTCAAAATATAAGCCCTCAAGAAGGAAGGCAAATGGTGAAAGCATCAAACATTTTGTTGCTACCCAATTGGGACATAGTTGATGCTTTAGTTTTTTATTCTGTTTCTAATAAACTAGATCTACAAGATAAAAATTAAGAGGAATTCCAAGGTACTGCATTTAGTGAAGACCAAGCTGCTTTAGTCATTTGGTTATTGAGGAGAGCATCAAGAGCTACCTCATCACAACCAGATGATTCTAGTTTAATGGGAAATCTAGTCGTAAGAAGAGTAGATGATACTTCTCATGTGTAGGCTACCCACTGGGGTGTAGATACATCTCAATTTATTCTTGCCATTGTTGAAAAGGAAGAAAAGGCCATGTTTAAATTGCAAAGTAAATATGAGACTATTTTGGAAGCATACAATAAAGAGGTTCAGAAGAGGATTGATTTAGAAAATAAGGTAATGGGAAGGTCTACCAAACCAAGCATAATATATCCTCACCCCCTTGTGGAGCCTTTTAAATCTACTCCACTTATAGAACTATCAGATACACCATAAAGGCCACAATACTACACTGCTGAGGATTTTTAAGAAGAAAAGAGCAAGCTATGGGCACTACATGTAGAGCTAAATGTACAATATGAAGATAAATTGAGAAAGGCTCTAATGTATCTAGTAGATAAAATTGAGTGGCCATTGTTTTATGATCAGTTATGAAAAGCAATAAGTATATGGAAGAATTGAAAGCCCATGATGAGACTCTAAAGCCTATTGTCAATAAATGGGGAAGGAGAAAGAAAGAAATTACCTTTTTGTGTTACTCTATTATAAAGTCTTCCCATGACCTTATTGAAAAGACATATGATAATAGAAGGGTTGCTTTGCAACTAAAGGCTGTTTCTTATTCGAGAAAGTATAAGAATAAAAGATTTGATTTGTTTCCTTGTGCCTTAGATAGAAAAAATAAATTGAAGAACAAGGATGAATGGGCCAAGGAATTGAATGACCTATTTTGGTTGAGAATGGATAAGGTTATCAATGAAAATGGGCATGCCTAGTGGGCCACCACAACAGAGGAATTGGTGAAAGTCCAACTATTCTTTGATTCTTTAAAACAAGATTTTGTTAGTATCAATGATGAGGCTAAGTTTTTACTTAGAAAGAAAAATGATATTTTGGAATTCAACTGTCCAGATGATGCACTATTCGACACATGGATGGTAGATATTGCTTCTTGCGAGTAGTTTGAAGAGGTTGAAATAGATGATGATGAGATGCAGGAGGATGAGGTGCAGATTATTGACACAACAACATCGGGTCAGGAAAATGAAGAATATAAAGGCCAAGAATCAATTTCAATTATAGAGCTAGAAGCTTAAGATGTCAACATGATAGAAGAATAAGCAAAAATAAAGGTAGTTTTTTCAGTTCAAGATGAAGATAGTGAAAACCCATAGGTAGAAATTAATTTGCAAGTACTACAACAAGACTCATCATTGGCTAGTATATCTAGCTACATATGCTAAAGACTTAAACTAAATAAAGACCAATCATGGGATTTGTAGCATGCTAAAATGTAATAGAAAAGGGGGCCTACCAAAAGAATGTAGTGATGTATAATTTTTTTGTTACATGCAATTTTGTCTTTTTGTGACAAGCAAAATGAAAATATACTCTATAGAAGGATACTTGTCAATTCTCTACACTTGCAGCTTGTTGCATCTGACATTATATAAGTGAGATTCCAAGGCTAGAGAAGGGTCTGATTTCTAATGCATTTTTAGTTTTACACTTAGGATTTTTTCAGTCTAGTCTTTGAGCAAACTTTATCATGTATCTTCTCTGCACTTTTTCTAAGAATATATTAATGTTGAATTTTCTTTGTGTTTATTTCCAGAGTCATTTTCAATTTATTATGATTGTTTACAATTTTCAAGGCAAATTAATACCAATTTGAATTATCTCCATATCAATTATTGTTGAATTTTTTCTCCTTTGTTGTTACCTGGTTATTTTGAGATTGTGTGACCAAAGCTTGTTCAATTGAATGCAATTCATTTAGGTTTTATGTCAATTCATTACTACTATTAATTTAAAAAATTAAGTAGAGGCTTTTGATGAATTTGATAGGATTTCCATAGTAATATAAAGGATGTTTTTAATGATGAATTTTAGTAAGAATTGTTGATAGTATTTGTTGTAATGCAACAAATTAGATCTACAAATTGGAATAGACTCTTAATTTCAATGGAATAGGCACTAGTCAAATTAATTTAGTCTATAGATAGGTATATCATGAGTAAGCATCAAATGTAAAATCACAATCAGCTTTATTTTACTATTCTTGAAGATCTTCAAAGGTGGTTAGCACTTGTTTGCATAGAATGTTTTAGCCTTAGTTAGCCACTATTGCTAGGAATACTTGCAAATTTATAGAAGAATTGTGACCAAATCTGCTATATGGGATGTATTTTATCTAAGATGTCAAAATCATGTATGTGTTTAAGGATACAAATGAGAATCAGAATGGAACTAATATAATTCTCATATAGTAGTATTCAGTTTGAACTATCCCCTGGGTATAGCCACCCTGGTTTTGTAGAGCCTAAAGAGTAGAAAACCATGCATGGTTTTGTTGAAGTTGGGTCCAAACGATTTACACATGTGATTGTTAATAGGAATTGGCTAATCCTTAGGTTGGTATTGAGCATTTTTTTGTTTAGTAGTTTTAAAACTCCAACAACTATGATGATGATGGTCATAGTAACGATCATTATGATAAGGATGTGGGTCATGGTGACAATTTGGATGATGATGGACATAATGATGATGTTCATGATGATGAGATAGATAAAGAAGATGATCAATGGAAGTGTATTGATTAGGTGTAAATATTTGTCACAATGCTCAATTCTTGGTGCATCCAATGATACGATTAAAAAGTATACAATGGGATGAATTAAAAAGTATACAATAATTATGATGCATTCAATGATATGAATTAAAAAGCATACAATGATTATTATGTATGCATATTGTTCATGTGATGTTCTATGTAATTTGTAGGATAAGTATCATGTAATTTGTAACTAACTTAAGAGAAATAATTTACATATGCATGAAACTATACCCCTTTGATGAGGATCATACACAATGACATGGATTGAGAGGTATATGTTTATTACATTCTTTCTTTCTCTTTACCTTCAACATTAACTTTAGGAAAACTTCAATAATATTAACCTCATTTTATAGAAAAATATTTCAATCTTTCAACTATATCTCTCATTTTCTAGGCTACACATACCACCAAATAGGTATCTGTCAAATTTGTCTTCCTCAAGTGAGAGAAATATGGGAATAGAAGAGGATAGTGAGACATGTAATAGATCTACAAAAGATAGACAAACTAGAGGGGTCAAAAGATTAGAAGAAAATTCAATAAATGCTTGTAATTTTTCCTTTCTCAAGGAGAGTCATGTTCTTTTGATGATGAGACAAAGGGTGATATTAGGGTTCCCTTAAGGTATGCACATCTTTAGGAAGAATGGGTACCCAAGGAATTACCTCCAATTAACACTAATTTTTTGTGTTAATGAGAGGATATATTGTATAGCTCCATCATCATTATATGATTTCGGCCTATTTTCCATGGATGGCATAAAGATTAATTATAACAAAGTTGTTGAATTGATGGAGTATGTAGGACCTTATCACAATTATAATAATTGGATGCAAATAATTTAATATTAAAAAAAAGTATGCTTAGTTATGCATTATCAACAAATTATCTACAATGGAAAAAAATGATCAAAGTAAAAGACTTCTTGTATACATTCATCAAAGGCCAAAAGTAGTAGGGAGCACTGTAGGTTTTATAAATATTATGTGTCCTGGGTCAACCAAATAAGTTGACCTATTGCATTTTCTAGGTGTGTGAGGGAAATAATATTTTTGTATGTTTGATAAAGTTAATAAGTTTAGGGTAAGAGCTACTAATAGAGGGGAGATTGTTGGAAACTTACAATTGGAACAATTGTGGTTTTTTCATTGATGTCAAATCTATTGATGAGATATATTGCTACCTAATTTAAATTTCAATAGGATTTCAAAAGTTTCTCATAAAAATAGCACCTAGAGGAAAGGTTGAGTTATGAAAAGGAAGTTACATTGAACATTTGATTATATAGACTTTGATAAAGCAAAGTGATTGTTTATGTCAAGAAAGTTAAGCCAA